>JACGCM010001217.1:1200000-1570555 GCA_014058105.1 Kingdonia uniflora | reverse complement strand
TTTAATTTAACCAAGGTTACTTTTCTTGAACAAACACCCTCTTTAAAAAAAAAAAAAATTGTGGAGAGAGGAAGAGTAGTAATAATTGCAGAGAGAGAAAACTCTTTTCAACCACAACAAAATGGATAATCTCATTTCAAACAACCCCCATTCTTCTCACCATAAGCTTCTCCATTTTCCAAAAGCTACTCCACTATCTCTAACACCTTACCTTGAGTCTTTATCTGGGTCTCTCCTCTAATAAAATCTTATGCTCACCATTTTGGGTCTCCCTTTAATAATCCTTATCTTGGGTCTCAACTTTCAAGGATTTAAAATGACGAAGATGAGATAAAGAAATTGAAGAGATGTTTTTATTTTTATCTTTTTCTAAACACCTCTTTTATTTGTTTGGGTTTAGATATTGATTAAAAACTACAGAAATTAGGATTTTAAATACTAAAAGATGCCAACTTTCAAAAATCAATACTTGGGTAAGGCGATTCCAAAATCGATACTAAAATTATCAAATAGATACTAGTCCTACCTATACCCTATTCTTTAACATAAATGTTGATGAGTAGTCTAATCAGCTACAGTTTCAAGTGAGAAGATTCCTGAACAATGACAAAGGATTACTAAAAAATGACAAAGTTCTGGAAACACAAAGATAAAGTTTTCTGCAAATGACAAAGGTTATGGACAAATGACACAGTTTTTTGATATGTGTACATTAAAAATGTTAATGAGTAGTTAATCTGCTTAGTATTAGAGGGAAGATTCACCCCCAAAATAAATAAACTACCAACCTTAAAAATCAAATGTTCTTATTCTTCTTATTTATTTACAACCAAAGTTTCTACAAAAATCAAATAGATTCTCCTTGATTTACTGTTATCCTTGATGTACCAAGTTCTAGCCATGTTGTGCATTCACTGAAGTCCTCACACAGAGGTGATTGAGGTGAAAAAGATCGCTATTATCCTAGGTTATTCTCGTGTTAAGATCGTTGTTATCGTCTCTCTAACCATTAAAGTAAATATCTCTAACTTTGTATCTATGCCATCATCTCTAACTTGTATCCGCCATCATGATTCGTCTCATTTATCTTTAAAAAAGATGCTATGCAAGATGATATACATTGTTATCAATAAGTACTTAATCATTTGTCTTTTGATACTTTATCATTTGTCTTCTGCTACTTAATTATTGTATTGTGTCATTTTTATCATTTATTTTTGCTGCTTATCATCAGAATTGTTCATTTATATCATTTGTTTCAGGGATGCCTATATTTGTTTGAGGGATAGCTGAAGTTGAGCTTTATATCATTTGTCTAAGATACTTTATCATTTGTATTGCTTATTTTTATCATTTATTTTCGGCTACTTTATCACCGAAAATGTTATTTATGTCATTTTTTTCAGGGAGGGATGGAGTTGAGCTTTATACCATTGTTTATTTTGAGGGGGATATCATACCTCCAAAGATGGGATCAATCGTTAGTATATTAGAGGAAGTACAAAACTTACCACACTAAGAGCACACACATCGTATGAAGATTTCATTAGACTCCTTGAAGAAACAAGTGAAATACATCATGAGGACTATAGGCGGTACAACTTTGTCTATGGTTGTGCATGCATAATTCATCAGTTCGAGACTTTACCATAATGTCAATATGTATAAAAGCATTCCCACACACCCTTTCACATATGATTGTTAATGAGCGTATGGTATTATATAAACTAATTTTGTATTTCAAACTTAGGCTTTACACCAAGGATATCAGAGTGTCTAGATGAATAATGGAAGAATACTAGTACAAAGTTTAGCGTAGAAACCTTTGAATAGGTTAAAAACCCCGACCTCTTGAGGATTTAGAAAAAAAGTAAGTTTATTGATAGCTGCTAGATCATCAGAGAGATGCTCTGAGTATTTAGTATAGAGTTTAAGTGAGCCATCCCTCCATCCTCCATGGGATTCTCTGGTCCAATTTATAGGTCTTATAATATGACCGTGTGATGACATTATTATCCTTAATGGCGGATATTACAATGCATATTTGATAATCTTTGAACGGACTGTGTAACGGTCTGATCTAATGTTTTGTAATGATTTATTGATGACGGTATGTTTTTTTAACTCGAACTGCTGATGTAGAGGTCGAAAATGATGACTAGAACTCTGCAACTGTAATGTATCTTCAATAGTGCCATATGTTATGTTGATAAGGTCGAGTGGTCATATGATGGGTCGAAAATGAAGCATGAGTCTGAGATGCGGAATAAGCTACTACAACTGCCCCCTCTCACGCAATAGTGCGTGAACATTATAGGCTAATGGTGTTGGTTGAGAAGCTTCATTTAATACTCCAATTAATACCTGAGAATCATTTCCAAAACATCTTTATGAATATCTGTTTGTGGCTTTTTAATTTTCTAGAACCAATGGTTCTAGCCAATTTTACTGCATGGGAAATCCTCCTGATGTTAGGAATTTGGAGAGTCAGCTTTAATCCTGACCGTAGTTTAAGGGGATTTTGACTTTTATGTGATGAACCAAGTATTCCTCATAAATTTTCTTTTGTATCTTTCTTATAATTTAGAAACTTCTGAGTGTTGAGAACATGGTAACGACGAGGCAACAGTCTCGGGAGGCTAGGATTTAAGTGAAGATGGAAGAATTCCGCGTCAGATATTTTGGTCACAACCCTTGCACTTGTCAATGCCAATTCTAGTGTACCCTACCTTTCACGGGATGTCCTATGAGGAGGAGTTGGAGGCAGAATACGACCATTTCCAGTAGGTGCATATTTATTATCGGCTAATATCAGAGAGAAAGCGTCGAAATGGGCTATCGATGCTAGCGGAGGAAGCTATTACAGCTAAAGATGAAGCGACAAGCATTCGTCCAAGGGAGTCTCGTCTGTACTCTGCTAGTGAGTAGGTCATGTCTAAGAAATATGACCTTTTTTCTTTCTCTGTTATGCGGGGTGGTGGGGATTATGGTGGAAGAGACTGTGGTGGAGGAGGTTTTACTTCTTGGGACCATAGATATTGGCCATGAAGAAGATCCTTCTATCGATGCCGTAACTCTTTCGGTAATTTCCAGTTCTTCTGTTTCCTGGCCCATTCATACAGGGGATCAGAGTTTGGAAGTTGCTTTAATTTTGCATCTTCTTCCTCGGTAGCTGCTGAAAAGTGTTTTAAACTATAACTTGATGTAGTTTGTAAAGTAATCGGTAAATTGTCTGGAACATCAATTATCTGCAAAGTAATCTGTAAAAAATATTTGAACTAATGAAATGTCTTCGTTCTATCATGTTGACGCTATGTTTTGAACTTCTCAATTTATATGTATAGCTTTTTGTGCCAACATAGAATTCTGTAAATATGTAGGTATGAGGAAGTTGAATTCGGTAAATATGTAGTTTATCATGGGGTATTGCTGGACAAATCGAACTGTAATTAGCTCAGTGCGTATATCTGTAAAGGGTGGTAGAAGTTGAGGTTTGTAAAAATAGAGGAGTTCGAAAATAGGAAGAGGTCGCGTGGTGAGATTAGGTAGACCATTGGTTTAAGATGATTGGGTGGTTATAATGGTATGTGAATGTCTGCATGCTACTGATTCGAACTGATTAAAAGATGTCTTACTGTATGAAAGTAACTGTAGGTGCTACTGCTCGACGTGCTTAATTTGTATGTTGCTATCTTCTTATCTGCGTACATAAAATCTGAGGAGATATTTCAAAACATGGAAAGTATGACCTGCCACAATATTTTCTAGCTTTTGCTGATATTTGTGTTTCCAAAATTTTGTGCAATATATCTTTCAGCAGAATCTGCAGGGCAACTTAGATTTTCAGAGATCTTTATTTTTTCTATATAAAGTAGTAATCCTTGGTTGTTATGTCTTATATCTTCATTAAGAGGCAATTGTGTTGTTGAGGTAGAGTTAGCAACCATGGTGAGGACGCACTCTCAGCGTGTGCGTCATGCAGTAGAAGGTAGGTTCCATATCAAGGTCACTGAACTTTGTGAATGATACTTTCATCAGTTGCCTTATGATGTTGTGCTACCGCAGTGGCTATTGAAATTAAACGATTTAGATAATGAAGGTCGGCCTGCAGAGGTTGATCGATTTTTCTGGTATAATATGCTTCGTGAGTTGCTGTTGGATGCAACTTTACGAGAAGAAGCTGTTCAAGGGATCGCACGGGACAAGCTTACTAAAGAAAATAAAAGAACAGCAGGAGGGGAGATAATACCATGTGGTGAATCATCCGGGCTATTTTAAATATAACTATATGTGATTGTAATTTTGAATTGTGAGAGTTCAAAAATGAATAAGTAATCTGCTTTTAGTATTCTAGTTTTGTAATCTGTTAAATGGAGAACGAGGCAGGTTGATGATGCGAACTAAAATAAATAAGAATAAAGTATTCTGTTTTACTGTTTTTGTGGCAGATATTATGGACGACAAATATTTGATTTTAACAACTGTGTAGATAGTTTTGAATTTGAATATTAAGCTATTTTAGGAATGTCGTACGATCCTGGTATAGTATAAAAGTAAGGTGATTTGTCATGTATACTTCTTTGGGAAAGAGGGGCAGAATTCATTAATAGCAGACAATAAAGACAGACGTGATGACAATAGACATTATCACAAAAGTCATGATGAAGCTGTGAGATGAAAAGATGTACCTGTAGAGACAGTAGGGGTGACTGACACGTGTCTAAAGGAGCTGTCGTTTCATAATCCGAGGGCGTGTATAAAAACTCGTATCTCTCTCCCTCATAAATTGTCTACAGTTATATAGAGAGAAAAAAGTGGTGTAAACCATATCTCTGTAGAGATGAGAAGCTTGAGTTCTAAGTGTAATTTGTTAGGGATGGCTACATCTGTTGAGAAAAATTATTGGATAAATGACAGGAACGGTCGGTCTCTATGAAACATTCGGGTAGAGCAGAAGATTGTGGTTCTTCGAATACAGGTTAGTGATTGATTCTTCTGTTTTGTTTATGTATGCTACAATCTGTATATGATGTTGTATGTTTATCATTTTTGATTTAAGGAGAATAAACTTGAGACCGTAGGGCTTTAAGATTTTGAGTAATTGATTAAAATGTTCTATAGTACATAAGCGTTGGGTATATGAACAGACTATAGAGAGAGAAAGTTCTTTTTTTAGAGAAGAAGAGGGAAAATTAAAATGATTATCTATTATTTCAGAAAATTAGAAAATAAACGTGTTGACTGGGTAGAAACATGGGTGGGGTTATTTTTACTGCGTGTAAGGTGTAACATGTAACGTAGAGATAATGATAAAATATTTTGTGTATCTGTAGGTCTAGTATGCTTTGAAAACCTATAAATCCCATGAGTAAATTTGCTGTAGCATCAAGTTCAGGGGAAATATCATTATCGGGGAAGGAGGACGATTATAATATAATGGAAGAAACTATAAATAAGATAAACGTTATTGTAGGTGTAAAGGTTGGGTAATCCAGTAAAGTATAGAAAGTTATAGAGAAGGATAATACAAAAGAGAGAGATAAACTGTTTTTCATATGTCCCGAGGGAGTAGATATAGGAAAGGAATTTCAAAAACATAAAAAGAAATTATAAGGAGAATGGGGAAACTATATGACAGACCAAGGTCACTGGTTTAGGGTATATGTCCCAGGAAAAGGGGAGGAGGCGGTATACTATCAAGTTTCATATTTGGATAAGTGGAAAAAAGATAAAGGGATTAGTGAGGATGTTGAAATTTGTACTATAATGGTGTTGGGTTTGCAGGCCCGAATGATGGGTTCTTTTGTTATCTGAATCAGGTCGTTTATGGCCTTTGAATTCCTTTGACCTTCTATCAGAAAGGGGTTATGGATGCATTGTAGTGCTGCTCTGCCCAACTAAATGGGAATGTGTATGAAATGATGAGGGTATGCGAGGTACTGAATGATAAATAGAAAGAGAAGGAATGCCAAGCAGTTTGATGCAGATGAGATCCTGAAATTTTATAAATGGAAGTTTGTCAAAGGTCGTAATAGTGGTTACCTGTATAGTGATTCGTCAAGGCCAAATTTTTTAGACTTTGAATCTGTGGGCAAACCATAGAATGACCACCTTGTATGGGTAGGGGGCGACTATATGTAGGTTCCAGACAAACCAGTGCTAGTCTTGAACCATAAATATTATAATCCGAGTAACATTTGTCAACTTCGACCAACTATCAGCATGTCTTCGAGCTATTAAGCATTGTCCTATTTTTGATTTGTCAGGTCCTAATCCTACTTCGGCGCCTGATAATACAAACTTGTTCGACTGCATATCTCATGAACAAGTCGAGTTAAGGCAAGTACTTGGTGAGCTAGGTATCCGTAGGGATGAGATGGTAGATTCCATAGTGCCCAAAGTTTCGCGAGCTCACTTGAATTAAGCTATGGCTGAGAAGAAGGCTCGTTTATCTGTTGATGGTGTCACTAGTCTTTCTCTGTCTGTGCTGGAAAATACAAACATATAACAGATGATGCAGAGGTCATGAAAACAAGCTCTGGGAACTACGCCTGCTACTGTGGTGGTAATCCCAGATAAAGATATCGTTAAACCTGCTGCTGGAGATGTGGTGGAGGGGCAGGAGGTGAGTGAAGTTATGCCTTTTGAGGCGGAGAGGAGTTCCTCGAAAAGAAAATGGCACGAGGATGAGGGTAGCGGCCAAGATGAGAGAACTGGGGTAACAATACTGCACAATGGCGGGGGCTAATCCGCAGCAGCTCGATGAGGTTTATCAAGAACATACTTTTGCGGTATGTATTGAAATCTTTGATGTGCTGTATTTGGAATATGATATGTTATTCTGAACTTGTGTGTTTTGTGTTGGACATCTCTCGATGCTGATGAAGGGGGTAACAAAGTTCATTGGGAAGAAGAGCCAGAAGTTTGAAGATCTTACTCAAAGGCTTGATGCTCAAACGACCCGAATGAAGGAGCTCGAAGCTGAGCTCGAGATAGAGAAAAAGATGAAGGTGGAAGATGCAAAGGCTGCTGAAGAGTGGTATACAGAGCTGTCTGAGCATGATAATGTTATGTCACGAGCATGCGATGCATTGCGGGTAGAAAGAGATTGCTTTGTCCAATCTTTTTAAAGCTTTAGGTTGAGTGTGGCTAATGTAGAGTTGGGCCGAACTGGCAGATATAATAAGATAGTCTTTCTTTTGGATGTAGAAGACGAAGTGGTGGCTGATGCTATTGCTCCAGCCGATGTATATGCTACACTACCTGAACCAGCTGTATCTGCTGACAAGAAAGTGGATCCTCTATATGAGGTAGAGATTAACAAGAATCTTTAACCAATCTATGTTATTATATTTCGAACAATGTTAACTTTGATAGACGCTTTTGCTTATATGTTCTGCTTGAATGTTCCTATGATGACAAAATATTTGTAATTTGTGTAGGAGGTAGAGGAGTTGAGAAAAACTATTTTTGACCTGGAGAGATCGTTGAATGGAGTGGGGGATTCGGTGACTTGTGTTCAATAGGTAATAAATAAAACTGAGTATGATAAAAGGCAGTTTAAGTCTAACTCGAAGAATTTTTTTAAAGAATTATATGATCTCCAGTGTAGGTATGTTAAGATAAAAATTGAAAGGGATGAGGTTTTAAGAAAGGAAGAGGAAAAGGGGGGTGTTAGTTCGAAAGCCGAAAAAGTTGACCTATTTTAACGACCTGAGTGATAAGACTAGGTGTGAAAGTCTATTAGTAGCTCTGACATTATATTTTGAGGTCGAAGTAGATAGCGAACGGGGTTTAAAAGAAGTTTATCTAGAGCTTTTGAAGGAAAATGGTGTAGTACCTGACCCAGCTCGAGTAATGTTTTTAGCTCAAGATGCACGTAATCATCATAGTTTAGAGGCAAAAAAATATTCAGCTCGAGCTGATGTTTCTAAAATATGGGGTGATGTAGGACCTTTACCTGATGGTTTTGGCTTTATGTAGAGCCGGAGGGCAATAAGGATTATGTTTTCTGGATAAGGAAAGAACAAATAGAGGTACAATAGAAGTTAGAGGGTGAGATAAAAAAGTTGCAAGATGTGTTGATACAACATATGGTACAAGAAATGTCTTTAACCACCCAATTGTCAAAAGAAGTAACTTTTCGAAAGAAGGTAGAAGGTGTTGTGAGGGCGTTAGGTGTAATATAAAGAGAAACACGCAAGCATCTGCACAAGGCACATATGCAGTTGAAGGAGCATCTGTATCTATCACAAGCAAAAATCGCAGCTCAAACAGAACATGAACGTCATATAAAAAGTGTGATTGATTTTTATGGAGGGGAGCTGGCGAGGGTAGGGAACAAATTTTGGAAGTTCATAATGGATTGTGGGAAGAATTTTGATGTGGAGAACACAGAAGCATAAAATATGTGGTTTACAAAAGATGAGGAGAAAAACATTGCTGAAAAACCCATTCTTAGACCGAGAGAAAGTATCTCAGAGGTGGACGATGAGGAGGTCGAATGTCTAGTACCACGGTCATGGCGGAAGCAATGCCAACAAGAGGTGGTGACATTTGTAACTCCTATAGATGCTCGAGTAGAAAACTCAAAGAGTCTGAGAAACAAGAGGCAATCCTCTTGTAGCTCAAAAAAGCGAAAGTAGATTAGTTTAGTTACTTACCGAACTTGCATGTGCATTAGATCTTTGTAAACTGCTTTTGATGTTGAATGAAATATGTTCTCTGTGATGACCATATAGATAGATCAATTTATCGATATTACTCAAATATTATATTCTTGGGTAAACTTTTGTTCACTGTGATATGTAATATGTTTGAATATGTAAATTAGTAGTTATGTGTATGTGGATTGTTACTGCAGAGTGAACTTATAGAGGCTGAGAACTTGTGTGAAGTTTTACGTATTTTAAATGAAAACCTGGCAGTGATTGTAATGGAAGAACGAATCACAGTTGCTCATCTGACCGAGTAAATAGAATATACAGAGGCTAAATTAGCAACTGAATTGAAAAAGGTGGAAGGATTAAAAGAAGTTACAAGGAAAAGAGATTTGAAAATTCTTGACATTTCGAGACGAATTAATCAACAAGTGGCCGAATTGATACCCTTGTGAACTAAAATTACAGAGCTGTTGGCGGTGTTAGATAAGGAAGAAAATAATGTGAAAGACTTGCAATTTTAGATAAAAACTCACGAAGCGAAGAAATTTGGTGCGCGAGTAGCTATCGAAGAGGTAAATGATCGTGCTCATAAATTTGAAGTTTTGTGGTATGTTGCGAACATGATTATAAAAAAGATAAAAGATGCCCATATTAAACAGAATGAAGCGATAAATAAGGATTGGATCACGATCTGTGCTTTAGAGCATAACTTTCAAACGTTGGGGTTAGACATTTTGGAGTATAAATCGGAAAATGGGGAACTGCGTGATGCAAAAACCAAATTAGAGGTAGATTTTTTCAAGACAAAAATAAGTCTTCAGGTAGAAGTGTTAAAGAGGGAGCATAATAAAGGCCGTATAGAAGAATCAATAGGCTTGGTGGAAAATATGGATGAATTTATGGCGATAATGGAAGGTCGTAATGATACGATGTTGAATGAAAAATAAGCGCTGGAAGAACGTTACAGAAGTTTGGAAGCTATGCTGAAAGAGGCTAAAGGAAAGCGTGCCGAGTTTGTTCTTCCTTATAAGGTAAAATTTGATGATGGTGATGTTCATGAGAGAGAAATGACGGTAATGCTCGCCTTCTTTATGTCTGAGTTTAAGAGACTGGAAGCAGAAAGCTAAACTATATATGACCGCCTTGTTGCTAAAGGTGTGTAATTTGAGATGCGGTTGATACGATCTGAGTACCTGGATCCCATGATGACAAAAATTAGTGTTTTTACAAAGAGTAAGGTTAAAGAAGGAAAACAAATTATGACTGGGAGGATGCCAGAGTTCATGTATCGGTGCCTTCGTGGGGAAAGTTCGCGTAGTGATGTATGGCCTGATAACTCAGGTGATAGCCCTAATGATAGCTTGAATGATTGATGAGGCGTTATGATTGTTAGAAGGGATTATTCGTACTATACCAATAAAAATATAGTAGATAGATTGTAATAGTATTAGTGATCTATATATATTTGTACTGACCTTTTGATGAACCCTTTATGGTATAAAAGTTTGGTTATCATTTTGCAGAACTACTAGTCATCCTGTCATAGAGTAGAGGGTTCGTTTGGCTGAAGAGACAAATGCTTTGCAGTAAATGAATTGTGACATAATAAAGATCAATTTGGCTGAAGCAACAAACGATATGTAATAGAAGACCAATCTGGCTGAAGCAACAAATGATCTGTAATGTAATAGAAGATTAGTTTGGTTTAAGCAACAAATGATGTGTAATGTGATAGAATGTCAGTTTGGCCGAAGTATTAAACGATCTGTAATGTTAAAGAAGATCAGTTTGGCTGAAGCAATAAGCGATCTGTAATGTAATTGAAGACCAGTTTGGCTTAAAGCAACAAACGATCTGTAATGTATTAGAATGGGGTGAGCCCACTGGTAATCTGTGATGTTTAAATATGTAATCTGTATATAGAAGTACTTGTATGATATATTAGAAAAGTACTGTAATGTAGGGAAATCAAACACAAGTATTTCATTATTTGAAAGATTGACGTACAAAGGATGTTAGATAGAGTACTATATGAAATAGTAAAAAGTACTCTGATGTATGGCGATCAAACATAAGTATTTCATTGATGTAAGACCGACGTACAAGATGATAGATTTATTAGAAAAGTACACTATGATAGATTATTATCTTCGATATAGCTTCAATCTCCTTGTGTTCCAAGGATTGGGCACTCATTCCCCAAGTTCTGTAGCGAGGTCGTAAGAGCCAAATCTACTTTTCCCAATAATGATAAAAGGACTTTCCTAATTTTAAGTAAGTTTTCTAGCATTGGCTTCTTTTTGTGCTTGGAGACTTCTCGGAGGACTAGATCTTTAATTTCAAACTCTCTATGATGAACTCGCTTGTTATAAGATATGGCTAAATCTTGGTAGTATCTTCCCAAGTTCATGATTGCTCTATCTCTAGTTTCTTCGATCCAATTCATGTTATATGCCAACTGGATTTTGTTTTCTTCATCTGTCATGGTATGGTCGCATGATATTGAGTGGGGATTATTACTTCAGTACCGTCTGCTAACAGGAACGACGTGCATACAATCGATACTTTATGCGATATGCCCATAACACATATGGTAATTC
This sequence comes from Kingdonia uniflora, assembly GCA_014058105.1. Lineage (NCBI taxonomy): Eukaryota > Viridiplantae > Streptophyta > Magnoliopsida > Ranunculales > Circaeasteraceae > Kingdonia > Kingdonia uniflora. The sequence continues at coordinate 1,559,292 of JACGCM010001217.1, read as the reverse complement.
TTATGCCCAATTACCCTTCTTCTCTATCAAGTATTTTTTGATTCCATTAGAGATAGTTCGATTAGTGATTTTGGCCTGACCATTTCCTTATGGGAAATATGGATTAAAAGGGGAGTGATGATGTTGTGCTGGTTATAGAATTCAGCGACTCTGGAACCAACGAACTGAGGTCTATTATCATTTCTGATGAGATGGGGGTAGCCAAACCGTATTATGATGGTTTTCCATATAAACTTGATGACTTCATCTTCACTTGTGCGACACAAAGGAACTGCTTCTACCTATTTGGTGAAGTAATCCGTTACTACTTGGAGGTAATTCCTTTTGCCCGGTGTAGTGGGGAACTCTCCTACGAGGTTGAAGGCCTATCTTCTGAATGCCCAAACAGCATTGCTAGAATGGAGTTCCAAGGCTGGAGCTTGAATTTGGGGTCCATGTCGTTTGCAAGCATCACACTTGCTTGCATATTCGATGGCTTGAGATTTTATTTTCGGCCAAAAGACTCCTTGAGTAAGAGCCTGATTTGCTAAAGATCATCCTGCTGTATGGGACCCACAAGCGCCTTTCTGAAGTTCATATAGGAATTTTTGAGCCTCTTTATCCGATAAACATTTGAGATAGGGACCTGTGACTAATATTTTATAAAGGAAGTTATTGGCCACGACGTAACGCTTAGCATTATCAAGCACACGTCTTCTTTCTGTAGGATCTTTGGGGAGTTCACCGTCAAATTTTTTTTTGGGTCTAATCGTCCTCATCTTCTTCAACGCCCTTAGTATTAACAAAATTTGAGTTTATGATGTTAATGCTGGGGGTGAATATCACTTTGATCTTGAGATATCAAGCTTCTATTTTAAGGACTCCTGCCAGATAGGCAAGGGAATCAGAATGTCTATTTTTACCGTGAGGTAAATGCTCAATGGAAGCCTTCTTAAATATGCTCATTCTGTCAGCTACTGTTGCGGCATAATCAATCAATTTTCCATTTTTCTAAAACTTCTCAGTATAATGGTTTACTATGAGTAAAAAATATGTGTATACAGATAATTTGGGAACCCCAATCTCCAGAGCCATATCTAGAGAGTGAATCAATGCCTCATATTCTGTTTCATTATTAGTGGCTTTGAAATTTAGTCTGATTGCCTTTTCAATAATGTCATTAGGTGTGATAAGGACGATGCCAATGCCTGACCCCGCAAGTCCAACAGAACCATCATTGAGGAGGTGCCAACCTTTCTTGGAGATAAAATCTGAATTTTCCTTGAACAATTCTTTATTGACTTCTGTACTATCTTCTTTCCAATCTGGATCACCGACTGGGAAGTATGCAAGGAAATCTACTATTGTTTGGCCCTTTTCGGAGTGTCGTGGTTCGAAACGTATATCGTGTTCACTGAGGGTTAGCGACCATTGTTGAACTCATCTGAATTTCTCTTGTTTGGACAAGATTTTGTGCAACAGATAATTGTCATGACTCGAACTGAGTGAGCTTGAAAATACTGTTTTAACTTTTGTGATGTGTAAACAAGAGCGAGTAGTAGTTTATCAATCTTAGTATACCGTGACTCTGTTGGAGTGAGAGTTTTGCTGATGAAGTATACAGGTTTCTTCGTCTTCCCATCAAGTCGAATGAGAACTGAACTTAAGGATTCCTCAGTAACGGCAAGATTTATGGTGAGCTCTTCTGCTTCCTTGGGTACACTCATTTTTGGCGCCTTTCTCAAATAGCGTTTGAGTTCTTAGAAAGTTTCTTCACATTTTGTAGTCCACTCGATCTCAGGATCTTTTTTAGGTTTTATTTTCTTTGTTCCTTCATGCAATAGGTCGAATAACCATTGACACCGATATGAAGATTTGGAGATAAAACGATTGACGGCCGCTATCTTGCCGGTTAGCTTTTGTACATCCTTTTTTTTGGGAAAAGGCATAAATAATAGTGCTCGAATACAATCTGGGTCAGCCTTTATGCCCATCTTGTAGATCAAATATCCCAAGAATTTTCCAGATTGAATTTTGAGCTGACACTTGTTAGGATTGAGTCTTATTATGTAAGATCGAAGAACTTCAAAGGTTATATGTAAATCTGTGAGATTATTTTTTTTAAGACTTTTGCATAACATTTCATCAATGTAAACTTCCACCGTTTTCCCGAGATAGTCTTTGAGCATCTGTGTTATCAATTTTTGGTAAGTGACTCCTGCATTCTTGAGTCTGAAAGGCATGACTTTGTAGTAATACAGATCGTGCTCTATAATAAAAGCCATTTTTTCTTGATCTTTAGTTAAGGGAGGTATTTGGTTATACCCTGATGCGGCGCCCATCATGGATAATAGTTTATTCCCTGCGGTCGACTCAAGTAGATGATTAATGATAGGAAGTGGAAAACTGTCTTTCAGAGTATGTTTATTGAGGTCTGTGAAATCTACGCGGACTCTAATTTTTTTATTTTTCTTCTGTACTGTGACAATGTTCGAGATCCATTCTAGGTAGTTGGCCTTTTGGATAAAACCAACTTCAATAAGTTTATCGATCTCGTTGTTGTCTTTTTCTCAGAGTCTCGGTGCTAAAGATCTCTATTTTTATTTGACTGCCTCAGCTTTATCTTTTAAACTAAGCTTATGGTAGGCCAAATTTAGATCCACACCTGGCAGTTCGTGAAGCATCCAAGCGAAGACACTATTATTATCTTTGAAAAATTGAATAAGAGTATTGCACTTTATGGTGAGTAAAAGAGTTTCGATGTAGGTACCTCTTTTATCCCCATTGATCTCGACGTATTCTGTAGCTTCTGCACATGGCAGTTCGTGTTATGTAAAGTTTTCTGTAATGTTCAATGTAGTTTTTTGTAATTAATATGCGAGTTATGGTATGGATGGTTCTGTCATAGTGGGATTTTTTTACAGGCCTGGGTTAGCTTCTGACTACCTTTGTTATAGTAAATGCCGCCATTCCACTCAAATTATAGCGCCAAATGATAGGTTGATGGGAAAGCTCGCATGTTATGCGGCCAGCAACATCCCATGATCCCTAGATAATACAATCTGGCATTGATAACATAAAATTCTACGTGACTATTGCTGGACCCGCTATAATAGGAAGTATGGTCTTTCTTACACGCTCTTCTCTAAAACCATTGAATCCACATATATCAATGTCACTCGGCTGTACTTTGTCGGCCAACCCCATCTGATCAATTGTGCTTTGAAAAAGTTGTTTGATGCTACTACCAGTATCTACCATCATTGTATGTAGTACGACATTTCTCATTTTCAACATGATGACCAATGCATCATGGTGAGGAAAGTTGACGTGACGAACATCGCAATCGTCAAAAGTGATCCATATGAACTGAGCTTCTTTATCATCCATGGATAAGTCGTGGCATTGGCCGATACGTCGTCTTTTACACCTGTTCGATTTGTTAATGGTATGAGTCTCAATGAAGTGGCTGAGGGAAATATGGTATAAATGCTAATCCTCTACCATTTCTTCAGCCTGTACGACCTCTATAGGAAGTCTGTAACTCTCATTCTTGTAGCTCTCAACGTCTACACTATATTCGCACATTTGTCCATCCATAAAAATATACTTCAACAGTCGCTGTAAAGCAAAACAATGCTCCGTCTCATGATGTCGGACTTTGTGGTGAATGCAATGTGGTTTGTTCTCAATGGGTTGGAGATATTTTGCATTGAGGATAAATACTGGCTATGGCAATAGTCATCTTGGAAATATAAGGTTTTGGCATATTACTGCCTTTCCGAGGTCGATCTTCTTTAGATTTTGTTCTCTTCCCATCTCCTCCATGATCAGCAGTGCAATTGAAATCTTGGCATGTGGATTGATCTCTAGCTGTCAAGGTTGATTTCTTAGTTTTTTATCTGTCGGATACCATTCTTTCGAGATCGATATACCCGTTGACTCTTTCATGTTATGGGGGTAACTGCTAATCAAAAAAGTATTCTTTCAACTTGGGTTGGGTGAAAGGATGAGCATGTATCTCAGAGTTCTTTGGAGAACAGCTATGATTAATCTAACACAACTTATCTGGCTTTCAAGGAACTCGGTCATATTCAAGGAGGAGAGGGTTAACGACAACAAGATATAGGTAAATCTTCTTGCATTGATCGAGGAATCTGCCTCAATGTCTGCTAATAGTATGAGTAATACTGTCACTGATCTGTAAATTATCTCGAAGTTGGGGGTTCAAATTAGAGTTAGGCCTGCTCCCTGCATTGAGAGCTGCAGATAGATATTGCCTTGGTACGAAGAGATCAGACTCAATTGTGATAGCTCCACTCTCGGGAACCCTGGCAAGGCTAGGTTGGGGGTGATAGCTAGAAATCATACGGGTGAAGTATTGGGGGTTCGAACTAAAGGAATGAGAGTAATGAGAAGATTTGATACAGAGTGTTGTGCTATTCTGGAGGCCATGAGTTGGGCTGCAAAAAGGCGTTGGAAGAAGGTGTGGATTGAAGTCAACTCTTCAGCTATGGTTAGATCATTTAACACTAACACTATTTCTTGGAAGCATCAAACAAAGTGGGCGGGCATGCAAAACAAATTCACTTCTTTGCGCATCTCCTATACCTGGAAGGAAGGGAACTTCTCAGAGGATCAAGCTGCCAAAAAATGGATCTCTTTGCCTTGTTACGAGAAGAAAGACTTTGTGGGAACACCTATGTTCTTTTCTTGTATTGAGGACCCCTTGGTTGAATACTTTAGAGTATCTTAGACTGTAATCTTGATTTTGGGCTTTGGCTTTGCCTCCCTCCTCTTTTTGTACTCTGCTTTCATCTCTAATGAAATTATACTTTTGCAAAAAAGAAGAAGATATACTCATTGACTTTTTTGATCATGTCCTTTAAAGTTGTGGGTTTGTTTAGAATGAGGTGCTCCTTTGCCCTTTCATCGACGAGTAAAGCATTGGTGAAGGCTGAAATAACAATCTTATGAGCTAACTCTAAGAATTTATTAGTGAATGTATTGGGCTTTACTCCTGGTACCTGCTTAAGGCTGAATAGAGAATATAGATTTTTCTCTTTGTCTCTATTGTGCGAGTAATTCTTGACAAAGAGTTCCCTCAATTTCTCGAAAGTCGTAATGGACCCTTCTGGTATGCAGAATATAAGCCGAGAGCGTCCTGGAATTCTTGAACGTGTTCCACTGGATCGGTCCCCTTGTATTTTTGGATTTTTAGAGTGTGAAAACCTGTGAGAACTTCGCCATCCAGTAGCTCATGTACGATTGGGCTCTTCTGTAACATGTTGTGGATTCTTTTAGTAGTCTGAACTTGAGCATCAAACAATTCTTTGATATGCTTTTAAACATGTTTTTGAGTCACATACTGACGAGCTGTGGTGGTTAATCTCGGGACTCGTCCTTTGCGAGGAATGTGGTCTCCACTTCCTTCACTGATCCACTCGAGAGCCGGAATTCAAACTCGTCCTCGGGGTAACTCTTCTTGTCTGACTCAAGCGAGACCGCCATCAACTTCTTGGTATACTTCCTGTATCAGAATAGGCTCACCTCCATGTTGCTTATGATTGTTGGCGTGAGGTCCTTTCCTGTCGATAATAGAAACCTATGAAATAACTGGCATTACACCTTTGCTCTTCTGGATTACGGCCTGTTGAATTTGTAGAACCTTCAACACGTCCTGAACATCTGGAAGTTATTGTTCTAGAGTGGCTCACCTTTGAGTTTCGGAGTTGAGATTGGCCCGCAACTCTGTCATAACGACATTTCCTTCCTCTGGAAAAATTGGCGTACTCTGGTCTGGAAGTTTCATCTCGTAGAGAAATAATAAGCTATTTTATGAGATAATGAGTTTGAGAATTTTATTCCCACAGACGGTGCCAAAAATAATAGGCTAATTTCATATCTCAAACTTATCCTTTACACCAATGATATTCAGAGCGTCTAGATGAAAATGGAAGAATACTAGCACAAAATTTAACGTGGAAAACCTTTGAATAGGTTAAAAACCACGACTTCTCTTGAGGATTTAGGAAAAGTAAAGTTTATTGATAGCTGCTAGATATTACAAGAGACGCTCTGAGTATTTTAGTATAGAGTTTGAGTGAGCATTTCTCCATCCTCTATCTGGGATTCTCGGGTCCTATTTATTGGCCTTATAATATGACCGTTTGACGACCATTATTATCATTAATGACGGACGTTACAATGCATATTTGATTATCTTTGAGCGGACTATGTAATGGTCTGATCTTGCTATTTTATAATGGCTTCATTGATGGCGGTACGTTTGCTTAACTCGAACTGTTGATGTAGAGGTCAAAAATGATGTCTAGAACTCTGTAACTGTAATGTGTCTTTAATAGTGCCACATGTTATGTTGATAAGGTCGAGTGGTCGTATGATGGTCGAAGATGAAGCATGAGTCTGAGAGACGGAATAAGCTAGTATAGGTACCTTTCTAGAACTCCCAAAACTTCTGTTTAGGTAAAGGGCTGTCCATTAATACTATAGATACTGATTCAGGCAAAGGGCTATCTAACACAAAAAATATTGATTCAGGTAATGGGCTGTCTGCCAGCAAAGATATTCGGATGTTCAAAACAGGGAGATCTTTGCGTCATAACTCCTTTTCTGATCCTGAACTTGACTACAGGGCTTACTCTGAAACAAACCGTAGAAGGCTTGATCCACGTAGGTTTGGACCTTTAGATGATGACGTTCCTCAATCAAATGAACCTTTTGAAACTATCCCTACTGATGTTCCTCTCTCAAATGAACCAAGTATTCCTCAATCAAAGGTTCATCTCTCAAATGAACCTATGTTAACAAATATTCCTCAATCAAATAAAATATTTAAAACTATCTCTACTAATGTTCCCCTCTCAAATGAACCTATTATTCCTCAATCAAATGCTCATATCATAAATAAATCTATACTAACTAATGTTCCTCTTTCAAATAAACATATGTTAACTAATGCTACTATTTTAATTGAACCTGAACCTATCATTAGATAAACTGAACCTTTAGTAAAGTATGAAGCATTTATTATTTGTAAAAAGGGTTTTAACATATGTTATTAAATTATTATCATGCTAAAAAGCATTTTTGTCATTTGTTTAGCTGAATTATGGTTTGAGTCACAACCCCAACAGGTGAAAGATCTCCTAAATTTTTGGCTTAAATCCGCTGCCTGCACGGAGGATCACTATGACTTCAGTAAAGAGTTTAACATTGGCGATCTATATTGAGATAGGATTGTACTCAAGAATCACATAAAAGCTTATGCAGTTGTAAATAAGTTCAATCTTGTACACGCTTTGAGCAACAAATATAAGATTGTGGTACGTTGCAAAGGTCATAATTTCTTTTGGCAGATTTAAGCGACAAGGTTGCTTGGTTCTGTCTTATTTAGAGTAAGTACTTATTGGTTCTTGTATACATGCATCAGAGTAGAAACTGATAGTGGGAATGCGTATAAGGCAGCGTTTAGATGGGTTGCTTCTATAATCAAGCAAAAACTATGAAAAAACCCAAACTATAAAGCTACAGGAATTGTTGACGATATGCAAATTAATCACAATATTGAAGTAATATACAATCTTGCCTAGTGTGCGAAAGAAAAATCCAAGTCTGAGGTAATATAATTTTCTTTGTCATTTGTTCGCTCATTACTCGTCATTTGTACAATTATGTTTATCATTTTATCGAATGTCATTTGTTCGAAGCACTGTCATTTTTCCTAGGATATTTATCATTTGTCTGTTCCACAATTTTATTTGATCTAGTGTAATTATTTCAGGTGTGAGGCAGCTTTGAGCACACATACCAACTACTTATAAGCTACTTTGCGGAAGTGAGGTTGGCTGACCTAGATTTGGTGTTTGACATACAAACTATGAGTTGTATGGATAAGAGATTCACAATGTATTTTTGGTGTTTTGGTGCTCCCAAAAAACCTTATAAACTATTGAGACCCGTTGTAGTAGTTGAGAGAACTTTTCTGAAAGGGTGATATCGTGGGACTCTACTGACAGCCATCTCCATTGACCCAAGCAATTATATTTTTCAACTTGCATTTTTAGTAACGGACTCGGAAACCATCGAAAGTTGGACATACATCCTGGAGATGCTTGGGTCTAATATCCAGGATTTTGGCACTAGATTTTTCATCATTTATGACAGGAACCCTGGAATTATTAATTATGTACTCAAGGTGTTTCTATTTGCTGTCCATACATTTTGTGCCTTCCACATATCGGACAACATTAAAACTACCCATGAGAGTATAAGGATTCCATTTAGGATGACAGTAGAGGCCCAACAAGGATTGATTTCGATAAACACATGAATTCTATCCAAAATATGGATCCAGTGGGTCTACAATATATACTAGGTATTCCCAAGGAAACTTAGTCTAATCTATATATTCCAATGTGTAAGTATGTTGTCATTCTCTATTGATAAACTTGTCATTAATTATTACAAGACTAGTTATTATTAATCCTTTATAGTTGTTCTTTTTCAATTTGTCATCATTTTGTACTCATTTATCATTTGTTTTTATTATTATTTATCATTAATTCAGATACAGAGTGGCTTATAATAATTATGTCGAGAGTTGGAATAATATTTTTGTAAAAGTGAGAGATCTCCCTATCCATGTGTTTATTGAGGAATTGCGTATAATCTATTCAGAAATATCTTACACGTATAGGGAGTAGCTGAGAAGAGTTAAGTTCACTTAACACCATGGGTTACGGATTACTGTGAGAGTAGAAAGTTTATGACAGATTCACTAACATCAGGGTTTGTACAACATGCTACCATTTTAAGATGACTAGTTATGTTAGAACCAATTCAGTAAATATTAAGGATGGTACTTGTTCTTGTCATTGGTGGTAAACAATGGGGATACCTTATAAACACGCAGTACACACTATCGGTCTTGCTAATGTTGATCCAACTACACGTGTTTCTGAGTACTTCACAAATAATTGATACAAGGTTGTTTATGAACCGATATAGATTCCTATATGAGGAATAGAGCCGTGGGCAATTTTAAAAGCTAATTAACATGCTTGTGCTCCTATACTAACAGTTCGAGCTGGTCGTCCTCGCACGTAAAGGAAGAAAAGGAAAAAAATGCCAGGTCTGGCCATCAAGCTAAGATTTTCCAGTAGGTGTAAAAAAAAATAGACACAATCATCGTTCTTGTAAGCTTCTTCTAATCCTATCCGATGACAGTACATGTTTAACAATGGCACTGTCTTTTACGATAAGTACTGACCCTCCTGTGATCCCAGATGAAGATGTTGCAATCAGTTTGTGATGAAGATTTTGGGAACACTATTTATCATTGGAACAAATATGAACTAGGGCATTTTAAGTCTATTTGTCATTTGTTTGGTGGATCTTTATCATCAATTTTGTTCAGAAAGAATTTCTCATTTGATATGAAATTTAGTTTTGCTACACACATATCATTTGCTTCTAGTTTACAGTCATTTGTTCATGGAAAATTTATCATTTGTTTGTTGATTTTTTATCATCAGTTTTGTTAAGTTCATCATTGAACTATCATTCTCCATAGAGAATTTATTACTTGTTTGTTTCCCACATATTATTATTTTATGAATGGAATTGCCCTTTGTTTGTTTTCCTCATATCAGCGGAAATCACTATTTGAAAGCAACAAACAAACGAATCAAAACAAAACAAATGTTCATATAAGGGAAACTATTACAATAAAAAGTTGGAAAACTAAAAACTAAAAACAATCTAGCAAAACAAATGTTCACAGCTCCTTACTTGAGGAATCTTAATTATGTTCCATAGCCTTGATCTGCTGTTCGAGAGAACAAATCTTACAAGCCGGCTTCTCCCACAGTTTCTTGTGCTCATCCCAATTCAACTTTGTGGCGTAGAGCTGATCTTCCAAAGAAGTAGATATGGAATTTAAACTCTTTAAAATGCTCATATCTCTATTCTATAGCTTTATCCAGTTCTACCTCTATTTCATCGAACTCTCCTAATTGCTCCTTAAACTGTTTGTAATGATCTTTCAGCAATTGCACCTTCTCACCGGAGACATCCTTCTCTATTAGGTATATTCTATTCAATTTGTAGAGATGTTTGTCACCCTGATCTTCCTGAATCCCTACCGCCTCAAACAAATCTCGAGGGGTGCTCGAAGAGACATGGCTAAATCAAGTGGAGTGCAAGATTTCTTATGAAGTTAAGAAAAAAAGTTTAGGGTTTGAATAGTTGAGAAGTTGAAAAGAGTTTAGGGTTTGAATAGTTGTAAATAGTTGATGAGTTAAGAATATTATATACTGGGGAATTGAATGCATTGGGAAGATATTTTGAATCACGCGAGATAGGGTTTAGGTTTTGGGTGGAAGGCAACACGTGGATGTTTTGGATAACTTGTTGTACACGTATTTCATAATCAAAGAGAATTTAAACTGAATTGTCTAATTAAGTATTCAAGATTTACTTGTCACATCGACTGTATAAGAAATAATCTGTTAGAATTAAAAAAACATTCTTTGTTATTGGTTCATACATAGACTGTCATTATACTTCAATAAATTGTCACCATACAAATAATTTCATTCTCTTTAAAGGATTCTCTTTAAATAATTTCATGTCATCATTTGTAATCTGCCATTTCGTTATACCTCTTTCCTGTACGTTTGCTTCCAGTTCCTTCTAGTTATATCATTTTGTGTGTTTGCTGCATAACCTGCACACTTGCATCTAGTTCATTCCAATTCATAAACATTACAACTATGCATTCCCTTATTTGCTGGTGTGGTAAAAATTGCGATCTGCATCTCTCGCGTACATGCCTCAACCCCAACCGTTTGTTCTGATAATTCCTGCAAAAATTTGGTGGGTATGGTCTTTGGGTGTGGGTAGATGAGGTGAAAAAGTGTGATTGTTGTTTCATTTACCGAGTCTCTAAACTTCCCAGTAGGAGATTCTACCATTGCCCACAATATCATTGCCAATTTAAAATTTGTTTTCAAGAAGTGTCTACATATGATGATTCTGGTCAAGGGTGGCCACAATCGGCAATGGCGGAATAAACCATAAATTCTGGCCAAGGGAGAAATCAAATCATAGAAACTATTACAAATGAAACTTACACTCAACTAAGAATCTCCGAGGTCAGAACGAAGAAGCTGCAAGATTTTATGTCTAAGTTAAAATCTTTAGATCTTAACAAGTAGTCAAATATGTATGAGTAATCCACAATACGATTGGGAAGTTTGTGTTAGTAGAGAACTAACGAAGAACACCAATCTGTTTGGAAAAATAGAGAATTTGATTACTCAAAACGAAGTAATTACAAGAAGAAAATCTCTTAAAATCCTAGGTTTCTCTCCTCTCTCTTTCAGATCTAACATATTAAAGAAATAACCTAGGTTTCTCTCCTCTCTCTTAAAACCCTAGGTTTCTCTCCTCTCTCTCTCAACTGCCACTTTGGCTTTTGTGTTTTTCACCAGCTCCACTGCATAATCTAACGGGTTCTTGTATACTTGTCCTGCCGTGGACAACAATGCAGGAAAAGCAATTGCATTACCATAGAACCCAGTTGGTAATACTGGTTGGTACTTCACTCGTGCATCGTTAAGGCAGATGACACACATCTTCATTGACATATAGGTTGAGTGCAACTGTATGGCGTTGCCATAACCATGCCGTTATTATGTCAAAGGTGGAATACTTACAGAGGTTTGGCGACAATAGTTTGCGTAGAGCCCCAACCTCTTGTGGCCCAAATAAAAAGGTTTTATGGACCATGTCATCTAGCAGAAGGTGTGCGTCCCTTGTGTTGGGCACCTCTTCATACCCGTGATGTACACATGTTATACGCGGCGGGTTTCGTGCTTTAAGGAGTTCTCTCCACCACATGGGCTGTACGGATGGGACAAGTGTGCTTGGAGCTATCTCACTCACAGCAGTTATGAACTGGACAATCCCTGAAGCATCGGTCATAGTGTGGTTCATGCGAAGGGCGAAGATGAATCCTCCACACAAAAGAGCGAGTGACCTATTGGGAAACAAGTAGAATTGGTCACATAGGTATACCAGTAATATAATTATGATAAGAAAATGTTCCCCATTATAGGAAATATAGGAGTCACCTGAATCAATAATAGAGGATTATTCAAAATCTTTTTCGATCCTGGAACGTTGTAAACGAGGTCCTCTTGGCACGGGAGAGGTTGTTGAATTGCGTCACCAAGTTGCTCGAGCCTAATGTTGACATCAGCCTCGATAAAAATGACACCTTCCCCCATTGGAATCAACTACAAGATTTCTATCAGGTCCCTTTCTTAGCCTTCCGGCAAATGGGTAGTAGAAAACTACTTTTGTCATTAGAAAATTATATCAGGGCTTCCCTAAGAGCATCTCTAACAGCATGGTATGCTGTTATACTTTTCACATACTTTTACAAAAACCCATTCCAACAGGGGTATGATGTTCAACATACTCACCCCCATACACCTCCAAGGTATGTAAATCCAGAATTTGGAGAGTGGTATGTGTATACTACTTTTGTGGGTCCCCTACAAATATTTCTTCTCTTCCTTTTTTTTTTCTCTCTAATAAAATAATATTGTCGGTCCCAATTTGTAATAAAAATCTTCTCTCTCTCACATAAAATAATATTGTGGGTCCCAATTTTAATAAAAAGCTGAATTCATAGAGAAATCTATTAGAGCAAAGTAGTATGCTATTCCGGATACTAGTATTCAAAACCAGAATAACATACCTTTTATGTTGGAGATGCTCTAATAACCTTAACGGGATCTATTTTTGTCATTAGAAAATTCTTCCCAAACATAGTATTAATGGAATTTGAAAGTGAAGAGTCTCTTGATCATCAATGTCTGACAGTTGCTTAATTTCACGAGGCGTGGGTTTAGATGGTGAAATCAGTTTTGGTACTTGTCTTTGAACTGTGAATTTGAGGGAGGATGCGGGAGACGATGACGACAAAAATTTCATCCTTATTTTGTTTGATAGGAAGTGGGAGAAGAGAAGGATGGAAGATGCTTTGTGTTTGGTTATTTGGAGGAAGTCTCCTTTATATCTAAAAATAACCTAACTTATTGCTTGGGTTTTACACGTCCATTCCACTGATGCAAAAACTGAAGCGCACTTTGGATGGCTTGAATGATTTCCATGGTACTTCTGTACCGTAGAAATGATATGGGTCGTCTAACTCTAAATTGCCGAATTACATGGCATTTTTAGTTATTGAGTTTTAATATTTTCTCTTTTAACCTCCTCCTCCCTATACAATTGAAATCTCCTCTATAAATTAATCCTTCGTCCCTAACTTAACTCTAGAGATCAATCTTCCTCTACAACGATCCCGTCCAATCCAAACCTAACGATTACTTTGTCATCGCCTCGCCCAAATACGTAAAGATATCTCCAATCACTTCAATCTCTTATCAAACCTAAATCAATTCATAGAAAGGGTATTATTTCTTGCTATTTTATAATTACTTCATTATGAATTTATAGCGCTTAGTAGTAACCAAATCTGTAATAGTATAATTTTGTATTCTGAACTTAGTCTCTTACACCAATGATAATCAGAACGTTAGTGAACAATAAGTAACTGCTAGCATAAAGTTTAGCGTGGAAAACATTTGAATAGGTTAAAAACCACGACCTCTCTTGTGGATTTAGAAAGAGAGAGATCTTATTAATTATTGTTAGCTATTATAAAGAATGCCCTGGGTAGTTTTTGCGTAGAGTTTCTGGGTAGAAATTCATATGCCGAGTTTCATGTCCTTAATTTGTAGTTCTCTAATCCTATTTATAGATCTTTTAATATGATTATTTGACAAATATTATTATTCTTAATGATGGAAGTTTCAATATGGATTTGATGAGTCATTGAACTGATTGTGTAACGGTCTGATCCTTCTATCTTGTAATGACTTCATTAATGATAGAGTGTTTATTGAATCGGGATGTTGATGTAAAGGTCGAGAATAATAAGTAAAACTCTGTAGTTGTTCCATAGTATGCCATAAATGTGCTACGTGTATGTTGACGAGGTCGAGTGAACGTATGATGGTCGAAGATGAAGCTTGAGTTCGAGATTTGGAATAAGCTACCACAACCGCCCTCTCTCAGCCAAGAGCACGAGAAACATTATGGGCGAGTGGTGTTGGCCGAGAAGCCTCATTAATACTATTTTTAATACTGGAGAATCATTTATAATACTTCTTTATGAATATCTGTTGTGGCTTTTGGGTTTCCTAGAATAAATGGCTCTGGCTAAAATTGTTGCATGGGAATTCCTTCTGACATTTGGAAATTTGGAACGTCGTCTTTAATGATAATTGTAGTATGACTAGTACTATGATTGGATGTTACAGTTATTACTTGCTAAGTATTTCTCTAACTCTTTAGCTTCTGCAACCTTTCTTCTTTGTACATTTTCTTTGGCTTTATGCAACCTTCTTTCTCTGTATAACGTATGAAGAGGTGGAGGAGGCGGATGCCGATTATTATTAAATGGTACGCTTTTATTATCTGTTGACATCAGAGGAAGAGTGCAGGAATGGGCTGCGTTTATTGGCGGAGGAAGCTGTTACAACTGGAGATGAAATGGCAAGTGTTCGTCTGAGGGAATCTTGCTGGTACCTTACTGGTGAGTGGGTTCTATAAAAATTAGGACCCTTATTCTTTCTTTGCCACACTGGGGTGGTGAGGGTTATGGTGGAAGAGACGGTGGTGGAGGAGATTTTTCTTTCGCACAATCATCATCTCTTATCGTTCCCCTGAAGGGTGGTTCAGGTACTGATACCTTAGCTTCCTTAGTTTCTTGAGGAAGTAAAGGGTGCAAAGGATTGTTTGGGACATTCTTGCAGGAGAACGGAGACGAAGATTGGAAGCATGCTTCAATTTTTTATCTTCATGCTCTGTTGCTGCCATCTTCTTTTTCTTGAAGAAGAGTTTCGGGTGGTGAACAGATGTAATATAGTCTGTAAAGTGATTTGTAGAACTCTGGAAGTCTTGTTATCTGTAAAGCATTCTGTAAGTTCTGAAATGTAAGAAACATTTGTACTAATGAAAAATTCTTGTTATGTCAATTTTGTATTGTAGTTCGAACCAAAATTTATACGTCTAGCATACTTGTGAAATGGTTATTTGATGAAGGGAACTATGAACTGAGAATAATAATTTGA
Source organism: Kingdonia uniflora (assembly GCA_014058105.1). Classification (NCBI taxonomy): domain Eukaryota; kingdom Viridiplantae; phylum Streptophyta; class Magnoliopsida; order Ranunculales; family Circaeasteraceae; genus Kingdonia; species Kingdonia uniflora. The sequence goes on along the minus strand of JACGCM010001217.1, from coordinate 1,544,083 downwards.
ATTGTTAATAAATCAAAATGTAAGAAAGTAAAAATGACGAAAAAGAATTTTGGACATATGTTGAAGTGTGACAGACACTTATGCCAAACTAAAAGGTTTAGTTGGTGTAAGCTATCAGACATCAAATTGTGGTTGAATTGTCCTGAACAAATCAAATTATAGTAAACTTGCTATGTATATCAGTGAAGATATTGGGAAGTGAGGTTGAAAAGGGAAGCTTGAAAATGTAATGAGGTAATTTGGTGAAGGCAAGCAAATAAGTGGCTAGTATGATCGGACTGATTGAGAGGAGATTAGTATGTGCATGAGTTGTTGGACTTGAGGCAAATGATAATGCTTTTGTCAAACTATTTGTAGGATTTGTGATTTGTCAACCTCTGTGGACTAGGTCGGTAGAGTTCCAATGAACTATATCCTTTTCTAATGGTCCAAGTATGATGCTGTCATGCTATAAGTAAGTATCCTTTACTGGTGAAAGAGGATGTATATTCCGTACTGTAAGATCCTGGTGATTTGATGCTCTAGAGAAGCTATTTTGAACTGATTGAAAAATGCCTTGATGTAGGTAGGTAAATGATATTTGTCAATAGGTAGTTAGTTGGAGATACTGGTGGACGTACTTGAATAATCTGTGCGAACTCTATCTTTGTGGATGTGTCATCTATGCGAAGCATGCAAATAAGATATGAGGATATACTTCGTAAAATGGAAAGTACTACCTGTCAAAATATTCTCAAAATTCTGCTAATATCCTTGTTTTCCAAAATTTGTTATCGTAAAATATATCTTCCCTCAAATCTGTTGGGTAGGTGACATTAGTGGTGCAAATACATCTCCATGCTCACTATATAAGATGTTGATTCGTTGATGTTATGCCTTGTATTCTTTTACATGAAAAGTTTATTGCTGGTTGATTAAAGGTTATCATGGTGAGGACAAGTTCTCGGCGTGCTCGTCATGCGGTGAAGGTAGGTTAAATATCAAGGTGGCTGAACTCTGTGAGCGGTACTTTCACATGTTGCCTTATAATGCTATGTTACCTGAGTGGCCGTTACAGTTTGGCGGTTTGGATGACAAAGGTAGGTGTGTAGAGTATAATCATTATTTCAGGTGTGATGTGTTCCATGAGCTGTTGCTGGATGTAACCTTACAAGAAGAACCTGTTCGAGAGATCATATAGGATAAACTGGCTAAAGAGGATGAGAGAGCAGTAGGAGGGGAAATAATTCCATGTGGTGAAGTGAATTATCCGGGCTGCTTTAAATGTAACTATATGTGATTGTAAGCTTGAACTTTGATAGCCCGAAATAAATAAGTAATATATTTGCAGTGTTCTATTTTTGTTATATGTTGAATGTAGAATAATGCAAATTGAATCTCCAAACTGGAAAATAGGATCAATGTGTTTGCTGAACTGCTCATGTAGCAAATATTGTAGATTACAGCTGTCTAATTTTAACAACTGTGCAGATAATTTTGATTTTTGAATATTTAGCTATTTTTAGGAATGACGTATATTGTAGTACGATCTTGGTTGAGTATAAAAGCAAGGTGATGGATCGTGCTGATTATCTTGGGAAAGAGGGACTAAATTATTTAATGGCTAAAGGCTAAAACAGACGTGATAACATCAAATGATATCACAGAAGTCATGATGATGTTGTGAGGCAGAAAGACGTACCTATAGGGGCAGTGGGGTGACTGACACGTGTCTGAAAGAGCCGTCATTTCATAAATTGAGAGAGAGTATAAAAACTCGTATCTCTCTCCCTCATAAATTATTTACAATTATAGAGAGGGAGAAAAGTGGTGTAACCAGTATTTCTAAAGAGAGAAAATGTTTAAGTTCTGAGTGTAATCTTGTTGAGAAAGCTTTATTTGGTGAAAGAGAGATGTTGAAAAAATGACGGAAGCAGTTAATCTCTGTGAAAGGTGTTGGCAAAGTATAAGATTGTGGGTCTTCTAGCATAGGTTAGTAAACTTTGTTCCTCTATTTTGGTAGTAATGAATGGTATTCTGTATATATGTGCATTTGTTCATCGCCTTTGTATATGATTGATTCAGGGATGTTAAATTTGGGAATGTAGGGGCCTGAAAAATGATTTTTTACCTGTGTTAATGGATATTTACAAAAAGCTTTGGATATGGTGACAAACGTCTAAAGAGAGAACTATTTTTGGAGAAGAAGAGGGAAAGTTGATAGTAATTTTTTAATCTTTTTGGAAAGTTTTGAAAATAAATACCTTGATTGGGTAAAAAGTATAAGTGGGGCTTGTCTCTACTGTGTGTGTGGTGTATCATGTATTTGTATATGCGCTGAATTATAGAGATAGACAAAGTCATATAAGATTGTTTATACCTATAGTTCAGTATGCATTCAAAAATCTTAAAGCCCACTAGTAATTTTGTAGTGTCATCCAGTTTTGAGGAAATATCATCGTCAGGTAGAGATAACGATTGTGGAGGTATGAAGGAGATTATAAATAGGAGGGAAGTCATTGTGGGTGTAGGGGCTGACATGCCTAGTAAAGTAAGTAGTATTGTAGATGAGGATGATACAAGGGTGAAAGATGAGTCATTTTACATATATCCCGAGGGAGTAGATGTAGGGAAATAATTTATAAATTTTAAAAAGAAGTTAAAAGGGGAGTGGGGAAATTATGTAATGGAGCAAGGTCTGTGGTTTAGGACTTTGGTACCAGGGAAAGGGGAAAAGGAGGTACACTATCAAGTGCCCGGCCTGAATTTGTGGAAGAGGGAGAAAGTCATTGGGGAAGACATAGAGATTACGTACTATAATGGGGCAGGTATAGCAGACCCGAATGATGGGTTTATGTACTATCTGAACCAGGTCGTTTATTGTCTTAGGATTTCTTTGACCTTTTTTAAGAAATGGGTGATGAATACGTTACAGTGATCCCCACACAATTAAATGGGAATGTTTTTGAGATGATGAGAGTGTGCGTGGCTTTGAATGCGAAGTGGAGTGAGAGCGGGACTGCTAAGCAGTTCGTAGCTGCTGACATGCTGACACTACTGGAATCAGCGTCAATGGCCACTATATCCAGGACATCCGTTGGATGGACCTGTATATCCAGGCCAATGTATTAAATATTTTAAAGTTAGAGCAAAAACATAAAATAAGGCAATGTGAAAGAGAAGTGATCTTTTGACCCACCATAATATTTTGATGATCCGACATAACCAAGTTTCCAAGTTGCAGTTCATGATAGTTTGGTCTGGGATATAATCCATGAGCCTTGGCTTTCGCAGGATCAAACTTCCAATTAGTTTTAGACAATTCACAAATGTAAATTAAGAAAATATCACCAGGTTTTAGATTAATGGATGCAGGAGCAAGATGACTTGAACCAGAGAAACTTGGTCGAAGAAGAATTGCAGAAATCTTGACAACTTCGTCATCAATTAGGATTATGGGATTTGCAAAATTTGCCAAAGCCAATGTACCTTCATCAGCATTGGGTGCTGGACCAAAGCTATGAGTGTGGATCATGGCAGCATTTGGGATGAACATTCGCATTGCATCAGCTAAATATTTGAGATCAGAGGGACCCCATATTTTAACCTTTAAATCAATAACATATAATTTAATTTAGTTAAGTTTGAGATCATTTAATACAGAAACAAATATTTTCTTTCTCATCACTTTTTCGGTGATCATGTAGAAGTTCAATTTGGTAAAAGTTAGACGCACGAAAATGACATGAAGTCAGTTTGTTACTTACAGGCATCCCCTCATCTCCCATACCAGCCAAAGTCAGCAAAAGACCTATTAGGTATAACAAACAAGAAAGCTGATTTAGTGGCTTTGGAACCATCCCCCACAGACCAAAATATGAGCGAGAATACGGAACTCATAAGAAGTTACATGAAGACAATTCATGCAGTTTTCAATGAGTGTAAAGCGATCTATTTAAGAGTATTCACAAAAGCCTTCCTCTAATATAGCATTTACCAAAGCACCAAAAAAAGATCATCTTAGTCTATGACATCCTCCAAAGGTCAGCGTACCACAAAATATAATTTCTTAACAATGATCTAACTACTACACCCCCTTTTAAGGAGTATAATATTCTTGCCCACACCCTTTGAAAAGCTGTTGTCTCATAGAGTCATTCTCGAGTGATGCAATTGCAAAGCTTACAAATATTCCATTAAGAAACTTAACATCTCCAACTTCTAGTGAGAATCAACAAGAAAATTGGGGATGCTCTAAAATATATGTCTAGTTAAAAATACAAGAATACAATGTCTAAGTCGAAATTCAAAGCACAAACATGGGAGGCCACCATCAGTTTTTGAGCAGACACGAGAAAGGAATATGTGATCAATCTGAGACAAGAAATAGAAAAGGAAAAAAAGGCGCGTGTCTGTGGTAAGATAAACAATTTTACAAATACAAACACATAAATAATGGGCTCGGTACTAAAATCTAAAAGAAATAGAGATGACAACATCGACGTAATTCATAGCTTTGATAACTTAATCTTGTGTTCTGTACAAAAATGTTGCAACCCCTAGAAAGAGAAGAGCCCATTAATGAATATAACACAGAAGAGTTAATTTAAATGTTCCTAAATAGTTTAATAAAGCAGATGCATACATACATAGATACATCATACATAGAGAAAGAGCGTCCTCAGGCATCCAAAAGTATACTTTAAAGAAACTTTTTACGAGAAAAACCAATGAGATTTTATTCATTAATCAAAATAGTGAAAGTGCTTCGAATAAATGAGTCTTTTTACCAGTTTGCTGTTAAAATTATACTTCAGTAGTTTGCATGTGAAAATCAGTGAGAAAAGCCCTATGCTTTCCAAATTTTTAATAATTTATGTTCTTAAAGTAATCATCTTCTAACACTTACCTCTCCTGTATTAAATATAAATCTTTGGTTGTCGAAGAAAAGTAGTACTAATGGTGATGTATCCTGTGTATCCATTCCATCCCCCCGAATCTGTAAAAGAGAATCAATAACTAAGAAGAATTAGTAAAACTTAATAGCTTTTTTAACCTTTAGAAAAAGCCTGTAGGCCCTCTCTACTTTGTTCGTACTTAATAACTTGTTATTCAATTGACGGTAGAGAAATTTACTAGGGCAAAATCCTTTCCTTAATGCTTCCTCCAAGACTAGTACAACATTTTCGAGCTGTCCTATATTGCAATGGCCATTAATAACATGCTCGTAGACCTCCATGTCCAAAGAATAACCACATTCCAACATCTCATCCCGGATCATCAAAATCATCCATTAGCTATTTATGAAGTGTAAGTTGACTAGATTAAGAAGCCATCCATTTAAAATTATTAATCATTAGCATCTTCTAACTCGGATCCTCATCCTCTAGATCAATTAGAAGTTTGATAAGTTTAAGTTTTATTTATAAGATTTGCTAATTGTAACTTTCTATAATAATATCACTGATTCTGTGTTCGAGTTATTCAATACATTTTTTGTACAAATCAGTTTATATATAGATATTTCTCGAGCTTAACAATGAGTAATTTCTTGCAAGTTAGCATGCTCAGATCAAGCAAGCAATATGACGCAAAGACTCTTTTTAGCTCTGACCAATACTATTTGGGGCGTGAAAGCAAAGATTGAAGAAAAGGAGAAGTACCCACAAGAGCTTTAGAAGCTCCACTACAGGGGAAAGCGACTTGAGGATGAACGACCACTTGGTTATTACAACATCATTAAAACCATGATGTAGAATTAAGGAATCCTAACTATAGCCACCAAAATCATAAAAACCCTAAGCAAAATCATAAGAACCCTGACTACAGCCACCAAAATCAAGTACATGATCAGGAATAAATTTCGAGAAACATGATGTTGAATTAAGGAACGTCCAAAGAAAAATCATACAACCATAGTGACAAAAAACAAAGTCAAGAATAAATACCCAGATAATAAATACCTAGAACTTGAGGGATTCAATTTTGGTTTGCAAATTCTAGGCTTCAATAAACCCTGTGAGTTCACCCAAGAAAATCAATTTTGGGAAACAAACTTATATATGCTTTGAGAGCTTATGGCTCTCATCGATCAATAAGAAATTAAAACTTAATTACCTCCATGAGATTTGAGATTTGCAGAAAGAAAGATATAATCGAAGATTTCGTAGACAAATTTACTGCTAAAAGCCCTAGAATTACTGAAGTGAAATGGGAAGAAAGAGTCGAGGGAAATACTTTGAAACCGAGGGAAATATAAATCTCAAATTAGGGATCCCACATTTTTAATGTTATTTTCCACGGTTTGGCCACGAACAACAATTAGTGCCACCAAAAACAAAGAGGTATATCTCATTAGCCACGAATTTTGGTATTTTGCCACGGTTAGGTTTATAACATTTAACTACTGTTGTGACTGTGGCTAAAACTAATATAGACCGTGGCTGTTGATCCATTTTTTAGTAGTGTGAAGTTTTATAGAATGAAGTATGTCCAAGCTCGTAATAGCGGTTACCTATTTAGTGATTCGTCTAAGCTGAAGTTTTTTAACTTCGAATCTGCAAGTAAACCATGGAATGACCATCTTGTATGGGTAGGGGGCAATTATATGCAGGTTCCAGATGAACCAATAATTATCCTGGATCATAAATATTTTAATCTGAGTAAGTAACGCCTGCTAACTTGACCAAATATGAGTTTGTCTTTGAGCTGCTAATCATTTCCTTGATTTTGTTTGTTACATCTTGATCCCAAATTCTTTCCTGATAACACGAGCTTGTTCGATTGCGTAGCCCTTGAGCAGGTTGAGTTAAAGCAAGTACTTGGTGAGCTGAATATCCGCAGGGATAAAGGGGTAGACTCCAGTGTTCTAAAAGTTCAACGGGATCACGAAAAATGAGATATGGTTGAGAAGTATGTGAAGATGTCCCTGCCTCCTTCAAGGGATTTAATTGGTATCCTTCCGCCTCCGCCAGGGAGCACGAGCGAGGGGTGGGGGGGTGGAAGATTCAGAGGCTAAAAATGATAGTGCCAGAAGCATCTCATTCTACTTTGGGGGTGACCCAAGGGAAAAAAAGGTGATAAGCTTGTTTATGAGAGTGTGGTAGAGGAACAGGTTGTGAATGAAGTCGCTCCTCTAGAAGCAGACAAGAGGTCGCTGAAAAGGAAATAACATGAGCTCGAAGGCATTGACCAGACTCATGCCAAGGCTGTTGCCAAGCTGCGAGGCATGGAACAAAAGTTTTTTAAGATGGCGGAGACCGAGCCGAAATAGCTCGAAGGGATGTTTTAAAAGAAAAAATAAGTCTTCGTACAGACAATCTATATTTGCTATATTGTGATTGATATATGTATTACTGATCTTGTGTCTGTATTGGTAGCTCTCGATGTTCGTAAAAGAAGCTACAAGTTTTATTGAGAAGAGGAACCAGGAGTTCAGAGAGCATACTCAAAGGTTCGATGCTTAAATAGCTCGGATGAAGGAACTCAAGGAAGAACTTAAGAAGGAAGGGGAGAACAAGGAAGAAGAGATGAAGACTGCTGAAGAGCGGTATACAAAACTATATGAGTGTAATGAGACTCTTGAAAATGCTTTTCCTGAAATAAGGGATGGCAGAAATCGTCTGATCCAATCTTACCATCATTTTGGGTTGATAGATGCTAATATCTATCTGGGCTTAGATGGTAGGTACCAGGAGATAGTGTTTGCTTTGAATGTTGAAGATGTTGCTGCCCCCGTCAATATACACCCTTTGTAAATTAAGCAAGTTCTAGCTGCTGGTACTGAAGTTGATCCTCTGTCAAAGATAGAGACTAGGAAGAATATTTAATCATTTTGTAATATCTTGTTTCGAACTATTCTGTTCTGTCATGACTTTGATGAGACTGTGTACTGTATATTCTGAAACTGTTAAGTGTGATAGATATCTCTTTACTGTGCTCTGTTTGAATATTTGTTTTATAACAACAAATTTGTAATCTGTGTTGGAGATAGAGCGGTTGAGAAAAGTTGTTTCCACTCTGGAGAGATCATTGAGTAGAGCGAGGGACTTCGTGACTCGTATTTAATAGGTACTAAATAAAACTGAGTATGAGATAAGGCAATTTAAATCTAATTCAAAGAAATTTTTTAGCGAATTGTATGATCAACAGTGTAGATACGCAAAAATAAAAATAGAGAGGGATGAGGTTTTAAGAAAAGAAGAGGAGAGGGGGGTATTAGTACAAAAACTGAAAGACTTGACTTGTTTTATTGACTCGAGTGATAATGCCAGGTGTCAAAAGCTTTTGGTAACTCTAACACTATATTTTGAGGCCAAAGTTGATAGTAAGTAGGGTTTAAAAGAGGCTTATGTAGAGCTCTTAAAGGAAAGGCGTGTAGTGCCTGACCCAGCTCGAGTTATATTTTTAGCTCAAGAGGCACATAATCGTCATAGCGTAGAGGCAAAAAAATGTTCAACTTGAGCTGGTGTGTCTGTCATATGGGGTGACGTAGGTCCTTTACCTGATGCTCTTGGCTTTGTGTAGGGTCAAAAAGTAATATGGATTTTGATTTTCAAAATAAGGAAAGAGCAGATAGAGGTGCAAGGGAAATTAGAGTATGAGTTAAAGGAGTTGCAAAATATACTAAAGAAAAATACGGAGAAAAATACATCGTTGGGAAGTTAACTGATAAAAGAAATAATTTTTAGAAAGAAGGTAGAAGGGAAATTGAAATGGATGGGTATATTATAGAAGGATGCGCATAGGCGTCTTCATAGATCGAATATTATGTTGAAGGAGCATTTGTATCCGACACGCACAAAGGTCGCAACTTAAACGGACCATGAACGCCATATAGAGAGTGTGATTGAGTTTTATGGAGGGGAATTGGTAAGGGTAGAGAATGAATTTAGGAAGTATATTATGAATTGTTGAAAAGAATTTAATGCAGAGAACGAAAAAGCTAAAATTATGTAGTTTACAAAGGATGAGGTGGAAAAAGTTGTTGAAGAACCAGCTCCTAGACCGAGAAAAAATTTGTCAGAAGAGGACGAGGACGAGGTTGTGAACCTGATACCTCGGTCACGGCGAAAGAAATACCAGCAGGAAGTGGTGACCCTTATAGCATCGTTGGATGTACAGGTAGATAGGTCAAGGAGTTTGGGAGATATGGGCAGTCCTCTCGTAGTTCGAGGGGCCGAAAGTATAAAATTTATGTTATTCAACAACTAGCATATGCATTAGATATCTGTACACTATTTTGTTGATAAATAAATCTATTTTGTTTGTGATAAATATGAATTGAGACGTAAATCGATCGAAGACAAGTATTTTATTGCTGTAAGATCGATCATACGTACCTGTTGTGAGTAGAATTGTGAACTGTGATATGTAAACTATTTTGATGTACTACCTGCTATGTATGTGAAAGTTAACTGTTGCTGTAGGTGGACTGGTAAAGGTTCAAAGTCAGTGCGAAGTATTGCATGTTTGGAACGAGAAACTGAATACTGATTTGAACTTTCATCGGGAAGCACTAAAAAGTGTTACTGAGTTAAATATAAAATGGAGGTGAGGGAAACCGAAGAGAAAAGTATGGTGGGTCGTTTGACTGAACAATTGGCAAGTAAGGAGGCTGAACTAACCATTGTGTAGGAGAAAGTGGAGGAATTAAAGGAGGTGGTAAAGAAAATTGAGTTAATACCTGCAAGAGGCATAACTAATACCTGCGCAAATTAAAATAACAGAGTTGTTAGCGACGTTGAAGAAAAAAGAAGACAGTGCTAAATGTTTGCAAGTTCTTACAAACACGCTATAAGCAAAAGTAGTTTGCATCCGAGCTGCTGTGAGGAAGGCAGATGAGCGTGTCGCAAGTTTTAAGGATTATACCATGTTGTTAGTATTAGAGAAAAGGAGTTAAAGGAAGTTAACAATTAACATATCAAGTTATCATAAAAGCATTGGGTTTAAATAAGGGACTTGGAGGACGTAGTCCAAGTGCTGGAGTTAAATGATTTGGTGTATCAAATGGAAATTGGGGAGCTGATTAGCTCGAAGAAAAAGTTAGAGGCAGATCTTGAGATGACTGAACGAAATCTTAACGCAGAGGTTGGAGAGAAGAATCATAATCAGTTCGTTATGAAGAAAATAATGGCTATGTTAGGACAGATGGACAAAGTTATGACTGTGATGGAAGCAAGTAATAAAACTTCTGTGGATAAAAAGTGGGCAATGGAAGATTGTTGTTACAATTTAGAAGTTTTGTTGAATGAGGTGAAGGGAAAGATTGCGGAGCTCGTCATACCTGACAAGGTTAATCTCAAAGCAAGTGACGTGCATGACAAAGAAATGGTGGCAGTGCTCTCTTTTTTTGTATCCTAGTTCAAGAGATTGGAAAAAGAAAGAGACACAGTTTATGACAACATGATAGCAAATGGTGTGAAGCGTGACAAGCAGTTAGTGCGGACTGAGTACCTGGATTGTATTATGTCAAAAATTGATGCGCTTACCAAGAGTAACTTGACGAAGGAAGACAAATTGTTACTTCGAGGGTACCAGAACTGATGTGTCTACAACTGTCAAAGCGTGGGGAAAGTTAGCGTTGTGATGCGCTGTCTGAAAGTTTGAGTGATTAATATTAAAAGGAATTATTCGTACTATACCAACGAAAATATAGTAGATTGAGTGTGAAGGTTATGCTGCAACAAAATTTGACTGATAGTAGAATTAGTGATCTGTACGTATTTGTATTGACCTTTTGATGAACCAATTGTGGTTTTGAATTCTGTAGTCTGTTAGCCGGATTGGAAAACTAATAGCCGACCTGTGATATGATAAAATATTGAATTGTCTGAAGCAATAGGCAATCTGTTATGCAATAAAAAATCAAATTAGCTGAAGCAATAAATGATCTGAAATATAATAGAAGATTGAATTGGCTGAGGAAATAAACTATCTGTAATGTAATAGAAGATCAAATTGGCTGAAGCAATAAATGATCTATAATAGTAGAATGGGGTAAACCCATTGGTTATCTGTGATATTATAAATGTTTTATGTATATAGAAGTACTGTAATGTAGGTCAGTCAAACACAAGTTTTTTATTGGTAGAAGAGCGACGTAAAAAAATGTAAGAGATAGTAGAAGAGTACTCTGATATAGGTTGGTCAAACACAAGTATTTCATTGGTGTAAGAACAACGTACACAAATGAAAGAAATAGTTGAACAGTATTGTATGAGATAGTAGAATAGTACACTAATGTAGGTCGGTCAAACATAAGTATTTCATTAATACAAGAACGACATATACAATTTGAAGAAATAGTATAACAATACACTATGATAGATTATTATCTGCGATATAACTTTAATCTCTTCGTGTTCTAAGGATTAGTGAATCGGTCCCCATTTTCTGTGACTAGGTCGTAAGATCCAAGTCTGCTTTTGCCGATAATGATAAAAGGTCCTTGCCAATTTTCTGTAAGTTTCCCAGCATTGAGTTCCTTTCTATGTTTTGGTATCTCGCGTAGGATGAGATCTTTAATATCAGACTCTCTATGACAAACTCATTTGTTATATGACCTATCTAAAGCCTGATGGTACCTTCCCAAGTTCATGACTTCCCTGTCCCGTATTTTGTTGATCTAGTTCATGTTACACGCTAACAGGAACTTGTTTTCTTTGTCTGTCATGGTATGATCACGTAGTGGGTGATGATATTGAGTGGGGATGATTACTTTGGTAACATATGCCAACAAGAACGACATACATCCAGTCGATACTCGAGGTATTGTTTGGTATGCCCATAATACGTGCGGTGATTCTTGCACCCAATTACCCTTCTTTTCTGTCGAGCGCTTTTTGATTTCGTTGACTATAGTTTGTTTGGTAATTTTGGCCTGTCCATTTCATTGTGGGTAATGCGGGTTTGAAGAGGAGTGGATGATGTTATGTTGATTTAGGAAGTTGATGACCTTTAAACTAACAAACTGTGGTCCATTGTATATCTTGATAAGATGGGGCCACCCAAACCGTATTATAATGTTTTCCCATATGAACTTGATAACTTTGTTTTTGCGTGTTCAACTCAAAGGAATTACTTTTACCCATTTGGTGAAATAGTCCGTTGCTACTTGGAGATGCTTCCGTTTTCCTAGTGCGGTTGGGAATTCTCCCCCGAGATCGAGGGCCCATCTTTTGAATGGCCAGACAACTTTCCTAGAATGGAGATCTAAAGCTGGCGCTCGAATTGGGCCATGTCGTCGATATGAATCACACTTGCTTGAGTATTCAATGGCTTGAGCTTTCATTTAAGGCTAAAATACTCCTTGAGTACTAGCTCGGTTTGCTAGGGACCGTTCTACCACATGGGCTCCGCAAGTGCCTTCGTGTAAATTGTGCAAGAAGGCTTGGGCCTCTTTATCAGATAAATATTGGAGATATGGTCATGCAAATGTTTTTTTGTAAAGGAGGTTATCATCAATGATGTATCGTTTAACATTGTCTATTAGCCGTCTTCTTTCATTAACATCCTCGGGAAGTTTGCCATCAAATTCATTGTCTGGCCTGATATATGCGAGGAAAGGTCATCTCCAATCATCTTTGACCTCTTCGTCGCCCCTAATATTAATGGTATTTGAGATGATGATGATAATGCTGGAGGTGGACACTACTTTAATCTGTAAGTATTGGGCTTCTATTGAGTTAGAATGCATGTTTTCTCCATGAGGAAAGTGTTCGATTGTAGCCTTTTTAAATCTGCTCATTCTGTCGGTTATGACTGCGGCGTAGTCTCATCTTTCCATTTTTCTGATATTTGTCTGTATAATAGTTCACAATTAATAAAGAGTTCGTGTACACAGATAACTCGGGCACACCAATCTCTCGAGCTATTTTAAGTCCGTGGATTAATGTCTCATACTCAGTCTCATTGTTGGTAGCTTCAAAGTTGAGTCAGATTGATTTCTCAATTCTGTCATTCGAAGGTGTAAGAAACACTATCTCGATGCATGACCTAGCTGGTCTGGCAGAACCGTCGGTTAAAAGGTGCCAACCTTTCTTGGATATCCAATCCGATTTCTCTTCGATCTGTTCTTCGTCTATCCCAATAATATCCTATTCCCAATCAGGGTTGTCTACTAGAAAATCTGTGAGGAAATCTGCAAATGCTTGCCCTTTTATGGAATGCCGTGGCTCGAAATGTATATCGTGCTCACCAGAGTAACCGACTATTGCTGGACTCGTTTGGATTTCTCCCGTTTTGATAAGTCTTTGTGCAAGGGGTAATTTGTCATTACTCAAACTGAATGAGCTTATAAATATTGTTTTAACTTTTGCGATGTAAAGGCAATAGCTAAGAGCAGTTTTCTATCTTAGTCTACCGTGTTTCTGCTGGAGTGAGAGTCTTGCTGATGAAGTAGATGAGGTTTTCCATTTTTTCTTTGAGCCGGATAAGAACTGAGCTGAGTGAGTTATCAATAACGGCAAGATATACCGTAAGTTTTTTCCTTCCTTGGGTGTACTCATAACTAGTAGTTTCCCAAGTAGCATTTTAGGAAAAATGTTACTTCATATTCTGTGGTCCACTCGATTTTAGGATCTTTTTGAGTTTTTCCTTTCTTCTTCCCTTCTCGTTAGAGGTCGAATAACCATCTACACTGATCTGAAGACTTGGAAATAAATGATTTACTGCGGCTATTTTGCTGGCTATCTTTTGGACGTCTTTCTTTGTCTTTGGTAAAGACATGGATAACAAGGCACAAATACAATCTGGGCCATCCTCGATACCTTTTTTCTAATCAAATACCCCAAGAATTTGCCTGATTGGACTCCAAATTGGCATTAATCAGGATTTAGTCTTATTTTGTAGGACCGCAAAATTTCAAAGGTCGTGTGCAAATCTGCGAGATGGCTTTCCTTTTGAGATTTTTACACAGCATATCATCGATATAAACTTCCATCATTTTCCCGAGATGGCCTTTGAACATCTGTGTCATTAGTTTTTAATAAGTGGCTCCGACGTTCTTGAGGCCGAAAGGCATAACCTTGTAGCAATATAATCCATGTTCTTTGATAAAAGCTATTTTTTCTTGATCTTCACGTAAAAGTGGTATCTGATTGTACCCTGATGCGGTATCCATCATGGATAACAGTTTGTGTCCCGTGGTGGGATCAAGCAAATGGTTGATGATATGAAGGGGAAAACTATCTTTTGGAGTATATATATTAAGATCTTTGAAATCCACGCATACTCCGATCTTGTCATTTTTCTTCGGAACTACCACGATGTTCGAGATCCATTCGGGGTAATTGGCTTTTCAAATAAAACCAACTTCAATGAGTTTATCAATCTCTTTGTTGACTTCTTCACGTAACCTTGGTGTTAGAGTTCTCTATTTTTGTTTGACTGCCTCATTCTTATCTTTTAAATGAAGTTTGTGGCAAGCTAAATTTGGATCAATGCCTGGTATTTCATGGAATGAGAGCATTACACTCTGTCGTGGGTAAAAGAGTCCCAATATAGGTGCCTCATTTGTCGGTACTGATTTTTATGTATTCTATAGTTTCTGTACTTGGCAGTTGGTTATCTGTAATGTTCTCTGTAGTGTTTTATAATTGTTATGCGAGCTGTTATGCTGGTGGTCTAGTCATGATGGTAACAGTATTTTTTCAAACTTGAGCTAGCTTCTGACTGCCTTTGATTTCGTAGATGCCGTCATTCTAATCGTATCGCAACGTTAAATGATAGGTCGATGGGATAGCTTACATGCTATGCATCCATCAACGTCCCATAATCCCTAAATAATGGGTTTTACATTTATAACGTAAAACATAACGTCAACTGTTACAGGTCCTGCGGTAATAGGAAGTATAATCTTTCCTACACGTTCTTCTTTGGACCCATTGAAGCCATTGATATTGATGTTACTAGGTTAATCTTTGTCGGCCAGTCCCATCTGATTGATTATACTTTAGAAGAGTAGTTTGATACTACTGCAATATCTACCATCATTGTATGTAGTACGACATTTCTCATTTTCAACATGATCATGAGTGCATCATGATAAGGAAAGTTAACATGGTGAACGTCGCAATCTTTGAAGGAGATCCATGTTCATTGAGAACTAGATGCGGGGAGTAATTGGGCTTCTTTATCGGCCATGGATAAATTGTGGTATTGACAGAGATGTCGTCTATTGAATCTAATCGACTTGTTAACTGTATGTGTCTCGATAAAGTGGCTGAATGAGATGTGGTATAAATACTTCTCCTCTGCCGCTGCTTCAATCTGTACGATCTCAGTATTAAGCCTGTAACTCCCATTTTTGTAACTTTCGATGTCTACTATGTACTCATGCATTCGTCCTTCTGCAAAAAATATACTCTAAAAGTTGTGTAAAGCGAAGTAGTGTTCTCTGTCATGATGTCAAACTTTGTGGTGTAAATACTATTTTCTATTTTTGATGGGTTGAAGATATTGGGCATTGCAAAAGAATTTATTCTTTTGATGTATGGGATATAGGCTGGCTATGGTGACAGTCAACTTGGGAAAACATGGCTTTGGCAAATTACCATCTCTCCGAGTTCAATCGTCATTAGACTTGGTCTGCTTTTTGTCTCCTCCGTAATATGTAGTTCGATTGAAATCTTGTTTTGTGGATTGATCTCTTGCTGTCAGGGTTGACTTTTGGGGCTTCTGTCTTTTAGATACCATCCTTTCAAGATTAATATATCCATTTACTTTTTTGATCATGTCCTCCAAGGTTGAAGGTTTGTTTAGAATTAGGTGCTCCTTCACTCTTCCATCCATGAGAAAAGCGTTGGTGAAAGCCGAAATAATGATTTTCTGATCCAGTCGGTCTATCTTTCTAGCCAATTCTAAAAATTTCTTAGTAAATGTTTCGAGCTTCTCTCCTGGCATCTACTTAAGGCTGAATAGAGAATATAAATTCTCATCCTTGTCTCTATCGTATGAGTAGTTCTTGACGAAGAGTTCTCGTAATTGTTCAAAAGTTGTAATGGACCCTTCTTGTAGCAAGTGGAACCATCACAAAGGTTTGCCCTGTAGGCTGGTAGGAAAGAGATGGCATAAAATGTGGTTCGATGTAGAATATAAGCCTAAAGTGTCTTAAAATTCTTGGACGCGTTCCACGGGATCAGTTCCTCTATATTTTTGTATTTTTGGGGTGTGGAAACCGGTGGGAACTTCGCCATCAAATAGTTCCTGAGCAATCAAACTTTTCTATAGTCTGTTGAGGATGCCTTTGGCGGTTTGAACTTAAGCTTCAAATAATTCTTTGATATGCTTTTCAACATGTTCTTGAGTCACATAATGACGATCTGTGATGGTCTAACATGGGATGCATCCTTTTTTAGGAATGTGATCGCCACTTCCTTCATTAAGTTATTTATACGTTGAAGTACAAAATTTTCCCCTGGGTGGGTCCTTTGTTTGCTGGACTTCAGCGGGAATGCTATCTACTTCTTAGAGAACTCCTTATATCTGGATGAGCTTGACCCCCGGTTGATTATGATTGGATTGAATATCAGCTCTCATGCTGTTGCCTCGGGGTCCTAGTCTTTCTCGAATAAAAACTTGTAAGGTGGCTGGCACATCTTAGTTCTTCTAGGCTGCAATCTGCTGTCCCAATTGAACTTTTAATGCTTCTCACATATCTGCCAGCTGTTGTTCCCGAACGGCTCATCTTTCTATCTCAGAGTGTAGAGTGGCCCGTAATTCTGCTAGTACGACACTTCCTTCTATTGGGCCAATTGGCGCAATTTGGTTTGGAAGCGGTATTTTGTGAAGAGAGTATCAACTAATTTTAAGAACTGGAGATAAATGCTTCATTCTCACATGCGATACCAAATGTAATAACCTAATTTCATATTCCGAACTTTGCTTCTTATACCATTGATAATCATAACATTAGCGAACAATGAGTAACTGCTAACAAAAGTTGAGCGTAGAAAACCTTTAAATAGGTAAAAACCACAACCTCTCTTGAGGATTTAAAAAGATAGAAAGATCTTATTAATGATTGTGAGCTATTACAAAGAACGCTCTGAGTAGCTTTTTTGTAGAGTTTCTGGGTATAAATTCACATGCGGAGTTTTATGTCCTTAATATGTAGTTCTCTGGTCCTATTTATAGGTCCTATAATATGACCGTTTAACAAACATTATTATTCTTAATGATGGACGTTGCAATATGGATTTGATGAGCCATTGAACTGATTGTGTAACGGTCTGACCCTTCTTTCTTGTAACGACTTCATTAATGACAAAATACTTGTTGAATCGGGCTGTTAATGTAGAGGTCGAGAATAATATGTAAAACTCGGTAGTTGTTCAATAGTGTGTCATAAATGTATCACGTGTATGTTGACGAGGTCAAGTGAACGCATGATGGTTGAAGATGAAGCTTGAGTTTGAGATCCGGAATAAGCTATTACAAAATCAATCTTTAATTGATTGAGGAAAAACTATGCTTTTAGATTTCTTTAGGGATTACGAGTCATTATCTGTCAAATCAATCTTCAATATTCAACCAATAGTGTATTAATTTTAGCATTGTTCTATTGCCAGAATCTGGATACCCAAAGAAATAAATTATGATTAGATTCAAAGCTTACTCTATCCAAGTGAAGCTTTATCAAGTATTTTCTAACTAACAATTATAAAAACATTGCATGTTCAACTTTGAACTCTATTTTTTTCTTTTTAAGTTTATAATGAGGTTGTTAATATGAAATGTACATATAAGGCTTATTTGGTGTGACTTCCAACTCCAGGTTATTATTTATATATTATCATAACATAATTTTCATCACGTTCTTCAAAAATGTTATTAGATGTGGGGGAAATAAAGTGTATACGGTTGAAATTTGGGGATCTCTATAATATACGTACAAAAATGATTATATTCTTTATGGGTGGTCTGAAGCTTCTTATGACCTTCATTGCTCCGATTCCTTTAACTTGATGATCCCTCCCTTAACAATCAATGAAAAGTTTTGTAAATAGCGTAGAACTTGAGGAAACTTACTTTGACCCGCCTAACCTAGGAGACTCACTAAAGTGTTTCTTTCTTTCCTTTTCCTTTTGGGGGGAGTGTGGGATCGCCTACTATATTCGGCGTAAGGCATAATAAGACCACATCATATTTCTACGCCCTTATTGGGGAAAATTTTATATAACCCACCCAAATTGGTTGCTTTAAGGTGATGGTACGTCCTAAGACAACGTGAACCCTGAAAAGGAAAAATGGTTAAATTATGGGACCTTATTGTAGCCATCCGCCTAATCTCCTTTTTGTGGCCATCTGGTCTAGAAATTAAGGCTCATCATATAATTATCCATATAGATGAAGTAGCCAGAAGTATCACACGAGCAGAAAAAGTTTATGTCATAACGTGATTCAAATCATATGAAAGATACTTCAGAACCAAATCAAATATCCAAACGATGCCAATGCTATATACCACCCAAAAACGTGCCTTGCAGTACATAAGTTTCAGAGCAGGCGAGGCAATGGACTTCGCCAGTTTAATGAATGGAATATTTCAAGTTTTAATACATCAATATACCAATCAATTCTAAAGGGATATTTGGCAGTGGTTTATACTGAATGTATTTCGTCAATTTAAAACATGTTGCAACAAATTTTAAATTTAAGTGTTGTTCGAACACTTTTGTTACCAAATACTATAAATAGCAAAACCTATTCCAAGTGTTCGACTTGGGACAAGTTTGTACCTGAAGTATATATACTTGGGGTACCCTAATATACAAAGGTTGATGAGTTGAGCCATAATATTTCCAAAATTAGAAGATCCATATCTTTTTATTCATCAGAGACACAAGATCTCTGGTTAAAGTTTATTAATATTTTTACATCGTATTGTCAAATCATCAAAAAACTTAAATCAAAACCCTTAAAGAAATTTAAGTTTACCATTGAGTGCTTAACTAAACCAGGCCTATTTTGGATAATTATTCAACCATAACTCAAAGTTAACGAAATCCTCTAGATGGTTGAATTTTGTGTCCACATATGTTTAGCTGAGGGGTTATCTACTGATTTTACAACTAGGATTTACTGTTGCAGGTTCAAGTAAAGATTGATGTTGTAGGTTTGATTCCTCACCACTATTTAGGTCTATGAAAAGCTGTTTATTCTTTGATTAATGATTGGTTGATATTATAATCTATTACAGGGTTACGCAAATACAAATTATTGTTGCAGATTCAAGTAAAGATTGTTGTTACAGGTTTGGCTCCTCACCACTATTATATCTTTAACTATAATTGATTTAGGTCTATGAAAGTTTACTCTTTGATTGATGATTGGTTGATGTTTTAATTTGATACAGGGCTACGCAAGTACGGATTATTGTTATAGGTTCAAGTAAAGATTGATGTTCAAGTAAAGATTGTTGTTGCAGGTTTGGTTCCTCACCACTACTATGTCTTTATCTATAAGTGATTTAGGTCTATGAAAAGTTGTTTATTCTTTGATTGATGAGGATTTAAGGGGTTTAAGTGGAAGAATTTACATATTGCTCTTATAGAGATATTAAAATTGCAATTAATTTCTATAGGTTTTCTTTGTGCTTTGATTTGATTAGGGTTTAAGAAGTTATATGTAAAGAGTTATTGATTATGTAGGTCTTCTTTATGGTATTGAAGTTGAAATTGATTTTTGACAAAATTGTTGAGAATTGAGGTAGCAAATCAACAAAGAACGATATAAAGAACAATACGCGGAAATTGCCAACTCAAGTAGTAAATCAACAAAGAACAATATAAAGGATACAAAGATTTTCCCGGAGGAGGGAAGTAGAAAACCCTTGCGGATGAAAAACCACTCCCCACGAACAATTCACTATGATATCAAATATGTTACAATGATCTATCATGTTTTTCAAGCTTTTAATGGAGTCTCTTCAAACCCTAGCCTCTTTAAAATTAAAGTCACACAAGATAGGTAGACAAAATAATCTAAGTCCCCTTTATATAGTAGGAAACTTAAAGTAGAACGGATTTTGAGGCAAATCCAGCGACTTAGAATAACATCTAAAGCAAACCTATGCCAAGCTCGTTCTAATGGCATCCAAGCCCGTTCGAAAGACTTGGGCTCCTGGGAAAAAATTCTAGGGAGTTGTAAAAGGGTCGCTTGAAGGAGTTTCAACCTCAGTCGAGCGACTATACGATAAATGGTCTTCAGCCCTTGAAACATGATAACTCGTTCTAACGATATCCAAGCTCGTTCGAACGACTTCGACAACATTAGTCTTCGGAAATTCCATTCTTCACATTCGAGTTCATACCCAACAATCTTCCACTTGAAATCGAATCCTGTAACCCATCTCCAGATCTCCAAATAAATTGCTCGTTCTACCTAGAACTTCAATCTTGAAGACCCACAAAAGTTGTACATATCGTCAACTTCTAAAAAGTTACCACCTTCGTAAACATATCGGCCGGATTCACATCAGTGTGAATCTTTACGAGCTTCAACACACCATCCTCGAGGAGCGAGCGAATATAGTAATACCGAATATCAATATGCTTGGCCCTAGAGTGAAAAGCTAAATTCTTTGCTAAGTGTATAGCGCTTTGAATATCACTATACGACTTAGGAGAAAATTATTCTCTACAAAGCTCTTTCATCAACCCTTTGAGCCAAACCATATCTTTGCACGCTTCTGTTGCTGCAACATATTCAGCCTCCGTCTTAGACAAAGCTATATTCTTTTGTAGCCTAGAAACCCATGTAACTGTACCACTTCCAAATGTAAAAATGAAACCACTAGTGTTCTTCCGCCTATTAATGTCACCCGCCATATCAGAATCAACAAAATCCTGTAAGCATATCTGAGAACCCCCATAATATAATGCCATATCTTGAGTCCCCTTTTCATACCTCAGTATCCATTTTACAGCTCTCCAATGCTCCTGGCCTGGATTACTCATATACCTACTAACAACTTCTACTGCTTAGGCAATATCTGGTCTCGTATAAATTATAACGCACATTAGGCTACCAACCACGGATTGGTAATGAACCTTCCGCATCTCATCGCGATCCTTCTGCGTCTTTGGACAATAATCCTATGATAATTTGAAGTGACCTCCCAATGGTGTACTAACAACCTTATTACTATCCATGTTAAACTACTTCAGTACTTTGTCGATGTACTAAGCTTGAGACAACTTTAATTCTCGCCGCTTTCTGTCCCTTGTAACACGCATACCAAGAACTTGTTTTGCCGTACCCAAGTCTTTTATAGAAAACACCCGGGATAATGGTTCCTTCAACTTAATTATCTCTCCCATGTTAGCACTTACTACCAACATATCATCTACATGCAGAAGTAGAATAATACACAAGTTCCCCGTAATCTTGATAAAACAACAGTGATCTGCATTGCTCTTCGAATAGCCATTTCTGGATATGAATTATTCGAACTTCAAATATCACTGTCTCGGTGCTTGTTTCAAACCGTATAAACTCTTCGTGAGCCTACACATAAGATCTTCTTTCCCTTTAACCGAATACCCTCCTGGCTGCTTTATATAAATTTCTTCATCAAGGTTACCATGAAGAAATGTTATCTTGATATCAGTTGCTTAAGATGCAAATCTTCAACAGCAACTATATTCATCACAACCTGAATAGTAGGCATCTTCATAACAGGAGTAAAAATCTCACTAAAATTAATGTCTTCTTTATGCTGAAAGCCCTTTACCATAAGTCTAGCCTTGAATCTCCTTGAACCGTCAGATTCCTACTTTAGTCTGTATACCCACTTGTTGTGGAATGCTCTTCCCTTCTGGTAACCAAACTAAATCCCAAGTTCAATTAACTGGCAATGACTGTATCTCATCATTCATAGTAAGCTCCCACTTACTTTTGGCTTCCACATCTAAAGCCTCCTTGTAACTTTCAGGTTTACCACCATCTGTAAGTAACAAGTGATTTAAGGAATTAACGTACCTTGCCAAAATTCTTGTAACTCTCGGCTCCTTCCGAAGTGTTATTGGAATGTCTAGATCATTAGCTTCCTCGTTTTGATCCGGTGCATCAGACTCAACAACGACTTCTTCATCATCATCTCAAGAGGGTTCATCATCTTCAATGTCAGCACTTTCCGCTACTTCAACTCGAATCCTTTCCACAGGTACTTTGAAGTCTTTATATAAGACTTCCTCATTGAATGTATCATTACGGCTCCGAATAAAATTTTGATTCTTTGCATCCCAAAATTGGTACCCAAACTCATCACCACCGTATCCAATGAATATGCACTTTATTAACTTTGTATCTAGCTTGGTCATTGTATCTGAATTATCAAGCACATATGAGTTACAACTAAAAATACGCAAGTGATTTAGGTTTACCTCTTTACTGATCCATGCTTCTTCAGGAAGTCCAAAATCCAAAGCCGTTGAAGGCCCTCTGTTAATCCAGTATGCCGCCGTACTAACTGTATTTACCCAAAAACACTTTGGCAATCAAGCGTTGAGTCTCATACTCCTCGCTCTTATGTTTATTGTTCGATTCATGCGTTCTGCAACACCATTTTGTTGCAGTATTCTAGGAATAGTCTTATGTCTCCTAATCCCGTTTGATGCGCAAAATTCTTCAAACTCGTCACTATAGTATTTGCTCCCGTTATCCAACCTTAGACACTTCAGTTTCAAACTGGTTTCATTTTCAACTAGAGTCCTCCACCTCTTGAATTTACCGAACACATCTGACTTGTTCTTCATGAAGTAGACCCACAGTTTACGAGTAACATCATCGATAAAAGTAACGTAATAGTAAGAACCACCAAGAGATAACACCTTGGTTGGCCCCCAAATATCTGTGTGTACAAGATCTAGATTTCTAGGCTTCCTTGATCTTCTAGATAATTTGAAACTGACCTTCTTCTGCTTCGCAAGAACACACTCTTCACAAACTTGATAACAAATTCAGCAAGACCCTCTAGCTTTCCCTTTATTACCATTATCTTCATCCTCTTCTCACTCATGTGACCGAGCCATTTGTACCACGTACTTGTATCAATCCATGAAGTGGCCACACAAATAGTAAAAATTGTACTCTACGTTATATACAATGTTCCTTGTCGCAAGCCTCGAGCTACCAACATAGCACCCTTTGTAACCTTCCAGAAGGTTACACCAAAGGTACTCACATATCTGCCATCATCCGTCAATTTGCTAACCGATATAAGGTTATGCCCCAATTTAGGTACAAGTTGCACATTCTGTAAAAACTAATGTTCCCCCTAAAGGTAACAACAACATAGCGTTTTCCTTTCCAATAATATTGCGTGCACTCTTATTTGCAAGAAAGACCGTACTGAAGTCGCCTTTAACCATATTTGTCAAAAAACCTACGCTCACAGTAGCATAGAATGAGGCTCCCGAATCAACAATCCAAGATTCGTTAACATCGTCACACGATAGTAGTAGAGCCTCGTCATAACTAACCTCCTCAATAAGGTTCATTGTATCTTTCTCTTCATCATCAATCTTCCTAGAAGAAGAAGAGCTACAATTTCGCCTGAAGTGACCCTTCTTTCTACCAGTCTAACATGCAATGGGCGGCTTAGAATTTCCTCTTGACTGTGACCGACCCCTTCCAAGGTTTGGCTCCTTTTTGTAAGCCTCCCTCTTTCCTCGATGTTCAACATACTACCGTTTGAACTCGAAGAGGGTTCATATGTTTTACGTCTATTATCTTCACTCATAATCAACGAGACTATAGTATCACATTTGATGTCTTTCTTCCCCGATAAGTTGTTCATAACTCTAATGAACCCTTCCCAGCTCTCAGGCATCTGCCCTAAAAGAACCCACGCTCTCACCTTCTCAATAAAAGTGATTTTAAGGGATTCCAGTTGAGCATGCATGGTATTGAACTCACTAATATGAACTTGTACACTGCTATTATTCCTCATTTTAAAAGTAAATAAGCGCCGTAAAAAGTGAACCTTATTTGCCTCAGAAGGTTGCGAGTACATAGTGGATAACGTCTCCATCAAACCCTTTCTAGTTGTAACTTTGGAGATAATGTGTAGAATATAGGATGATAACGCTAACCTAATAGTTCCAAGCGCCTTGTAATCCAATCGCGCCCACTTAACACTATCGTATTCTGCTAGCACCATCTCACCTCCACCCAGTGGTAAATCAAAATTCTTCTGATAGAGGCAATCTTCTATCTGCATCTTCCACACTCCAAAGTTTGATCAATTGAACTTTGTTATCTTCAACTTTTCTTGATCGGCCATTGCATTTTACCACACAACCCCTAACACTCGCTCTGACACCAATTATTGAGAATTGAGGTAGCTACTCTCTCCTCTCTGTTTAGAACGATATGCGAAAATCGCTAACTCAAGTAGTAAATTAACAAAGAACAATATAATGGACACAAAGATTTTCCCAGAGGAGGGAAGTGGAAAACCCTTGCGGGTAAAAAACTACTTCCCATAAACAATTCACTATGATATCAAATAGGTTACAATGATCTCTTAAGCTTCTCATGCTTTTAATGGAGTCTGTTCAAATCCTATCCTCCATTAAAATGCATAGTAGGGAACTTAAAATACAAGTAGAATGAATCTCGAGACAAACCCAACGACTTAGAATAATATCTAAACCAAACCTACGCCTAGCTCATTCAAACGACATCCAAGCCCGCTCGAACGACTTGGGCTTCTGGGCCATAATTCCAGGGAGTTGTAAAAGGGTCGTTTGAAGGACTTCCAACCTCGTTCAAACGGCTATATGATAATTGGTCTTCAGCCCTAAAAACATGACAACTCGTTCGAACGGCATCCAAGCTCGTTCGAACAACTTTGACAATATCAGTCTTCGACAATTCTATTCTTCACATTCGAGTTCACACCCAACACATAGTCCATCTTTTGGAGCAAGATTTCTAAGTAACATTATCGGACATCCAACTTTCAGTTTTAGCTTGAATGGTGGCAAACCTGGAGGGTCGAGACTATTCAGGTACTCACTTGGGTAACGATCATTATACGTATGATCTGTAGGCTCATCTTCCTTAGTTTTATCTGCTGCCAAATAAACTATTGATTCGCCCAGAAAAAGGCTTAAAGCCTCGTCATTAATCTAGCTAACATCTTCGCTTCTTGCAGATAAGATTGTTCTCTTTGTTAGAAAACCCTGCTTTCTTTCGTAAGAAATTTTTAAGTTCGAGTAGACATAAAGTATTGGGTCTTGAAAATTTGCAAAATTTTTAATTATTGAAGGCAATTGAATTATTTTTTTGGTGTTGCTTCTGATCTAAAAAATGTTGAAATAACAAAGTAGAATTAAAATGTTAACATTTTGATTGAATACATTAAAAATAATTGTGAAAATAATTTAGCAAAATAGTTACCTCCATCAAATAATCTATGAACCGTGCATTATCAGGGTTTGAATAATCCAAGCGCATTTTATCCACCAACGACAAAACACATACATGTCTCCATAGGTATGATCATCTTAACGATGATACAACAATTAGTTCATGTGCACCTTTGGGTACAACTGACAGTATTTGACAAAAATCTCCTCCGAGGACAACTGTAATTCTAGTAAATGGCCTACTATCATCACGAATGTCTCATAATATCCATTCAACTGCCTCAACATAATGTTAATATTGCATATAATTAGTTTGAGCATAGGTACCTGTGGAAATAATTTGTAAAGAAAACCTGTAATTAGCTTTTCGTATCCTTTTAGTAATTTAGAATATCAGCTACAGTACTTAGAGCTGCTATAGTACTTCAATCTGCTACAATATCTTAAAACAGCAAGTTCAATACCACAAATGTTAGGTCGAAGCAACAAAGAGATTTGATCTCAGATAAATAACAACAGCAACAACAATTTTGAACTTTGCAACAGCAACCACGATTGATCTGAAAGAGTAACAAGATGATTAGCGCTTGAGGCGTGAGTCACACTCTCTTTAATGAGTATCTAAAGTACTCTCCCAGGATACAATGGGCATATACGGTAGCTTCGCCGGAAGTCTACGTAAAAAGCTGAATGAGTTTGTACCTCAAGTATGAACCGTTCTTAGAGAGAGAAAGAGAGAAGACGATGAGCAGTAGTTTTGTGTTGTGTATTGATAGTAAGAGGAAGGAAGGTATTTATAGATGTAAACACAACAGTTATCATCACGTCTCACATCCATAACGTTCTTTGAATGCATGCGTTACTCCCTGGAGATCAGGTCTTCTAAAGGAATAGCCGTTTGAAGAATAAAGTAGATAAAATACCCACTTTAAATAATAACAAAGGCCTCATGCCCATCCCCAAACTTAAGCCCAAGTCCAAGGTTAAATAAGTTTTTGAAATAACCCAATAATCCCCCACTTTTAAAAACTCTCTGAATGAGAAAAGAAACGAGATAACAGTTTTGATATATAGAGATGTACATAAGTAAATGTGTCCTTAGACTTGAACCTTTAGGTAGTGGACAATCTTCAATGTATAAGAATAATAAGTGATCAGAGTCTTGAACTCATTATTCACTTTTATACAGTGAATAAAACCACATACAACACTACCAAGTGTAATTCCTAAATGCCTGCACATTTCGGCCATGTGCTTAATCCCAGTATGGGTGAAGGCTTCAGAGAAGTTAGACTAATTTTTCATACGAAGCAGCCGCACTTCCACAATCACCTTGGTAAGTATATTATGAATGTTCTTGTATCTAGACACCCCACTCATAGAATGAGATATAAAACTCATTAAGATTTTAAGAAACTCAGCCTAATATTCACTTCAAGATATCATGTATATTTACATTTATGTACAACGAGATGAACTCTGGAGTGACAAGCTCCTTATTTGCATGATTCTATATCACAGTGATTTGTTTTCCCCATTGAACCTATTTATTGGGATTTCCAGTCATTTTGGTTGGGTTCCCACCACTTGTGATTCTATAACAGGCTTTAGCCCCATCCCTAAGGATATGCTCCACACTTTGTCAAGAGATAGTCATTTCATCAAAGGATCTGCCAAGTTGTTTTTCGATCTTATAAAATCTACTGTAACAGTACTAGATGTGAGGTAACCTCTCATCGTACTGTGCTTGCGACGTATCGCTAACTTTTTACCATTATAGTAATTGTTTTGTACTCTTGCTATTGCAGCAGTACTATCTGAATGGATCAGTATCGGCGGTATAGGCCTTCTCCATAAAGGAATATAAGGCAAGAGGTCATTTAACCAACTTGCCTCCTCACTAGCTACGGCTAGTGCTACTAACTCAGACTCCATAGTCGACTGAGCTAGAATCGTCTATTTCTTGGATCTCCAAGAAACTGCCCCTCCAACTATACTAAGCACGTATTTGCTGGTGGCTTTGGAATCATCCGAAAATAAATTCCAATCTGTATCGCTAAATCCATCAAGGGCCGCGGGAAACTTCTGATAGTGTAAACCCAAATTCATGGTCCTTTCCAGGTACCCCATAACTCAATAAATAGTACCCCAGTGTGCCAAACTTGGTTTACTAGTAAATCTACATAGAACCCTTACAGCATAAGCTATATCGGGTCTAGTATAGTCTGTAGCGTAGCGAAGGCTACCAATAATACTTGCGTATTCTTTCTGTCTAACTGCCTCCCCCAAGTTCTTTAAAAGTTAACTTGTAGATCACAAGGAGTACAAGCAGGTCTACGGTCAAAATATTTGTACTTCTTCAAGATCTTCTCAATGTAATGAGATTGATCAAGAGTAATACAGGTGTTTGTACGTGTGATCTTCATGCCTAAAATTACACTAGCCTCACCTAGGTCCATCATATCAAAATTATTGTTAAGTATGGTTTTGGTCTCTAAAATGATATCAAGTGTAGAACCAAAAATAAGTAGATCATCAACCCATAGACATATCATAATACAACTTTTACCAGATACTTTATAATATAGGCATTTATCAACAATATTAATCTTAAATGTTAAACTGGGTACGAAGTTTATAAGCGAGGTCATCACAAATGTTTACCCAGAACTTGTTCCATAACTCTTCTGGCTGTATTGGATTACATTCTAATAGAATAATATTGAACAATAGTCTCAGCTGATATCCAATTTTTACACGGCTGCAGTTTCTAAACAATCAACCCATTTTTTATCATCTTCAAGAAGTCCCATGGCAGCACATATTGCTTTGAATGTGTCATACAAAATGCCATTGTGCGTACGCAAATTTTAAAAAGATGTTGGACCTTTCACTACAGTTAGAAGCAAACGTAAGTAGTATCTCTCTCCAGAGTTTGGGCTGGCATAATATATTTGTCCAATAGAAAATTTGTGTTGCTCTACTCTCTTTGTCCAAATGTTTATACCATAAGTACCATGCCAAACATAATGTTGGGAAAAATGTTGGTATGTAAACGCTTGTGCTTCCACATTTTCAGCACAGTATTCAAAACTGCGGTTAAAGATGTTTTTTTCATTAGCTGCTGGTCTCGCTTGTGTTGAAAACAACGTAATGCATTCCAGGTAAGTGTAAAGCAAGTAGTACGATACTTGGTTTTTCATGGTAAAGATTAAAACTGAAAAGACGCTAGGCTCCTTCTGGAGGTCCAATATATCAGGAATTGAGAATCAAGATATTGTTGTATTTCATCCCAAGTAATAACCATAGTTGCTCGATCATGACCGTTGTAAATACACTTGTGAATGTATTTTACACATTAAAGACCCGCACATATTTCGATATTCATGTGACTATCAAATAATTATGACATGTAAGGGTTATATGGCACAACATCCTTGCTATCAACTATTTTTACTTTAACGATGTAAGTTTTATCAAGTATTGTTCATCGTCTATAAACAGGATAACCATCTGGACCCATGGTTATTTCTTCAGCATATTGTCTAAGTTATCGCTTTGTGCAGTTGCCACTATCCATATACGAGGAGTTCATATTGCAAGCCTACACGGTCCATGAACCATACATTTCATTACGGTTCTAAAGATAGCGGCATTAGGATTATGACTGAAAATAAGGAAAAGTCATTCGAACGAGTGGGGAAGTTGTTGGAACGACAGAGTTTCTGTTGAAGTCGTTCGAACGAGTCATGAGGTCATTCGAACGAAAAAGGCTCTGTTTGTTTGTTTCTAAGTTCATTTTGAAGGGGATTTAATCCAAAGCGATGGTTTATCTCATGATGCGTACTTCAGAGATGACCTAATAAAGGGTCTATAAATATAGAGTGTGAGTTCAAAGCCTCCTTGCACAGTGTGTGAGTTAAAAAGCCTCTGTGTGGGAAACTTGAAATCTAGAAGAGATATAGCCTCTGTGGTAGACCTTGTAAAGAGTTGGTCTTTACAAGGGAAGAAGGTGGAGTGTGTTGTTCTCTTGGGATTTGATGGTAAGAGGGGATGTACCTCTTGGTTGCTGAAAAGAGAAATCAAGGTAGAAAGAAGATTAAAACATGGTCTTTGTAGAGGTAATCTTCGATATTCTTGATAGATCTCTTATGTTTCTTTTATCTCTTGTAAATCTCTGTAAGGATTATTGCGAGATTAGGGATTTCCATGTTTGTTGGAATCTCTTGAATACTTGTAATTGAACTTGGATACATAGTGGGCTTCTAGCTTGGTGAGGGGAGTAGCCTTATGGTGAACCTATGGTAAATATTATGCTTTGTGTGCACGTTAATTTTGTTTCTAGTTTCTTGGTAGATTATTTGTATGCCATGAGGATAATGGATAAATCCAAACTACGCGAGGGTGATGTATTTCGCACGTTCTCCCCTAACAAGTGGGTTGTTCCTTTTCATCAAGAATTTTAACACTTGCGATATTATCAACCTATGATATTGTTCGCATTTTATCCTTACGACATAGGAAGAACTATGCATGCATATGTGGTAAACCATGCTTTTGAAATTCAATTGACCACACATGTGTAACACATATTGCAAAAACACAATTATTCTAAAATTCTTTCAACAAAGCTTTTTTGTCTTTAACTCATACACGCGGGCTACTAAATCTGGTCGATCATAGACTGACTGGTTAGGTAGGAGTGCATTGTTAATCTTAGGCTATTTTAGATTAGTTGTCATTGAAATAAAGATATCTGGATGATTATTGAAACATGTGATTGCCAACGAATTTTGATAATTTTCATACATACTCCTTGCACTTCTAGTATGTGAAGAGGGTAAAATAACACATTGTCCAATTTAATTAGGATCAGCTATCATAATATCTGTCAAACCACCATATAATTCAGACCAAAGATTGTTTTGGTTTAGCCTGATATATCTTAATTGATTTTGCTCAGTTAAAGTCCATGCGTCTACTATAAATTGTTAAGATAGTTTTGAGCGTCGCAAGATTGGTGAATAATCTGTTGTACATTGAAATATGCGATAACAATAGTATTTCAATTGTGAAAGTTTTTTAGTTAAATACCATGCATTAGTTACAACGTTATAATACTTTAAGTAGACTGACCAGCCAAGTTGTCCAGTAGGGAAAAGAAGAACATAATGCATGGGAAGGTATGCAGGATGACATTTACTAATTTATATCAACCCCTGATTTGCCTTACGATACATAATGATGTCTCTCATACCACTGATTTCTCACCCAGCTCTGGGTAGTATAACTGTAATCTCATCAGTTTATGGTAAATTGTATTTACGATGATCTGTCGAAACACTATAATGAAGGTACGTTGGCACATTGAAATTTTCATTATCGCCTATAGCGTCATCTAATACCTCATATGCATGACAATATAATTCACTGAATAGGTTACATTGGACCAATGTGTCTTGGATAACTTTTAACACATCTCTATTTTGGTGTGGGTTCCTTTTATGATGAGTATTAAAAGAAACACTAGGGTTGTAGATGTATAATTGTGCATAATAAGCTTCTTGTTCCTCATTTGGAACCAATGCACCTATTCGATGGTAAACTCTCCGTGATAACAAAAGAAGATGGACCTCGCCCAGGAGCTACTCGATTATCCATATGAACCCCAAGACCTGTAAATGCGTTAGCTACATTATATTCTTGCATGTACCTTTGAAATGACCTTGAATACGGCCCGTTACCATTATATAATTCTTGAAATTCATTAGGCTATGCGTCGAGATTTGAGACCTTAATTTTACCTTATAGGCAACATTGACCAAATAATGGGTTGATGATTAAAGATTTTGATAGTTGCTCGCCATTCCAATAAAGTACAAAGCAATGCGTACATACAACGTCCATTTGGCCAAGGAAATGACATCCTTATTGCACTTCCTCGTCATTACTATTAATGCTACCTTCATCCACTTCATTAACATTATCGTTACCTTCGTCATCAATGATACATTCATCATCACTTTCGATTGGATTATAATAAACGACTTCTACGTCATGATGAACACTACATTTGAAAATTTGAGATTAATTATTATCGTTGTTTATATTAAAATTGTTTATGGTAGAGGATTTAGAGACACTCATAAACCAAACACTCAAGTCTCACTCAATAGGAACCATTCATCTCTATTAGATGAGTTGATCCTAAAATTGTGAGTTTCTATATAGGGAAATGAGGTGGAAAAACTATTATGAGGTGTAAATGAGTTGGTAATCCTCTCTCTCTCACTCACTCTCTTTCTCTCTCACACTCTCTCTCTCTCTCACTCTCTCTCTCTTCACAACCAACTTTAATTTGAAAAGAAACCATTATCTCTCTCTCTCCATACTAAAATTTTCTAGATTTGACTATCTCCTCTTACTCAAGAGCGAGCTTAGATATATCTCTCTCAAGAAATTAAGAACATTTTTAGGGCTTTGATGTGAGATTTGTCTCTCCCACTCATAATTTAGGGTTTTGTGAATCATCTTTGCCGTTTGGGGTTTGATTTCCTTGTATCTATTGTTGTATTTGAAGAATTCAGATTCTCTAGATTTTTGTTGGTTGCAGATCATCAAAACATGAATGGTTCGTTCACGAAAATTAAGCTCTAAGGTAGTTTTGAAGTTGAGAATTAGCTTTATCTCCCCTTTTCTCTCTCCAAATTTGTTTGAGATCCCACATTGGTGTTAGTAGTTTTGTGGAGTTTAAATTATGAGATCCCGAGAATTTTTCCTTCCACATTTACCTATTTTTGCATATCTC
The DNA here is from genome assembly GCA_014058105.1 of Kingdonia uniflora. Classification (NCBI taxonomy): domain Eukaryota; kingdom Viridiplantae; phylum Streptophyta; class Magnoliopsida; order Ranunculales; family Circaeasteraceae; genus Kingdonia; species Kingdonia uniflora. The sequence continues at coordinate 1,511,917 of JACGCM010001217.1, read as the reverse complement.
CATTATTTTACTTATTTGTGATTTGTTGTTAATAAACACTTGGTTTGGTTGAACATTTATATGGATACCATGGATTATCGATTAATCAAAAATGTATTGTACCAAAATTTTTAAACCATCTAGTGGTCAACAATTCGTAGCAACCAAATTGTACAAATGCACCATTCGACAATATTATAGTCGATTACTCAAACATTAAACAGTTGTTTGCATTAGGTGTGTTTGTAGTAATAATGAGTCGGTAATAATGAATCTCTACTTATGATCACATGGAAGAAGAGAACTTTACACTATAATATTGATTACACATGTTATGTATCATGACCATCACATGATGCAACTGTTACGTTGTGTAAAAACTCTTAAAGCCTTTTAACTGTCTTCCTCCTTCAGGGGAGGTGCGGAAGATTTTCAAAATTAGGATCGTTATTGGTTTTCTCGTTCTTTCGCTCACATTTTTCTAATTGAACTAGTTTGAGCGCATTCATTGTTCTCCTCATTCTTCTTCTTAATACTCAAGAATTGTCGATGACTGGATGAGAGAGAGAGAGAGATAGATAGATAAATAGATAGAGTTTTTTGGTGAGAAAAAAGAGAGAAAGAGAGAGTCAAATCTAGTTTGAAAAGATTTTTGGTGAGAAGAAAGAGAGAGTGACGTATATGACACATCATTTCCACCTAATATTCTTGTTTCAGAATTTGCCACCACCCCTATTATAAGAGCCACTCATTTAATTGAGATGAGTGGTTCATTTTGAGTGAGACTTGAGTGTTTGGTTTGTGACTGTCTCTAAATCCTTTCCTATTATTTATATTAAAATCTTGGAAATAAGTAATTTAGTAAGCACTTACACGTTTGTCCGAGCTGACGAAGACTTTCCAATTTCAAATGTACTTAAAGGAAAATTAGACGCATTGCATATGATAGATTAGGTATGTTGGGCGAACGCATTGTGCAAGGTTGTTCTTCTAAAATAGTGATACTATTAGGTAGTAAAGTGAACGACTCTTCTGGAATGATATGAGGAGGTTGCGAAGATACCCTATTAAATTATGGATGTAAGTTTGGGATAATGGATTCTGATGAATGATTCGTAATGGTAGAATATAATAATTGGCTATTTGTTACTGCTTCTTTGTTGTCGTTCACGTTTCCTTTTGGCACGTTGTGCAATAGACCGATTAGAAAGTTGTCTTTCAGTTGGGGAAAGATTTAAATTTCCTTTAATAGGGGTAATTTCAGAGCGCCAACTTACTATATTAAATTCTTCATCTAAGTTTCGAGATGTTGAAGCTAAGCTATGGTTTGTAACTCCTTGGTCGAATAACGGTGGAAATGTAGTAACTTCCCTTAGCTGCCTCTCGCGTTCTCTTCTAGCGCGTTGTGTAACCGATTATTTAGATAGTTGTTGTTGCACTGGTTGTTGAAGATTTGTAGGTTCCCTTAGTTACCTATCACGTTCTCTTTCTCTTCTACTACGTTATGTTAACATTCTTCTTGAGAGGGCATTCTCAGTTGAAGGAGTAAGGAGACTTGGCGATGTAATATCATTGGTTGTATACACCCTATTTGATGGTATTGATCATATCACCATTCTACCGACAGGAGGAATATGTGGCAAAATTTATAGTATTTTATAGATTTAATGAAATTATAATTAGTCAATTATGGAAAAGCATAGGCTATAATTTTAAGTAACTAATTTTAATAAGTTACGAAAATAGAGACGAAATAAATAGCCAATTACGGAAGATGAAAATATAGGCTAAACACAATTTAGAGAGACGAAGCTAAGTACATTGACTAATAATGTAATGTGACTTACCTCAGGAGAATCCATTATGAAGAGTAGTTGCTTCAACCCTTTGACGGTATAGTGAAAGGAACTTTCTGTAAATTCCACGAAACTTTCATCATTAAGAGTATAAGGAATCATTATTTTTAAAATGATCCGCTTTGACTTCTACATTAAACAGGACCTTAAATGGTCAATAGTAGGTGATCAAATACATTGGTTAAATATGATTGCGAAAAAACATGAATTAGAAAAAATGCATGTTCTAAGTTATAATCTTGTCTAAATAATGGTAGTTGCTTGCGCCACCAACTACCATTAATTGTAACTTCAACACTCTCCTTAGGGAAGGACAAAGCTAAAAACTATTGGAAAAAAGAGAAGCATGGCTGATACCTCTAAAGTGACTGCCCCTACCAATGACCTTAATCAAGTGAAGCTGATTAAGAGAAGCACATTAACAATGATTACTCTTCTTATCAGTCTTTCTCAATGGTAGCTATATAGTATAGCCACTTGAAATATTAGAGAATGCAATGCCTCCATTAAATAGAAAGAAATAAAGATACGATTAGTGCCTGTAATATTGGTTTGTCAACATCATTTGTTTCCTCTTCTGCCAGTCCTGAAAGGGAACCACTGAAGGGATATTGATCATACTTTTGGGAGGAGAATTCGATGTAACGTGCTCCTACAACTCGCATGACTTCTTCGGTTGAAAATCTCTTGCAAGCTTCAACCTTAGTACATGTTTGTTTAACGTTTATCTTATCTCCATTCATCAACTTTTTCCCGTCCCTACAATTGGTTAGAATCTCTAATGATGGCATAATGGTAGGAGCGTTTACCATTTCCTTCTGGGGAAAAATAAGGTCTGAAAATTCTGATAAAACATAATTGAAATCTGTAGAATGCATGAGTGATTGAACCGGGGGAGAAACCAATATTATAGGAATCAAGTTTTGACAAATGGACTTCATTTCTTCTCCGTAAACATAGGTTTGTTTCCTTTAATATCAGCCACAATACATGGGTTCGCTTCCTTTTCTTCAATCCTTCCTCTTCGTCAATAACATTGATATTGATATTCATAAAAATACCTTGGGCCCCGCCGTAACTAACGGGCTCAAATGAAAATGGGGCATTTTCCATATTCGAGTTAGGAATTACAGGGACCTATTCCTCGACCTAGTCAGAATTCAAACTACCTCCATATCAGACTCATGCATTTCACACGTGACATAAATAGTCAGCATTGCCACCTATACCACAAACTGATAAAGAGCGTGAATCGATTACAATAGAAGAGTCTGAATAAGTCAAAGACACCTGTCTCCCACGAACTAAACATTTACACAGTAGACCACCACTTACCTCATTATTCAGAGAATGTGCTTCAACACGATAACGAGTTGCGGTAAAGAAAAAGTTCCAGAAGAGACAAGGACCAAGAAAAGCTAGATTTTCTAGACTCTAACACAGGAATATCTAGATTGTGAACACCACAAAATTTCCTATTTACAAGATCAAGTATTTCTAGCTTCAGAGATTACTTGTAATAAGATATCAGCTTCAAGTAATAAAAGTTATTGTTACTAAAACCCTCAACTCGAGGTCATGGTCCACGATATCTTAAGGCATACATTCACTCTACTATCCATCTCCAATCAAGGTCACTTCCAGGCGACCATCAGTAGGAATCCAGATCGATCTTTTAGTTGAGCCGAAATAGCTTACAGAACTACGAGAAAATCTCTATGCCAAAATAGAGAAACGTAATGAGTACGAGCGTCAGTTAACTCTTGACTGAGAACTCTACGACAAAGAACTTGAAACTGAGTGACAAGCTCGTTTGACAGCGTTCAAATGACATAAAGAACAGATGATAACCATGCAAACTGTATTACAAGCTTTGCAGGATACTCAATAAGCTCCCCAAACCAGAGATCGTGATCAAGTTCTGGAGCACTCTTGAGTTTCTACACGAGAAAGGTTAGGACCTTGAGGAGCTACCAACAAAGCAATTTCCCGAAATGTTTAGCACGAACCTCAAACTTCCATTGATTTGGGCAATGAAGTTTAGTCTGATATCAGCAGAGGTCTCCGACCTTCTAAGTGCCAATAGAAAGAACAGTAACCTCCGCCTTAAATTCCAGTATGTGTTCGCTTGAGTAAAGGCACTGGTACTCATAATCTTCCACCACCTCGCCAAACCATAAAGCCACACGTCAATACGTCACTCAAGAGCATATGGATCAACGAATTAAGGAGTTGATTGAAGCACAAGTTCTCGGCAATAAAGAATATCTTACCAAAATACAAGGTAGTCTGATTGCCACAGAGCTATTCGATATGGAAGTACCAAAAGGTTTCCATACTCCAAAAATGCTCAAATACAAGGACATTAATTCAACGGAGCATATTCAACAATACCGTGATTTTGTGGGGTTATACTCCAATCTCAACCACATTCTATGTCGTATGTTCATAATAGACTATAAGGAAATCTGGTCTGGTGGTTCCATTCTCTACGTAAAAATTCCATCCTCACATTCGATTAGCTACAAAAACAATTCATCAAGACGTATGCTCACAGCAAATATAAGGAGAAAAATTTATATTTTCTTATTAGTCTTAAACAATCACAGGGGGAGAAGTTTGAGGCTTTTACAAAGAAGTTTTTGGAGCTCGCGCAAAAAGTATATAATCTTGATCAGAAAATAGCTATTACTGTTTTTACCAACGCGCTCTAGCTTGACTACAAGGCCAAAGAGTTCCTCTTCTTAAACAAACCCACAACCTTGGAGGATATGATCACCAAGGTCAATGGGTATGTTGACCTGGAAAGGATGATGTCTGAAAGGCATAAATCTACTAAATCTTCCCTAACCACAAAAAGTCCAATTACATAATGAAATAGTGAACCGAAGGAGGATCAGGGTGATCTAAAGCATTCCAAGGCCAACCCTGATAGACCTCGAAAAGGTAATTCATTACCCAAACCGGTCCTCCCCAAGTTGAATGTCCGAATCTCTATAATTTTTATAATTCTATCTAAGGATAAGCTATGCCGTCTAGCTCAACCATTGGAACCAATCGAAGGCAAACCGTATTGTATGCATCACAAGGTAAATCATCATGCTACTGACAACTACTATGCTTTACAGAGGTTGCTAAAATTCATTTTCAAAGATAGGAGGACATACGAATATATTGTCGATCTGGAATCATATAAGAATGGAAGCTGCAAGAAGGATCGACGTAGTCCAGTCTGAAGATCTAGCTCAGAAGAAACATCTGTACCATATGTATCACAGTAACATGATTGAGATTCATCAAATTAACAAATCCTATTGATTCAGGCATAATAGATTATCAAAATATTATAATCTCACACCTCAAGATAAAGAAGCAAAGCTTCTACCTGAGACGAATAATCGCTAGCTTGGGATTTCATTCGAAGATTGTGACATTAGTCACGTCAAATTTCCACATCATGATGTATTAGTGATAATGCTCAAGATGAAGAAGTTTGTCATGCATACAATGATGATCGATACTGGAAGCGATATTGAGATTCTCCTTTAGAGTATAATCGATAAGATGGGATTGGCCGATCAAGTTATTCCAAGCGATACAAATATCAGTGGATTTAGTAGTTCCAAAAAAGAATGGGTAGGAAAGATCATCTTACCTATCACTGCTGGGCCAACCACAATCGATGTTATATTATACAACATCAATGTCAAATCTTGTTATCTTTAGATTATAGGCCGCTGCTGGATTCACAACATAGAAGCAATCACTTCCACCTATCATCAAGCACTTCACTTCAAACACAATGATAGCATCTTTGAAATCAATGGCAATCAAAATCTTTCCAGAGCTTGCGAGAACATCGTCTCTACCATTCAAGATACATCAGATAGATGCGTAGCATAACAATTACAAAATGCTGGTCACATTCATAATCAGCCTTCAGCAGAAGAACCTACATAGTACATCAACATTGATGGACCTAGCCGAGGTACTTTCATCGGTACCAAGATGGTTCAACATGATAAGGATGCTCTCATGCAATTCTTACGAATGAATATAAACATCTTTGCGTAGAATTTCGAAGAGATGCCTAGGGTCGATCTAGCCAAGACATGTCTCAAATTAGCCATCAACATCAATGCCACGACGCTAAAAAAGAAACAGCGACGACTCTCACTTCATCTTCGAGATGAAGTCAACATTGAGATCGATAAATTGATCAAAATGGGGTTCATTCGAGAAGCCAAGTATCCAGATTGGATCTCTAATATCGTCGTTGTTCCAAAAAAGAATTAAAAAGTCCGAGTTTGTGTATAGTTCACCGATCTAAACAGACACCCTCCAAAGGAAAATTTCCATCTTCCTATCATCTATTAAATTCTTAATTCTACGACAGGACACGAGTTCTTATCAATGATGGATGTTGCTTCTTATTTCAATTAGATACCTCTCTTAGAGGAGGATCAGGAAAATACCACTATGATCACTGAAAGAGGACTCTACAGTTACAAAGTTATGCCCTTCGGACAAAAGAATGCATGCACAACTTATCAATGGTTAATGAAGACTATGCTTAAAGTGCATCTTGGGAAAATTATTAAAGTCTACATTGATGATTTCTTCTACAAGAGCATACAGTAAAACAGCCACATCATAGATCTCATCATGATATTCAACATTCTGCAATTTTACAGGATGCGCCTCAATCCTGATAATTGTCAATTCAAAGTACAATCAGGCAAGTTCATCGGCCATCTCATCAGCATGAAGGGGATTGAGGCTGATCCATATCAAATTCGAGCTCTCCTCAACATGTCATCTCCAAAGATAATGAAGGATGTACAAAAACTTACAGATAAGATCGCTGCTATCAACCGATTCATTTCTAAATCTTCATATCGCTGTCGCTGGCTGTTCTTACTACTCCGAGTCTGTACCAAATGAGGAAAAGTTCAGCCCAATGAAGAGATAAAATGGACATCAGAATACGAGGTAGCTTTTCAGGAACTCAAAACCTATCTGGGGAAGTTTCCCATCATGAGCACCCCAGTAGATAATAAAGAATTGATCATCTACCTAATAGTTATAGACACTTCTATTAGCTCAGTTCTTATTTGACTTCAGAAGAAGATCGAAAAGCCAGTCTATTTCATCAGTAAAACCCTCACTCTAGCAGAAACAAGGTACTCTAAAATCGAGAAACTCCTTATAACTCTTGTTTACACTTTACATAAACTTAAGCACTACTTCCAAGCTCATTCAGTCAAAGTTATGACAAACTATCCACTCCAGGAAGTTTTGTCCAAAAAAAATCAATGAAAGTGCAGTAATGGTCAGTCAGTTTGGGAGAACATGATATCAAGTTCGAACAACGACATTCAAAAAAAGGTCAGGCCGCTGCTAATTTTCTTGAAAATTTTTCACTGGAAGATCCCGATTGGAAGGACCACGATCCTAACCTTATAAAAAAAATTACAGAAGATTCATCCACTAAAACATTTGACGAGCGAGCTAAATGGATTACAAGGAAAGGGTAGAGACTTCTTACATATGGTTCAGCAGGACCTGCAGGGTCAGCAATTGGTATCGTACTAATTACCCCTTCCAACGACAAAATCACGAAATCAATCTGCCTAGATTTTGAAGCCTCCAGCAATGTCAAAGAATACGAAGCTCTCATTCATGGACTCGACCTCGTACTTGAGATTTGTGTCCCAGAACTCTCAATTTATACAAATTCTCTACTCATCTTCTACCATTATTCAGAATAGTACAAAAAGAATGGCAAGATGATCGAGTATAGAACCATCGTTGCTGATAAGATGAGCAAATTTGCGAAAGCAATCTCGACTATCTTTCACAAGGTAAAAACTAGCACGTCGATTCCTTGGCTTATTTAGCCGGGGTCTTGGGTACAGAAGTTAGATATCTACAGATCAAAGTAATCTCAACCCCCAACATTGATCTCCATTTTGTATGCACGATCAACACTGAGGGTGATGAAGAGGAGGACGATGATTGGCGAAAGCCATTTATTGCCTATCTCGGCCCGAATAACAAGTACAAAGGGCCCCTTCCACCATATCCAAAAAGCACCGATAGTTGATCAAAACTCAAAGTGTTACAAAGTTTAGAATGGTCACCTATATCGCCACTCAGTCACAGGGCCTTATCTTAAGTACCTCTCGAAGAAGAAAGCAGATGGAATGTCCAAAAACTTACATGAAAGAACTTATGGCTCCCATACCGCAGGTCGATCACTCACTACAGAGCCATTACATAAGGATATGGAATATTCTACCCGAGAATGCGTAAGCAGGCAGAAGAGTACTCACGCAAATGTGATACATGTCAACGACATGGACACATGATCCACGTCCCCATACTCGAACTACATGCAAGCAAGGTGTTCAGGCCATTTAGGCAGTGGGCATTCGATATTGTCGGAAAATTCCCAAATATTCTAGGTAACTAATATTTCTTTCTCGAAGCAACCAATTATTTTACAAAATAGGTAGAAGCAGTTCATCTCCGTCGAACTAGAGAAAAAGAGATCATCTTTTTTTTCTAGGAACACATCATCGCATGGATTGGATGTTCTCACATGTTTCAGATTGATAAAGAGCCACTGTTTGTTAGTGAAAAAGTTGTAGCCTTGCTCAACAAACACAATATCATATACTCGCCATCCAATCCCTACTACTCTCAAGGAAATGGCCAAGCTAAAATCACTAACAAAGCCATAGTAGATGGACTCAAGAAAAGGTTTCAATCACAAAAAAAGGAAATTGGATACGGGAGCTTCCTCACGACTTATGGGCATGCCGTACCACTCCACGTCAATCAACCGACTATTTCCCCACATTCCAACAGAATACCACCATCCCATAAGAGATTACAAGCTTACATATGAAGATAATGTGTTTGAATTGGTATGCAATATGAATTGGATTGATGAAACTCGGGAACGTACTATTGCCAACCTAGGTCGATATCACCATATGTTGGCCAGCTCGTACAACAGGAGAGTCTGATGTTGTGAGTTCCAAATCGACAATCTCATCCTCAAAGAAATCCCACAACACAGAAAAGAAATACATGCTGAGAAGTTAGCAAAAAAATGGGAAGGTCCATTCCTCATTATTGGTCGAACTGGTCTGGGATCATACTATCTCATGACGGAGCAAGAAGTTTAAATCCCAAATCCATGGAATACTAGGCAACTGAAACTGTACTATCATTAAGTCCCAGAATTCTCCATTTCAATATTCTCGTTCTTTCCATTAATCTAAAAGTAAGATTTCAATCTCCATACAGTGTACATTTTATTCTACTCAATAAAAACTTCAAAGTTTTTTCCTACATTACTCTGTACTTACATAGATTCTATTGTATTACAAAGATTAAAGCAAAGGTAAAACTGTCTTTCAATCCCCCATCTACACAGATTAAAGAAAATGTAATACTGGCTTTCAATCACCCATCTTTACATAAATTAAAGCAAAGGTAATACTAGCTTTCAATCGCACATCTAAAAAGATTAATCCAAAGGTAATACTAGCTTTCAATCGACATCTATACACAGATTAAAGTAAATATAATACTAGCTTTAAATTGCCCATCTATACATAAATTAAAGTAATGGTAATAATAAATTTTAATGGCCCATCTATACACAGAATAAAGCAAAGGTAATACTAGTTTGCAATCGCCCATCTATACATTTATCTGCGATTAAAACAAAAGTCATACTAGTTTTCAATCAAAGATCTCTATCAGACATAAGATAAAGAAAAGGTAAAACTACCTTTCATTTCTCAATATGTCTGTAACTACAGTTACTTCTACAGGATCCTTCTTTAAACAACTTCTAAAGGCTCTTCTCTACTGATGGGAGGTCAACTACGCCTTCCCCTACAACAGAAGAACGTTCATCCATAAAATCTAGAGCTCGAGCAGCTATAATAATTCTGCCTTGCTCTACCAGTTCAACAGGTCGAGAACCTAGCTCTATTTCCATGGCATTCATACAGTTTCCTTGATCTATATCAGCTTTTCAAATACATCATCTCCCTGGCAGACAGTCATGCAAGGTATCCCCCTCAAACTCAAGCCTTCTTACTTCCTCCACAAAATAGGCAATAATATCTATTAGACCCTGTGAGCGCATTGCTTCGAGTATAACTACTTGGGAAAAATACTTTCTCAATCTCTAATAGTACTTTTGCCAGTTTTTATACCATTTCTTTTGTCACTCCATGTGTTTATCTGTGGGTAACATAGTCTCATTATGCTCCGCCATCTTCTTCTTTTCTCTATCTAACTTAGCCTCACTCGCCGTCCTCAACTATGCCTACTAAGTGTGAAGATCCTCTAACTCCCGAATATTCCCATCACTTCCCCTAACAAGAGCTTTATTCAACAAGTCATTCTTCTTCCGTTACAACCGATCCTTACCTCTGATCACCTCCTCTAACTCACACTTTCCACCAAGAGCTATGCCCAACTTACCTTGGCCCTCCCTTAAGCGCTCATTTCCTCTTTGTACGTGAGCTTGAATGTGAGCTACATCTCCCTTCAGCTCTCTAATTTAAACTGATAGGTCAACTGTATCCCCTTTTCCAATAGAGACCCCAACATCACTTTTTTCTTCTTTAATCGTTTTCCAGCCTCAGCCTTCATGACATGTGAATTGGCCATAACCAAATTTGCCATCAATTGGGCCACCCTCTCATTCAATTCATCACATCATCTTTGAACCATCCAAAAATCTATATCTTTAGCAGGTAAAGCCTCACTCAACTGCTCAACAGCAATTTCAAATTTGACTAGGTTAGCTCGAGCTCTCTCTAGCTCACTATCTTTCTCAATCATTCTACTCTTCAATCGCTCCAGTTTGCTTTTGGAGCTCACTAGATCAGCTCAAGTCTAATTATTCGGCCCTTCAGACTGGCCACGAAGCCCTGTAACTCTTTCTCTATCTCTTCTAATGATTGGATACGGTATCGAGCCATGTTTGCCTCCTTTCTTTTCACCATCAATGCATCATTCTGGCTTTTAAGCTTCGTTGTCTCCTTCTTCGCCTCTGCGAGCTCTTTTTGCCATTTTTAAATTTTGGCATCTTTTCCCTCGATCTTCCGAGTCAGGTCATCAGTAGTTTATGTTGCCTCGTTAAACTTGAAGTATACATTGACATGTTGATCCTCCCTATCTTTAGTTGCCTCTCTCATCTATCAAACTTTGCCGTACACTTTTGGTTATATTAGAGTATCTCTTGTTCACTCAAGTGAGCATACTCCAATTTGACCTGCATCACAGATACAATATAACGAGTTTGATTCAACAGCACTCCACAAATGCAATCAATTATAATACCGGAGACATTTAAAATTTTTACAAATTTTAATTTTCTAACATTCTATTATTTTGGAACTGCTTCTAAACTTAAGGTCGAAGTACGATTTCAGTTTGATGACAATAACACCTACATCCAATTTCAAGGTACACATTTTCTATGTTCTAACTTTTTCAGTACTTTGGTATTATCTGGACACATTTGATTACCATTGCCCCTAAAACTTCTAACATATTTAAAATCTATTTCTATTTTTCTAAAATTTTACTTTGTAGCTCTACAGTAATACAACATACAAGTCAAATATTTCTTGTTATTCTTTAACCTGTAGCTCCGCTTGCGAAGTCAACAGGGACGCTGAGGCATTTTTCTCCTTAACAAGCTCATTCTCCAATTCCTCAATTCTGAGGCGCATATCCTTCCTACAAACAATGTTAGCCTATCCAAAGTTTACCCTACAAAACAATATTCCATACAATTATAGTTTTCTACACCCCACAGAAACACAAAACCAAAATTTTAACAACTTTACTTAACCTTCTCATTATCCTCCCCCTGGTTCTCTAGCTCAGTTCTAGGGGAGAGGCCATTGAACCCTGCTACCATACCAGGGACATCCTCTTCCACCTCATCCTCTTCGATGTAGGTACCATCCATAATGGATTTAACCTCACCTTTTGAATACCCCACTTTGTGGAGTTGGTGCCTGAGTCTATCGTGCTGAACTACCACGTCATCCAGGGTCTTTTATACCTCCTCGGTTTGGTCGCTAATCAGCACTTCCTGCGCAGCCTTCATAACAACTAATCGCTTCCCCTCCAGAGTCAAGTCAGACTTCAGTCGAGCCACCTTCTTCTCGAGCTCGACTTTCCCATTTTTGAACTCAGCTTTTCCAAGCGCGATCCCGAGGCAAATCCCCTTCAACAAGCGAACAGCCTACAATAAATCTAACACATTTTGAGCGCTAATCAACTACAACGTTTAACAATAAATATGTCATCAAAACTTACCATTTTTCCCAACTCTAACTGTGTAGAGGCACTCATTTCCTTAGTACCCTTGCGAGCTGCAAGCTTTACCCTGTTCTCCATAGCTCACAGCTTATCTTCTTCAACAGGTCAACTCTCTACGACCTTCACCCCAATCACTTCAACAGGAGGATATGAGGATCTACCATCCTCTTTTTTGCATCCCCCTCAACCTCATCATTCCCCGTGGTTCCAGAGGCTGAGCCACGCTTCCCAATTTTCTTCTTTGGAAATTTTAGAGCTAACTTACTCTACGTGGTAGCTTCTGTCACATCCGCAAAATCCATATCAGTAGCCTTTGGCAGAGCCAGACGCTTATCCCCATCAACCCCTCTCTCCTAACTAGCTCTGCCCCTCGTCATTAGTCTCTTCGCCTGAGACCTTTATACCTTCTCAGATAGGCTGTTAACATTTTCATTTCTGTTAATACCAAGCTCGTTCAGAACTATCTTAAGCTTAACCCCTTTTCAAGCAATAGTATCTAATAGGGACTCATTCTTTGTTACTTTCGACTGAGAACCTATAAAACAAATACAACACATTGTCAAAAAATAGAACAATCTTCAATTACAGTAGTTCGATATTATACACTATTACTTACTCTTCTACACAGTTCTATACATAAATAGGTTTTAGCAACGGACTATATCCGTTACCAAAGCCCTTCCGTAATGGACTATGTCCGTAGCATAAGTGTTACCGTAGGGGGTATTGCGGATGGGGCTGCAACAGAGAAAATCCGTTGCCGAAAGTAATGTTTATGCAAAAGATAAAGTCCGTTGTCGTTGTTAGACTTTTAGCAACAAGTTTTGTCCATCGCAACAGCTTTGGCAATACCGCCAACAATAATACTTAAACTTTATTGCTGAAGTTATTTTATGTTGCCAATAAGATGTATTTGGCAACGTCTATTGTCCGTCACAAATTCTTTTTTCATTTAAAAATAATAATAGCAATGAAATTACCATTTAACTTGGCTTCTTCGTCCTTGTAATGGAGGCTAGATCAAAGATCCTCGATCTGAATTGCAATGCCAAATAACAAATCTTTGTTAAACTAGGAGAACTTTTATGCATATAGTATGAAGCTATAATATTCAAGAAGATATGGAGCAACTATATACCAATGATGTACAAAGTACTTCCTTTTTTTTGCCATTGAAGACACAACAATACTCTTAAAGGGCAGCATGAACAACAACATCCATGACCTATAAATCATAAAAGAACTCAGTGTTAGCTTCAAGTAAAGAAGTAGACAAAGCATAGGCAAACCATAAACTGGTACAGATATAAATATTGTATTAAAAGTAACTCTATCTACTACAAGAAGTAGTACTTTACAGCCAGATTAAAAGTAAAACTGGTTCTACTTTACAACGAGATGAACTAGACTCCAATCTACTACTACTACTCTCTCTAGACACTCTAGTTCTATCTACCTCTCTGTCTCACCCATAAGGAGTCATTGGCAATCATGGTTATTGTTGATTGAGCTTCCTCAAAAAAATTCTTCAAAATGATTTATTTAGAATGATTGTAACTTTTGGATATTTAGTAAAGCCTCCTACAACTGAAAACCAACTAAGACAACAAGCCTGGAATGTGAAGGCATAAGCAATCGAGACTTACCATTGAAGGGATATTGATAGAGAACAACACCCAGTCCATCAACAAGTATTTTGAAGCTGAGTTCGCTAACAGTTAAAGTAAGTGCATCGTCAAAGAAGTTGTGAAGCACTGGCACGATTGGAGAAACATCTACATCTACTGAAAGAAAATCCAAAACATAGTATTCCCGAGCTATGACTTCATAGTCCCGGCTAACTATTTGAACAACGTGGCCAATAATAGCAAACCTTGCTTCTTCTGGTGTTTCACACATCATCCTAAAATCATGAAAACCAAGCTTCCTCTTTGGTGTTGCCAAGAGATTGATTACCAGGATGAGGGTCAGCATGAAAAAATCCATATTCAAGAAGTTGCCTAAAATTGCACTGGATACCTGTGTTTACCAAATCCAAAACCTTTAATCCCTGTTTCTCAATGGCTTCATGTTCATTTAGTTTAACACCATTCACCCACTTCATTGTCAATACTTTCACACTTGTGTAATCTCAAAAGATATCTAGCACAAGGACATCTTCTTTGTCGGCATATAGCTTTTTAAACCTCCGTGCATTCTGCCCTTTTGCATAGACCTGTCAAAATCAAATTCTAAACACAAGAAACCAAAAAATCTTCTTAACTAAATGTCAACCAGGAATCAACACCAAATCAAACTTGGAAGAAAGAAGCCCTGGCTTAGTGCTTGAATTCTGCTTTGTTCATTAGTAGATAGAAAATAAATCATTCATGCTTTAGACGAGAAGAATATACCATTAATTATAAAACTAACCTGCACGTAGTTGAGCTTCTAATAGACTCTACGTGCGAATTCATCAATAAGAGCAACGACATCATTGGTGATTATGTCAATGTTTTTATTTATGAATATTCCTAAATTCCTTATCAAGTAAAAGTCCAATCCAATGGCTTCTTCGATACCAGGTCTTTGCACTAACATCCTGTCCAGAATACTTTAATCGGGCTTTATAAACTTGTCCTAAACTGGCTGCTACAACCGAAGATGGAGTTATAGAGGAATAAATGGTGTCAAGAGATAGTCCTAACTTTTTCTCGATGCATGAAAATGCCTCTACACATCTGGAAATGTTGACAAAGTATCCTGTTCATTTAAAGATAGAGCGAGATTTGAATAAACATCTGCACTACTAAAAAGTTAAAAACATGAATTCCAAAGGAACAAAGCTGAAGGAAGTGATACCATTGACCACAAAGCACTAAATAAAAAGCAAGGGAATATAAAAAAATAAATACTATTTGTTTCTCGCTACTTAAGATGATATCCCTATAGTCTATGCAAAGTGCTATGCTAAGTAAGATCACATACATAGAAAAATCATTTAAATTTTTGGTACATTAAGTCATTAAAATTTCTTAACACTCTGCAGAACTTTAATAGTTCTTGCAAGGGTAAAATAAATCAGATCTAAATATGCTATTAATAGAGACATCAGCATGACGAGAATTCAACAAATATCTAAATCAAGTAAAGTTGGCAAGGAACAGATGCTGATCTTAAACCCTATCGTCAGGCCAACAATCCCTCCTAAACCTGAAGCTTGGATCAAAGGTTGAAAACCAAAAGTATGATCATTTTAATTTCAACAACCATAATTTAATAACCTGGGAGAGTACATACTCTAGCTCCCTATTAATTTGCATATATTATTGAAATGGTACTTGGGATGATCCACTTGACTCTCAGTAAGCTCCTCCACAATTTGGCGATATCATGCTTTCAGGGAAACCCTTCATATCTAGAGGAATGAAGCGACAACAGATAAGTAAGAACTCCTTTGAGCCTCTAATGGTAAAGTAGAAGGAAGTTATCTTGGAACGTTGACGATTTTTGCTCTAGAGTTACTTTTTTATTGTCTTTCTAGCTCACACTTTTTTTCATTCGATGTATAAAGTTTTCAATTTCCTACATCGATACTAATATGTGTAACACATCTAGCCTCATTGAGAAGTCCTCAGTGGGACCCTTCGAATCATTGGTTTTTCATTAGAAAAATCATTATTGAGTTTCGAATATTCATTGTACCTCAGATGTACCTTCATTTTCATGGGAAAATGCATGTACCATGAGATTAGAAACTACACAATCCAAGTTAAAGTAGATTCTGTCGAATTGGATGTCGGGGAATAGAAACTGACACCTTATCCCTTCTTCATTACCACTATACTTGCCTTCTCACCACACCAAAGTAATATAATTTAGTGGTTGTGAACTATTGGATGAAATGTTTAAGAAGAGTCATGGGAGTATGTTAGAGTGTTTGTAGGATGAGAGTTACTTTAGATGGTCATGGCTAGATGTAGTTCCTTGCTTGAGGAGCAAAAGAAATTGCTGACATCTTTATTCCTTAAGTAACAACCTTTGCAACTTCCATCTCTGTTGCCTACTGCTGTTAAAAATCCTAGCAAATTGGCTCCCTCCAGCTATTCTTTAACCTGGTAATGCCCGCCTAACTTGCGGTTGTGTGTCTGGCACCATTCTCCTTTCTGGCCAGTCCTAAGGGTGTACGACAACACAGGATAACTATTCTTAAAGTATGTATATTTGATATATGTAAGATGGAACATATATTTTCTTAGTTCTGTTGGTAATAGCACAGCAGCAGTAACGAAAGAGGGAGTTTAACTCTCATCGTAAGTAAATATTTTTAACTCTTTATCCAATATATAAAATGCTTTTTTCTTCCTAAATTTTTTGAGAGCCCTATTTTTGTTCCCCACACAGGGCCCCTTAACACTAGTGTCGGCCATGCCGCTTCTTCTTGCCATACGATTCTCATTGCGCAAGGGGATTCATCAAACATTTTATTATCCTTCTTTGTATAGGGGTATTAAAGAGTAAGATATGGTGACCCATGGTTGGTTCAGTTGTAACTCAATGAGCTAGACATTGATGTTGGTTGCAGCATGGACCAATGTGCGATAATATTTGGTGCAATTGTTATCCTCTCCATTTGAAAATGGGCTATACTTAGGTTTAGAAGATATTCAATGTTTTCCCCAAGCCACTGACAATATTAACCATTATGTATTTTCAAAATTGGTTAATTTTATGGAGGTTTTTGGGATCAAAGTTGCACTCTTGCAGGAACTTAGGGTATAAACGAGCTGATGCTTTGACATAATAAGATCAAATATTGGATACGGTGTGAGTGATGCCAGC
Organism: Kingdonia uniflora; assembly: GCA_014058105.1. Lineage (NCBI taxonomy): Eukaryota > Viridiplantae > Streptophyta > Magnoliopsida > Ranunculales > Circaeasteraceae > Kingdonia > Kingdonia uniflora. The sequence continues at coordinate 1,494,893 of JACGCM010001217.1, read as the reverse complement.
CAAGTTTATGAGAGACCTATATGAATGTTGTGTGCGTACACAATATGCAACATTGGATGTATTCATTAGGCAAAGAGCTCCTTTTATCAATGACACTTCTACCTATTGTAGAGAATTTTATAGATACAAAATCACCTGGATTACTACCGACTGTAGTATCTATGAAAGGCAACTTAGTTAACTGACATAGTAAGCAACATACTGCTACTTGTTGCAGAGGGAAAAATATGCTTAGTAATGTTCTTAGTATGAAATTTTACCCGACATGTTGATCCTAATTATAGATAACGTGCTGGAGTTTACTCTCTTCTAAACTTTGGCTAACTCATTTGAAGTGAAATCTAACTAAAACAATCACTCACATTGGAGTATCCATCATACGTAGTATTTCCATAATGTCGATTTGCATTTAATATGAAAATGAGTCACTTACTTGATGTTCTGAAAGCTCCTCGAGGTACTCAGAAGGGCAGAGATCAGGGCGGGTGGTCAAACCTTGCCCCAATTTGACAAAGGTTGGTCCTAATCTAGTGAAAATCCTCATGAGCTCAATGGCTCGTATGCGCATGTTGACGTCAATCTGGCCTCTCTTTTTTCTTTATCCAAGAGCAGTTTAAAAGAAAAACCATCCAGACTTGTCAAAATCTCCACAGTCCTACGTACTACCTAATAATATTAAAGATAACAAATGAAAAATATGAAAGCGACTAAGTGAAAATTTCTTTTTTTTACCTGATTCAAAGCTTTAATTCAAATCTCTATCCTGAAAAAAATAAATAGAAGAAAACAATATGATTAATACATACATAGAATGATACGACCTTTTAAAAAGAACACAATGAACAAAAGCACAAAAATCAAAAGACCTTAATGCCTACATATCATTACTCTAAATCACAAACCTGTATCAAATCCTGAACTATACAATATGGTGTAAAGCATGTGTGTTGCTGGATGGTCTGAATCATGGCTTGCCTAAGCTGGGAATTGGGCGAGCTAAAGGCAATGATGGCCATCAGAAGGAAAAGCCTATAAACGGCACAAAGAATATGCAGAGAAAGCCTTGTGGAACATTGGACTTCTGATATCATATGTATACTATCCTTTATTTTACAACCAGAAATCTGTAGTTGTGCAATCTTGGTGAATGGTATGCAAGAAAGTTTACTTACATGTAGTCAATTTAATTTTTAAAAAAAACAAGTGTCACTGTAGCAGACAATGTAAGGTCGTTATCTAAATCGACCACAGGGGTTAAGATAGATGCAATGAGCATAAGATAATGTAATGTAGACAAGTGAATTGTTCAGTATGTAATAAGAACCAATGTAGAGTCAAAGTCTAAGTGCAATAAGTAATCATGACATAAGATACACTTTTAGACACATGATATATTGCACAATCTGACATAGTATACCTGGTTCATTGACATAGATAGTATACCTGGTACGCTCGGGCCCAGCAGCTTCACAAAGCTCGTTCCTATTTAAAAATAAAATGGTACAATAAGTTAACATGACAGAAAGAAGAAATACTGCATGAGCACACCGAGAAAGTAAATATAATATTATATGCATTTGTTGTGTGTTTACCTATAAAAATTGACTATCACTGAGAGAATGTGTGCCACACAGTCTTGTTGTGCTGCACAACCCTCAGCAACCAACAGAATGTGTTAATGAGTTTGAAGGGATTAGTGTAGATGATAAAATAATGATTATAGGGAAATCCAAATCCAAATAAGCAAACCCCTTAAAATGAAATCTATTGAAGCAAACCCTTAAATAGAAATCTATAGAAGTAACTCCCTATAATTTGAAAACCCTATAACTTGAAAACCTATAATTGAAAACCATAAGTGCTTACCCAAAATACTTAATTTCATAAAATAAGTTGAATTGGAACCTTAACTATAAATTTATCAAATATAAATTTGATTACTGCTTAGAGAAGAAGAAGGAAAGGTAGAGGGAGAAACCTTTGATTGTAGAGTAGTGCGAGAACCACCAAGAACCACCAACGAGACTGTAGTCGCAGAAAGAGATGCCACAAAATATACATAACCTTGGGAAAAAGAGAATTTGGAGAGAAACGTAGGAGAGCAGGAGGTAATCCATAACAGATTCGTTATTGAATCGTGTGAGATAAGAGATTTTGGGTGGGAAATCTTTGAGAAAGAGAGGGAAGCTTTTGACGGGCAATTTGGGAGAGAGACGTGAAAAACCATGAAAGTATTTTGGGCGTCTAATTTTAATAAAACAATAGCACAACAAACTTGGAGATATGGCAATGGACTTTGACTGTTGCAAACGTGCGATAAACATAGTTTGTTGCCAAAAGCTATATGTGAGTGTTACCAAAGTCCCTTTTTTTGGTAGCGGTTCCATTGGTTCTTCATCTTCTCTCTGAAGGAAATCACCTTTCACCCATATAACATTATCATTTCATATTCGACCTGCTAAATTTAGATCGAAGAAAAGCGGTCGAGACGAGCTCGAATAGAAATATGCACCTCCGGTTGTAGCATAATTTTTCATACCATAATACTGCAAAACATCTTCAAGAGTTATTCTCCTCTCCACCTCATTCTCCCTCCAAAATATATTCAAACTCTTACAAACACTGATCACCTTCCACATGTTCCAATTCAGTTGGGCAGGATAAGCACCTATAATATTCATTATCCCTTTTATAAGTTTGCTAAGGGGCAAACTCAATCCATACTTCAACTGAGACAGATAACATAGAAAACCCTCTTTTAGGTAACCTTGGACATTTTTATCAAAATACTCAAGGGGATCGACTCATTCACTCCCATATCTAATTTGTCCTTTTCTAAGTCAGGCAACAAAAAGAAATGTACTTCCTCGGATGATATAGTTCAACCTCTGAACTGCCTACCAACATGTTCTACAACGTTGCCCCATATTCGACCTACAAGAGCTTTGGATTTACAGAATGTACATATTAGAGTTCGGAGGGTACGATACCAATTTACCAGGGAAGTTAGGAAATTAAATAGGTACTACTTTGTCCTCCCCCTCATACTCTACATTAACAGATTCTACATGTTCAGACTTAATGGTTCGACCAGAGGTCGACGTCTCCATATCAATTAAAGTATTCATCCCAATGATAAGCTTAAGGATGAGATTTGATTCTATACAAATATTACTCACGCTTGACCTACATACAGGTCCAAGTATTCTATCATTATCTTTTTATCTATACACATCAATCACACATCTACTATGCACACATCATACATATACGTCTATTATGCATATATCTTTTTTTTACACAAATAGATCAAGCAAATTTTAATATAATTACTATAAATAACAATTTTTCAAAATTTGAAAAGCGCAAAAATCTTTCAAACCCACATTCACAAAATCATAAATCATTTACTAACCATCAACGTCTGGATACGAATCTAAAGTAGCACCAAATCCTTCATTCACGACGCTGTTGTACAACCACTGTCGTGACTATGTCTCCACAACTTTTTCTCGCCTTAATTAATGATCACTCTCGTCTAAACTCACACGTGAATCTCTACAAAAAAAAATTTCTCTCCCATTGTTCTTCAGTTTTTCAGAAGTTGATAAACGTTTGAATGAGGAAGATAAAATGTTATTTATAGTTTTTCTCTCTAACTACTAGAAGTTACTGGGTCTCGCACGAGCCTCCCTCAATTTTGGAACTGGGGAATCCCTTCCATAATTAATGTCAGGCATTTTGTACCTTTTTGGTAAAAATACCTTCCCATCATTGCCCCCGGTCCTATATTTTAGTATATTCTCATCTCTCCTACCCAAATCTTTCTCTGACCTTCCCATACTCATGATGACTCAATACTCACATACAATTAAACTTTCCCTGCAATTACACAAGAGGCAAAAATTAAAGCAACCTATTTTTTCTATTCTTACTTCGGTTAATTATATAATTGTTGACGTCATTCCCAAAGCTATCACATTTCAAATTCAAATCATTTATTTGTTCATAATAGTCACAAACAATATTTGCAACAAAAGAGGATAGATTTAAAATATCATTCTACCTATGTTTCAATTACAGTTATTCGACCTCATTCAATTCGTTCCCTTACATATAATTACACATAAAACATCCCAGATGTCCCAGGGAGCCACACCTAATCAGTTCTCCCCCAGCAATCCACACATCTTCCTTCTCGATATCTTCCTCAACAACTTGCCTCACTGCCTCTTTTCGAACTGCAGACTCCATAATCAATTCACAAAAATCTCAGAGTAAAAATGACATCCTATCTCAAGTTTCCTCGCCCTCGAATCTAAGCCTTCAAACTACAATTTAGATTTAGGCAAGTCAGATTCATAATCTAATAAACCAAAAATCCTATCTCGCACTTCTACAATCTTTATCCCCAATCGTCCCTCAGTAGCATGACGAACTCTCTCAGAACGAGTCCTTACCATAGTCTCTTTCTTCCTCCTCTTTAAATCACATTCCCCTCATATTTATACAATTTTCGAGATCACTTCAAATCCCCCAAAATTTGTATATATATTATCATATGTTTTTTCATAACTGAAAACCCTAAGATCATGATAGAAAGTTATTTGAACTTATCTGTCTGCATCGACCTCTTTTGAATTCGTCCTATCTCATTTCGACTTATTCTTTACAATCTCTCCACCTATACAATATTTCCAAACAAACGACTCCAAAAGCTCAAAAATTTAATTTATACATATTATATATCTGAAAAGATATTCTTCTCTCATGATTCTATAACTTGATCAATTCGATACATATATTCACATATCTGCATACTTACGCAAACACATTCTTCACATTGTTAATATATATTTTTCACAGTTCGACTAAATATAACTCCATTTTTTAGTTCGACTTCCAATATTATATTTTTATCCTCTAACATACATATCTATACTTCTTATAGCTCGATTTCAATCACAAGAGCTATTTCTATCTATCAACAAAGAGTTTAAACAAAACTTTTTCATTAGCTCAAATTTCTATTACAGATACTTTACAAATAACAAGTCTTTCAGATACTGTTACAGATCATTCTCAAAATTATATCAGTTTCAGTGATGTTTCACTCTGAGAATCTTCTAAAGTAAAGTAAGAACTGGAAATCACTAAAGATCCTTCTTCCTTCATACCATTTAATTTTATAAGAAGCTGAGGAAGTAAAGGTGTCAGCGCTTGAACCAGCCCTTTAAACATAAGACCTTCTTAGCGTTAAGAGACAATGATTGTGCAGGGGTAAGACTTCCAATATCTATCTTCCTCCACCACCACCATCGTCTCCTCCTCCATAACCCCTATCAACTAAGAGTTGATGGAAACGAAAAGGGGTCCTACCTTAGAATCCAGTCCTTCGTAAGATATCGGCAATACTGCCTCACAGATACACTAACCCCCATATTTGTCTCCTCAACCTTGTCCTTCGCAAGGATGTAAAGAAACCTCCAACGTTACTCACCTGTCAAGACAACTTAATAAAATATCCACATACAGTAAAAGTCCTCCTCAGCTTTAGCCGCTTCATCTTCTGACATACCGTAATATGTCGGTGGTAGAGGAATTGGGATGGGCAACTCCACCGATTGATCCCCAAAGTATCTCAACTTTAACCTCTGCAATTCGGTAGAGACTCTCTCTTCATACACTATTCACCTATTCTTTACCATTAAAACTAAGGAATTACAAAGAATGTTATAATACAACGTACTTCGCTAGACTCTAGTATAGGTTTTATTTATATCAAACTCATATTTAATGCCCAGGAACATTTCCAAAGCTTTCATCATTCAAAGCAGAGCAACTCTCGGAACCCCAAGTGTCAAATACATCAATCCTTTCCATCGTTATAAATGCCAGATACATCCATCCATAAAAATACCAAATGCCCAACCAGTCAAATCACCATTAATACATCATTTCTTTTCAACTTTAAACACCACCAATACACATGCTTTTTATCAACCAAAACCATTTGTTCCTTCAGTTGCGAGGGGGCGATTGTAGGGATCTATCCCTCAACCTAGTCTAAATTCGAACTACCTCCATATAAGACTCACGTATTTCACACGTGACATAAATAGTCAGCATTTCTACCTATACCACAAACTGATAAAGAACGTGGATCGAGCACAACAAAAGAGTATAAACAAGTCAAAGATACTTGTCACCCATGAACTAAACATTTACATAGTCAACCACCACTTACCTCATTATTTGAAGAACGTGCTTCAGCACGATAATGAGCTGCGGGTAAGGTCTATATAAAAAAAATTAAGAATAGACAAGGACCATGAAAAACCAAATTTTCTAGACTCTAATACAAGAATTTCTAGATTCTGAATACCATAAATTTCTTATTTATAAGATCAAGTATTTCTAGTTCGAGAGATCACTTGTAATAATATATCAGCCTCAAGCAATAAAAGTTACTGTTACTAAAACCCTCAACTCGAGGTCGTATTTTTTTACATATTCAAAAATTTTCCACGCTAAATCACCTGTGTCATTTCTCGTTTTATATTGCCATAGGTACATTTGGTGTAAGACCTAATTTTGAGCCATTTCGAGCTATAGAATTAGGCCTTTACAAAAATCAAGTTTAATCATTAAATCTAATAATGGATTCACAATAGCAAGTAAGAACACCAATCAAAGACTCACAATAGAAAGTAAGAACAACAATAAAACTTAACAGTAATAGCAATCAAACTTAACAGTAAGAATATCAACAGAGTAGAGAGAGAAAAAAAAAGTACTAATCAAACTTAACAACAATAGCAAGTAAGAACATCAACAACAACAACAACAACAACAACAATCAAAACCCTAGGCTTGAAACAACAAGTAAGAACATCAACAACAATAAAATAAAGAGAGAGGCAAAGAGAGAGAGAGAGAGAGAGATATATAAGTACCTTGGTTAGAAAGAGAGAGGAATGCGATAATGGGAGAGATGGAGAGATATGATGGGGTAAAGAAGAAGAAGAGTCAGGCTTAGTTGATGGGAGAATGAGAGAGACTAAAGTACCCTTTTTATGTGTTTTGTCAAAAGTACCCATAAGAATGAGAGTTAAATAAATATTGTCCGTCGATCTCGCTCTTTCCCAAAAATCTCAACCCCTCTTTATCTTTGGGACAATGGAAAACTTGTATTTACAAAAAATACTATTCTCTAATGTATAATAGACTAGTACTACTCTTGGCTTGCCACATTGAATACGTCGACATGCCTTCGGCGCTACATAAATTGCCCATTAACGTGCCTTCAGCACTAAAACTCATTAATATTTCACATATTAAATATTCATACAAATAAATATTATAGAGAACACTATAAAAATTATCTAATCGAATGGGTTAAGAACTTAGCATGCAACATAGTCTTTCCACGTACTACTCGTAACCAAGTTACGGTGAACATGTTAATGCACCTTCGATGTTATCAATGCTAATGGTTGTCGCGAGATCGACACATCGTATGATATACTTAAATGTGCATTAATGTGACTTTGGCACTACAAGACTCACAATAAGACTCGCAATAAGACTTTGGCACTACAAGACTCACAATAAGACTCACAATAAGACTTGAGGGATATGGAAAAATAGTATGACTTAGTTCTTCCTCATCACTAATAAGACTCACAAAATTAACCAACTCACAATAACACACATAAAACCACAATTTCCTGGTCAGGACAGTGTAACCTAACTTGGTGAATCTTCAACAATGCAGTCCCCACTGATGAAAAAATTTAGAGACACCAGATTCAACTTGCTTCAAGATGCTACTTATGGCAATCATACTCAGAAAACCCCAATCACCTGTGCTTCTTTGCCTATTTGCTTCATCTGCGTGGTGCTGGGCTCTAAATCTTTTTGATCTTACAATGGTAAGACAGACTTTCAAAAAAAAAATTAATGAACCTTTTTATGTGTAGGACTTGTGGATAGATATGATGCTCTCCATTCTAAATTATATTTGGAATTCTAGAAATAAATTTGTTCATGAAGAACATTGACTATTTTCTTGTGCCAAGATAAATATTCAGAGGCAAGTTAGAGCTACTGCAATAAACTCAAAGGATGTTATGAAAAACAACTCACAGGAACTAAAGCTTATTCTTGCTATTGGGGTTAGTTGCAAGCAGAAGAAACCTTTATAAATAAGTACATGTTATTAGCTCCACAAATTATGTTATATGTCCTAATAAACATTTAATTAGCACAATACGTATCTGATGACCTTAATTACAATAATGTTGCCCACAATAATCATGCTCGACTCCCATCGGCCATCACCATAACAAATCCCATTATCGGAATTAGTTCGAGAGTAATGAACCTACCTCAAAGTTGCAAAAAACAAACACAAAATAAAGCATTTACAAACATGGTAAAGTTGTAAAAACATGGTAAAGTTATAAAAACATGTTCACTTCTGGAAGCGACAATATGTTTTTAATCAATATATGCAACTTTACTTCTTGCTTTCCTTTCAAGAGAAAGGTTGGCTTGCGCATCCTTTTCCAGAGAAACATAGCTTTTATAGGATTTCAACTCATTATGTATTTCCTTCTTTCAGTAAAATGCTTAAAGTAATAGCATACCGGATCATTGATCAGAACTTTGCCTCTGGTGCTCTTACTTTCAGAATTAGGCAGAAATATAACTCGCAGATTTATATCCGTCAAATCCAAAGATAACCAATACTTGAATTTAAAGCCACAAATTCCAAAATCTGGGCCAAACTTATACCTACATTCATCCGTTGGTGTATGCTCCAAATATCTCTGGTCACCAGTTTTACGTTATCCGTAAACTTTCAGATGAACTCAGACATACATCGATATTCTTCTCTAATAATACCTCCTGCCAAACCCCATTAACAAAACCACAGCATCAACCAACCCTTAATGGATAAAAACTCAAAAATCCCAAAAGTATATAACCCCTTCAACAAATCCCCCAAATAACCAATAAAAACTTTACTCTTACAAATTAGTACTTGGATTTATAGTTCCCACAACCTCGTTCTATGGATGAAAACCCTAGAAAACTAAAAATAGGAAGCTCTTTAAGATGTTAGGCAGAAAGGCTTTGTGTAGAGAGAGAAAGAGTTATAGAAGAAGACTGGACGGAGAGATGCAAGAGACGGCTTGGGAGAGAAATAGACGTGATGAGAAGAGAAAGTCAGGATAAGAGGGTGATTTAAATAGTAAATACTAAGACTAAAGTGCCCTTAGGCTATGTAATGTCTAAACAACCCTTGTGTTACCAAGATTTAAATAGATCTTAGTCGTCTATCTTGCTATTTCTAATAAATCTCAAAGAAATAACATTAAACAAAACCTCTTGCCAAACTTCTACGTTATCCACAAACTGTTGGATTAACTCAGACATAAATCGATATTCTTCTCTAATAATACCTCCTGCCAAACCCCATTAACAAAACCACAATATCAACCAACCCATAATGGATAAATAATTAAAAAAACCTATAAGTAAACAACCCCTTTCAATAAATCCCCCAAATAACCAATAAAAGCCTCTTTTGGAAATTAGTACTTGGATTTGCAGCTGCCACCATCTTGTCCTACGTATGAAAACCCCAGGAAACTTAAAATAGGAAACTCTTTAAGATGTTAGGTAGAAAGGCTTTGGGTGGAGAGAGAGAGAGAGTTGTAGAAGAAGAGTGAATGGAGAGATGCAAGAGACAGCTTGGGAGATGGATAGACGTGATGAGAAAGAGAGTCGGGATAAGAGGGTGATTTAGATTGTGAATATTAAGACTAAAGTACCCTTTGGCTATGTAATGTCTAAACAACCCTTATGTTACCAAGATTTAAGCAGATCTCGGCCGTCAATCTTGCTCTTTCTAACAAATCTCAAAGAATTAACATTAAATCCCAGCCCCTCTTTGCCTTTGAGACAATGGCAAACTTGTCTATTTGAAAAGCATTGTGTTCTCTAATGTAGACCTAGTGCAAAGATAAAGAACTTGGGAAGTAGAATTCAAGTTTTACATGCATTGACAATCTAACAAAAGAAAATGGCTAAGCCAACATAATTAAGGATACCTAGAATTTGCAACAAGCATGGAAGAGACGTCGGATTTTTTCGCTAGGGATATTTCATGCGATAGAGAAATTGAACAAATATAACAACATCAGGCAAAACTTTAGTAAATTTTATTGTGGGAAATAAAAAATAATTCAGATATCAAATATTACTTGATGAAGATTACCGATTAAAATGCGTATCATTTCAATAATTTAATCTAAAGATAATTTGACATGAATTAAATTTACATGTAAATTCATAGATCAAATTAAGTTGACCTAATTGAAAAATAGGTTATGAACATACATTGCTGGTAATTTACATACCTTGTTGAACATACCCAATTTGATCAAATTAAGTAGAACGTTTTTAATGATGATTCAAACAAAGATCAAATATCATATTCCAATGCTTCAATGAGGATTAAGAGAGAAAAAAAAGAAGAAGATAAAGCATACCCAGGAGAGAGAAGAAAAAATTTTGCAGGGGGTTTTCTGAAGGAGAAAGCAAGTTTTTTCTTTTTGGAGAAGAGGTGAAGTTTGAAGCCGGAAGAGGAGAAGAAGATTTTTTTTGTCGGGGAAGGTGTTTCTGGCTTTTGGGCATAAAACTTGATGTACCAAAGAAGCCCCTTCATGTGTCAATCTCAAAGCACTCAGACCCCATCCTCACCCCTCTTTGTCTTTGGACATAAGGCAGACTTGTCCAAAGCGGCAAAAACACCGCCCCGCAATAATAAAGAAATCTTAGCCCCTTTTTATCTTTTAGACAATGACAGACTTGTATTTACAAAAAACACCATTCCCTAAGAGCATCTGCAACAGCTAGGTGAAGGATGAAGTGGCAAGGTAGATTCCATCAATCACCCTCCTTCACACTAATCTACCCTACAACAGTTAGGTGGATCAGCTGAGCTATCCACCCCAAACCCTTTCGAGGGTGGTCTCTCCACCCTTTGGGTAGATTTTTGGTGGATTGATGCCCTACACTTCTTAACTGCGCGAGCTTTTAGACAAATTAAATGATGACACTTGTCAAACTTTAAGTGTACGCTCATGATGGAGACGTGTGGACGGTTGGGATTCAAACTTGGCTAATGGCTTGTTCTGAACTATGCGGCAAGAGCATGTATGAAAATTTTATCCTTCCCTTCTCCAAACTTGGTTTTGTTTTTTGGTGATCCGAAGGCCAATAGTTTTGAGAATACTTGTTCAACAAGAACCTCAACAGCTATATTTTTGGGCAAACTTGTTTGGTAAGTAGTTCAACGACTAGTTAGTTGGCCAAACTAGTTTGACAAGAACCTCAACGGCTAGTTTTTTTACCAAACTTATTTGACAAGAAACTCAGCGGCTAGTTTTTTACCAAACTTGTTTGACAATAAGCTTAACGGCTACTTTTTTTTACCAAACTTGTTTGATAAGAGGCTCGACGACTAGTATTTTAATCTATAAAAACCATTCATCTTGTACACTCTATTCTCTTACTCTTCTATACTTAACTCTATTATCTTAATCTTCTAAACTTTACTCTATTATCTTAATCTTCTAAACTCTACTATATTATCTTATTATCAATTTTTCTCAATCACGTCTGACCTAATCATGTCTGGCCCATCACTCTCATCCTTGTCATCACCATCTTTATGTGAAGAGCTCTTCTGATGTTAAATAATGATGATGCATGTGCATAGCAAGGTTCTCATAGAGATGGGAGAAGCAGAAGAAAAATAGCAAGAGGCAACATCATCACGGAGGTGGGGGGTACTAAAATGGGTAGGATTGACAAGTGGAAAGGCCATGATCATAAATTGGATGAGTTTAGCCTTAATCGAGATTATTTTGGTATCAACCCAATCTTCAAAGTTATCCCATTTCGCCATCGATTCTATATGAGCTAATGTATGTATCAACGTATTCATGATCAAGTTATTTCTACGAACCTCTATTTTATTTAAAGAAAAAATGTCGCTAAGACGATGGGCTTATCGTCGCACCAAAAGATAACGTACGCACTTTGCATGTTATGTTATGGTACAAGCGCAGGCGCCCAAGACAAATACGCTCGGATTGGGGAGTCTACAAGTAATTTGAGTTTGAAAGAATTTTATAAAACAATTATAACACTATTCAAAGCTCAATACCTTTGATATATCGATAAAAATGATACATTACACTTATTAGAAGTGAATGGATTGTGAGGCTTCCCGGGGATATTTGGTAGCTTACATTATATGTATTAGAAATGGAAGAATTGTCCTACTGGGTGGGCATAAGAAAATCCCGACGGTGATTTTAGAAGCAGTTGCATCAGTAGATCTTTAGATATGGTACGCATTCTTTGGGGTGCCCAATTCTAATAACGACGTGAACGTCTTGCATCAAGGATTGCTTTTTAACAACTTGTCTAATGGAGTTGTACCTCCATACAATTATAATATAGACAAGGTTCCGCACACTATAGGGTATTATTTAGCGGATGGAGTCTATCCAAAGTGGTAAACAATTATTCAAACTATAAGAAATACGTGCAACGATATCGAAAGATATTTTACAAAGATGCAGGAAGCATGCCGGAAAGACGTAGAGCATGCTATTGGGGTATTAAAAACTAGATTCGAAATATTGGCGCACGGTGCATGATTTTGGAAGCCTAGTGATCTAGAAAATGTTATGTACACATGTATAATAATGCACAATATGATAATTGAAGATGAGAGCTGCTCGTGCCTACACCTCTGTCTAACCCCAAATCGAGCTATCTTCAGTTCGAATTACCTCCATGTTAGACTCACATATTCTACACACGACTTCAACAGTCAGCATTGTCACCTACTCTACGAACTGATGAAGAATGTGAGTCGAGCTCAAACAGAAGAGCATGAAGAAGTCAAAGACACCTGTCTCTTATGAACTCAACAGTTACTCAATCAATAGTCACTAACCACATTATTCGGAGAGTGTGCTTCAGGACGATGAAGAATTGCGGGGAAGGCCTATATAAAGAAAGAGTTCCAGAAGAGACAAAGACCATAAAAATACACGAGAAATCACCAAGAAAACTACATTTTCTTGATTCTCAAAAACGTCCAAAACTTCTTATTCACAAGATTCAAGTATTTTTAAGTCGAGAGATCACTTGTAATAAGATATCAGCCTCAAGCAATAAAAGTTACTATTACAAAAATTCTCAAATTGAGGTCGTGGTTTTTTACCTATTCAGAGGTTTTCCATGCTAAATCACCTGTATCATCTCTCTTTTTTAAATTAGTTTTTGGCACAGGAACATTGGATTAAGATTTAATTCCAAGCCATTTCGAGCTTACAGAATTATACCATTACATTTGGCACCGTCTGTAGGAAATATTATATTTCCATGATATCGTAAGGCATACTTTCACTTTACTGCAAATTTCAATCATGGTCACTTCCAGACGACCAGCAACCGAAATCCAGCTCAATCTCTCAGTTAAGCCAGAATAACTTACAAAACTACAGGCGAATCTCAATGTTGAAATAGAGAATCGCAATGAGCTCGAACATCAATTGACTTTGAACCAAGAGATCTATGAGAAGGAGCACAAAGCCGAGCGACAAGCTCGTTTGGTAGCGTCTAAACGACATGAAGACCAGATAATAATAATACAGACTGCCTTGCAAGCTCTGCAAAATGCTAAACAGGCTCCTCCAACAAGAGATCGCAATCAATTGCCAGAAACCTCCCAGGTTTTTGCGCGCAAAAGGTTGGGATCTCGTAGAGCCACCAGCAAAGCTATTTCCAGAAATATTCAGCACAAACCTCAGCCTTCTAATTATTTGGGTGGTGATGTTAAGTCTGAGATCAGCCGAGATCACCAATTTTCCATACGTTAGGAGGAAGAACAACAACCTTAACCTCGACTTTCAGCACGTGATCGTTTGAGTGAGGGAACCGGTACTCACCATCCTCCACCTCCTCATCAAGCCACTCAACCGACACGTCAATATGTTATACAAGAGCATATGGATCAACGTATTATAGAGTTGATCGAAGCACAAGTTATGGGCACTACAGACGACCTTACAAGTTACAAGGAAGTCCAATTGCCAAAGAACTATTCATTATGGAAATACTGAAAGATTTCCATACTCCAAAAATTCACAAATACAAGGGCAACGATACAAAGGAGCACATTCAACAATACCGTGATTCATTGGGGTTATATTCTAATCTCAGCCACATCCTCTGTCATTTGTTCGCAACAAGTCTACAAGAAGAACCACTCAAGTGGTTCCACTTTTTACCTGAAGACTCCATACACACATTCGACCAGCTGTAAAAAACAATTTATGAAGACGTATGCTCACAACAGAGACAAAAAAGAAATTTTATATTCTCTTATCAGTCTCAAATAGTCATACAGAGAGAAGCTCGAGGCCTTTGCGTAGAAGTTTTTAGAGTTCGCGCGTAAAGTAGGCAATCTTGATCAGAAAACAGTTATTACTGCTTTCACCAACATGTTCCAACTCGACTGCAAGGCCAAAGAATACCTCTTCCTCAACAAACCTACAACCTTGGAAAATATGATCACCAAGGTCAATACTTATGTCAGCCTGGAGATGATGATGTCCGAAAGGCATAAATCTACTAAATCCGCCTTTACCACGAAAGGTCCATCTACATATCAAAGCACTGAACCAAAGGAAGACCAGAGTAATCAAAAGCGCTCCAAGGTAAATACTGGCAACCCTAAGAAGGGTGGCTCATAACTCAAACCGGTTCTCCTAAGGCTGAATGCTCAAATCTCTATAATTTTTATAATCCTCTCCAAGGATAAGCTCTACCGTCTCTCTCAACCATTAAAGCCAATCGAGAACTGCCCGTACTACATGCATCATAAGGTAAACCATCATTCTACTGACAATTGCTATGCTTTATAGAGGTTATTGAAATACATTTTCAAGAAGGGACAGATGTTCGAATATTTATCAACCTGAAAGCGTACAAGGATGATAGCATAAGAAGTAGCTTGAAGTTGTCTAGGTCAAAGATCAAGCTAAGGAGAAGCATTTATACCATATGCATCACAGAAACATAATTGAAATCCATCAAATCACCAACTCTAGTAGATTCAAGCGCAGAAGACTGTCAGAATGCTGCTATCTCACACCTCAAGGCAATAAAGCCAAGCTTCTATCTAAGTCAAACAATCGCCAGCTTGGGATTTTATTCAAAGATTACAACATTAGTCATGTCAAGTTTCCACATCATGATGTATTAGTCATAATACTGAAGATGAAGAAGTTTGTCATGCACACAATGATGATTGATACTGGAAGCGGTATAGAGATTTTCTTTTAGAGCACTATCGACCAAATGGGATTGGTAGATCAAGTTATTCCAAGCAATACTAATATCAGTGGATTCAATGGTTCTAAAGAAGAGTGAGTAGGCAAGATCATCCTACTTATTACCGTAGGACCAGCCACCATCGATGTCATCTTCTACGTAATCAGCGTTAAATCTCATTATCTCAGGATTATGGGCCATTGCTAGATTCACAACATGGAAGCAATCGCTTCCACTTATCATTAAGCACTCTACTTCAAACGCAACGACGGTATTTATGAAATCAAGGGTAGTCAAAAGCTTTCTCGAGCTTGCAAAAATAGCATCTCGGCAATTCAAGATACCTCCAACAGATATGCTGCATAGCAATTATAGAAAGCTAATCATCTTGATCATCCATCCACAGATGAGCCTATATAATACATTAAAATTGATAGACCTAGCAGAGGTACTTTAATCGATACTAAGATGGTTCATCACGATAAGGATGCTCTCATTCAGTTCTTACGACTAAATCGAGATATTTTTGCGTAGACTTTCAAAGAGATGCCTGGGGTCGATCCCGGCCAAGGCATGTCACAAATTGGCCATCTACATCAACACCATAATGGTCAAATAGAAATAGCAACGACTGTCACCTCGACTTCGCGATAAAGGCAAGCATGGAGATTGAGAAATTAGTCAAAATGGGATTCATTTGAGAAGCCAAATATCCAGATTGGATATCCAACATCGTCATTATTCTAAAGAAGAATTGAAAAAGTCCAAGTTTGAGTAGATTTCATTAATCTAAACAAACATACTCCAAAGGATAGTTTTCCTCTTCCTAATATTTATCAAATTCTTGATTCTACAGTAGGTCACGAACTCCTATCTATGATGAACACTACTTTTGGATACAATCAGATTCCACTCTTGGAAGAAGATCAAGAAAAGACCACTTTCATCACTAAAAGAGGACTTTACTACTACAAAGTCATGCCTTTCAAACTCAAAAGCGCAGGTACGACATCAACCACTATGTTCAAAGCACATCCTGGGAAAGTCGTGGAAGTTTACATTGACGATATCTTGCGCAAGAACATATAGTCTACCAACCACATTACATATCTCAATACAATATTCAACATTCAGGTCATTTCTTGGCCATCTCATCAGCAAGAAAGGGATTGAGGTCGATCCAGATCAGATACGGGCTCTCCTCAACATGATATCTCTAAAAACGATGAAAGATGTATAAAAACTTGCTGACAAGATTGTCGTTATCAACCGATTTGTTTCAAAATCTTTAGACAGCTGTCATTGGTTGTTCCTACTAATTTGTGGTTGTACCAAACGAGGAAAAGTTCAGCCAAATATAGAGGTTTAATGGACATCATAGTTCAAAGCAGCTTTTCAGGGTCTCAAAACCTATTTGGGGAGGCCTCCCATAATGAGCTCCCCAATAGATAAAGAGGAACTGATTATCTACCTAAAAGTTACAGATACTTCAATTAGCTCGATTCTCATTCGACTTGAAGGGAAAATCGAGAAGCAAGTCTACTTCATCATCAAAACCCTCACTCCAGCAGAAATGAGGTATTCTAAAATTGAGAGACTTCATCTAACTCTTGTTTACACATCACAGAAACTCAAGTATTACTTCCAAGCTCATTCAGTCAAAGTTATGATGAACTACCCACTTCGGGAGGTTCTATCCAAAGCACAAAAATCAAAGAAAGTGCAATAATGGTCAGTCAGTTTAGGAGAATATGATATCAAGTTCGAACAATATCATTCCAAAAAGGGTCAGGCTGTTGCTAATTTTCTTGTAGATTTTCTAGTAGAAGAACCCGAGTAGGAAGAGCACGATCCTGACCTTATAGAAAATTACAGAAGATCTACCCCCCAAAATATTTAACGAGCGAGCTAAATGGATTATAAGGAAAGGGTAGAGACTTCTTACAGATGGTTCAGCAGAATCCGCAGGGTCAGGAATTGGAATTGTACTGATTACCCCAACCAATGACAAAATTGAGAAATCAATTCACTTGGATTTTAAAGCTTCCAACAATGTCACCGAATACGAAGCTCTCATTCATGGACTCGACCTCGCACTTAAGATCGGTGTTCCAGAACTCTCAGTTTACACAGATTCACTACTCATCGTTCACCATTACTCTGAGAAATATAAGAAGAATAGCAAGATGATTGAATACGCAACCCTCATTGTAGATAGGATGAGCAAGTTTGTGTAAGCAACTCTCAATTATCATCCTCAAGGTGAAAACAGGCACGCCGATTCCCTGGTATATCTAGCCGGGGTCTTGGGAACAAAACTCAATATCTCCAAATCTAAATAATTTTAACCCCCAACATTAATTGTATTTCTATATGCATGATCAACACTGGGGGCAATCAAAGGGAAGACACCGATTGGCAAAAGCCCTTCCTATACTACCTCGGTATCGATAACAAATGTAACAGACCACTTCCAACGGATCCAAAGGAGCGCCGACAGCTGATTGAGAACTCAAAGCGCTACATAAATTAAAATGGCTCCCTATACTGTCATTCAGTCACGGGGCTTTACCTCAAGTGCCACTCCAGAAAGAAAGCGGACGAGATGTTCTGCAATTTACATGATTGGACTTGTGGCTCCCACACTGCAGGTTGATCACTTGTAAACATAGCCATTACACAAGGAGTATTCTGGTCGGGCATGCGCAAGTAAGCAGAAGAGTACTCACGCAAATCTGATATATGTTAACGACATGGACAAATCATATGTACCCCAGCGATCGAACTACATGCAAGTAACGTGCTTTGGCCATTCAAAAGATGGGTATTCTATTTTGTCGACGAATTTCCTAATTCCCTAGGTAATCATCGATACCTACTCATAGCTACAGATTATTTTACAAAATGGGTAGAGGTAATTCCACTCTGTCAAACCAGAGAAGAAAAGGTCATCTCTTATATCTGGGAACACATCATTATACAGTTTGGTTGCCCCCACCTAATTCGTATCGATAATGGGTCATAATTCATTGGAGAAAAAGTTGTAGCTTTCCTCAACCAACACAATATTATCTCACCATTCAATCCCAAGTAACCTCAAGGAAATGGCCAAGCTAAAATTACCAACAAAACCATCATGGATGAACTCAAGAAAAGGCTTCATTCACAAACAAAAAAAGGAAACTAGGTTAAAGAACTTCCTTATGTCTTATGGGCATATCGTACCACTCCACGTCAGTCAACTGGCCACACACCGTTCCTCCTTGCCTATGGGACCAAAGCTATCATTCCCTCAAAATACCATCATCCAATCAAAGATCACAACCTAACTGACGAAGAAAAAGAGTTTGAATTAGCATACAACCTAAATTTGATCGATGAGACCAGGGAACGTGTCATCACTAACCTAGGTCAATATCACCATATGCTGACTAGTTCGTACGACAAACAAGTCTGAAGCCGTACCTTCCAAATCAACGATCTCGTCCTCAGAGAAATCCCTCAACATAGAAAAGAGCCTCATGTTGGGAAACTAGCAGAAAATTGGGAGGGTCTATTCCATATCACAGGTCTCTCAGGCCTGGGATCATATTACCTCATGACAGAAGAGGGAGTTCATATCTCAAATCTCTGGAATATTAGGCAAATGCAACGGTACTATCATTAAGTCCCTCAGTACTCTATTTTAATTTTTTACTTTTTCATTCCAAAAGTGAAATTCCCATCACCATCTAATGCACATCCTTTTCTATTCAATGAAAACTTCTAAAAAAAAATTCTCCCACACATCTCTCTACTTCGTAGACAATACATAAATTAAAATATAGTAATACTAGCTTTCAATCGACCTCTATACCAGTTAAAATAAGGATAATACTTGATTTGACTAACTCTACTAAATTTTATAGATTAAAACATAGATAATACTAGCTTTCAATCGACCTCTATACCAGTTAAAGCAAGGATAGCACTTGATTTAAACGACTCTACTAAATTTTTGAGATTAAAATAAAGGTGATACTAGTTTTGAATTGAGGAGCTCTACCAGACATAAGATAAAGTAAAGGTAAAACTAGCTTTTATCTCACTCAATATGGCTGCGACATCATACCAGTTAAAGCTAGAATAACACTTGATTTGACTAACTCTACTAAATTTTCAAGATTAAAACAAAGGTAATACTAGCTTTCAATCGAGGAGCTCTACCAAACATAAGATAAAAGCAAAGGTAAAACTAGCTTTCATCTCACTCAATATAGCTGCGACATCATACCAGTTAAATTAAGGATAATACTTAATTTGACTGACTTTACTAAATTTCTGAGATTAACACAAAGTAATACTAGCTTTTAATCGAGGAGCTCTACCAGACATAAGATAAAGCAAAGGTAAAACTAGCTTTCATCTCTCAATATGTCTGCGATAGATACTTTTATTAGGTTACATATACAACAACTACAATGGATTCTTTTCTGCTGTGGGGAGGTCAGCTACGTTTTCCCCCATTACAGGAGCACGACCAGCCATAAATTCTCAAGCTCGAAATAGTTACAGCAATCTTGCCATATTCTACTAATTTAGCAAGTCGAGGGCCAAACTCTATTTCTAAGGAGTTCATATAATTTCTTCGATCTATATCAGCTTTGCAAATACATCCCCTTTTAGAAAAACTGTCATGCAAGGTATTCCTCTCTAACTCAAGCCTTCTTATCTCCTCTACAAAATCGGTGATCACCACCATCACCAATTCTGAGTACGATGCCTCAGGTACAAACTGCCTTAGAGAAATTTCATCTCACCTTTTGAAGGCAATTTTCCAACTTCTTATACTGTTCTTTTTACCATTCCATTTTACTATGTACTCAATCCATGAATGCGATATTCTCTTCCACCTTTTTATCAGCTTTAGTTGATTCAACCTGATTAATCACCCACAACTCTGTCACCTGAGCTCGAAGTACCTCAATCTCCCTGTTTAAATCTTCCCCAGCCAGAGTTTTCTGTAATAGTTCATCTTTCTTCTTTATAAAAATCTCCTTCCCTCTGATAGCCTGCTCTAATCCTTGTTTCCTGGAAAGAGCAGCATCCAACTTACTTTGGCACTCCCTTAGCCGCTCATTTCCTTGCCAAAAACTACTTTGAGTTCGAGCCACAATTCCCTCCAGCTCTCTTATTCGAGCTGATAGGCTAACTACATCCCCTTGAACAATGGAGACCTTGGCATCACTTTTATTCTTCCTCGAGCACTCCCTAGCCTTGGTGTTTCTGGCATGCAAATTGGTCTGCGCTAATTCGGTCTTTAATTGTGCTACCCTTTCATTCAACTGAACACACTTCCCTTGCACCGTCCAAAAATCCATATCTTTAGTAGGTAAAGTTGTATGCAACTTCTCAACCACAACTTTAGAGGTAAATAGATCATTTCGAGCTTTCTTCAGCATGTTATCTTTCTTAACCATTTTCTTCTTCAATCGCTCTAGCTCGTTTATGGCATTCACCAGATTAGCTTGAGTTTGCTCATGATCGTTCATTTTGCTGATCATTTGGTCTTTTAGACTAGCCACATAATGAACTAACCATTCTATTGATTTTTCTAATGCCTATATACGGTATCGAGACATGTCAGCATCCCTATACTTTGCCATCAGTGCATTATTCTGACTTTTGAGCTTCGTTGCGTGTCCTTTCATCTTCGCGAACTCTATTTTCCCTTTATTAATTTTGGCATCCTTTACTTCAATTTTTCGAGCAAGGTCGACAGCAGTTTGGGTTGCCTCAACAAACTTGAAGTGTACCTTTATATGTGACAAATCTCTTGATTAAGGACTGAATCAAGAACCTCACCTTGCTACACCTAAACCTAGAGATGAGAGTCGTCTCCTTCGCCCTCGAAACCCTAAACCTAGTCGGCTTTACTCGCTAGGCTTTTACCATTTCAACCCTTCCTAGGTTCTAATCTTCTATTAAACCTCGAATTTACTGTTCATCTTCTCTCAATCTCTCACCTTGTGTTGAATTGACCTATTTTATACCTTTTTGTACTCTTGGATAATGGCTTCTCACCCAAATTCTTCAACCACTTCTCTCCCTATTCCTTCTACCTCCTCTCTCCCTAACCCCTACAATAACAATAATATTCCCACCCCTATCCCCTCTTTTACAGCTGTTGTTGTTCTCTAACCGAAGGTTTTGAGTTCCCAATCTTCGCTTCGTGATGTGGCATCGATCAAACCTTCATTTGCAAGCATAGTTACTGTGAAACCTTCCAAACCGGTTCTTGAGGAGTTCAAACCGGACACAAGAGTGTCATTTAAGGATGTTATGCCGGCGATTTCCTTCTTTCCATCAGATTTGAACAAAGCTGGCGCAACTTTCAATACAACTCTGGTAATGAGTTTCCCTTCTGGTAAACCAAATTTAGAGGTTATTGTAAGTAACATCAACTCCCACTAAGGTCTCATGGCTGAACCGAAAGTGGAAGTGATTGATTTTAAGCATATTATGGTGATGCTAGTGTCAGAAAAATATGTCACAAGAGCTCTCTCTAGGGAGTCTAGGCAAATCAAGGGATTCTTCTACAAGCTAGCCCAGTGGACAATCGATTTTGACCCCAAAAAGAACTCTCCTTTTGCTCCTATTTGGATACAATTTCCTGGTTTGATGCTTCATCTCCAAAATAATGGGATTGTCAAAGAATTGGCCAGCCTCGTTGGGAAGTATTTGATCATAGATACAACAACACTCAGCCTAAGTAGACATAGCATGGCTCGGGTGTGCGTGGAGGTGAATCTCATGAAGGAACTACCGACTAAAGTGGGTCTTGCCTTCAACAAATCGTTCATCATGGAGCAAATTGTTTTGTACGAGAGACATCCGAGGTTTTGTACACATTATGTTCTTCAAGGGAACAACAAAGCAAGTTGCACTAAACTTCACCCTATTAATAGTAACAGATAAAAGGGAGGAAATCAAACATGGGAAAGTCTCAACAATGGGGACATCAGGCAAATCATACAGCAATATCTCCCAACCTCAGACGATAGAGAATCTGGAACAAGTTAAGGGGCACACAGCAACAACAACTAAGTTACATTCAGTGGGTCAGAAAATGATATTGGTAAGGCAAACAACATTGATGATAATGGTGAAAATAGTAGTGCCAACAGAAGCAACTGATTCACGACCAATGGGGTAGATAACGGCGGCAACATTGGGGCAGGCAATATTGATTACAATGGGGCAGAGGGCATTGTAACCAGCAGCAACACAGCTTCAAACCGTGGGGCAGAAGGCAGTTCAGACTAAATCCCATTTTGTGGGGTAAAATACGGCTATTGTAACAGTTAACACAAGCAAGGTAATGGCAAACAACGGAATAGCTAAAGCAACAAAGCACACTGACATCCGACATATTTTAGAGGTGGTATTAACAGATTTGGGAAGTGGATGTCACTCGGACATTGAGTATTATGGAAAGGGAGATGCACCAAACTGGACTCCGGTCAAAAAGAGCATATCAAAACCTCAATGAATCCCACTCATCATGGTCACAAGGAGCAAGGGTGTTCGCGAGTCCAATCTCAAGTGACTTATATTGTGTTCGGTTCATTACTCGTTTGGAATTGTAGGGGTATTGGCAATGCCAAAACAATAAGTCATCTTAAAAAGATTATCAAACAACACCATATCTTTATTGTGGTTTTGCTTGAACCTTTTCTAGATGCATCATTAGGGAATAGCATAGGTAGACGAATAAACTGTGCTTCATTTATGTCTAACTAGCATTTGGGGGGGAAATTTTGGGTATTGTGGAAACAAGACTTTGAAGTTGAATGTGTTTATGTATCTGACCAAATGTTACATTGCAAAATGAGCTATAATACTCAATGGAGTTCTTTTGTTTCTAATGTCTATGCCAAATGTAGCATTATTGAAAGACAATTACTTTGGGAAGACATCAAAACATTATCATTGAATATGGATTCTCCATGGTGTACTAAAGGGAATTTTAATACTGTGCGACATCACTCAGAGAGGCTTGGTGGTAGACGATCTTCGTATCGATCCTTGGTAGATTTTGATGACATGATTCAGTCAGCCGGCCTTATGGAGCTTTCATTTACTGGATCAAGCTACATATGGTGTAATAATCATCAAGGCAATTCTCGACAATGGGCACGTTTGGATAAAACGTTGGCAAACTCAATTTTTATGGCATCCTTCCCCAGGCACAAATCTCACATTTAGAAAGAGTATGTTCTGACTACTCACCTCTACTACTATCGTTCACCAATACTCTTTATCAAGGGCCCCTACCTTTACATTTCTTTAAAATGTGGGCATCTCATGCTAGCTTCCCATCCTTGGTAAGAGAAAACTGGCCTAGTGGTGTATTCGGAAACTGTTTATCTTATTTTGTCTATAAGCTTAAGAAAGTAAAATGTGCACTCAAGGATTGGAATACTAGTGTTTTTGAAAATGTTACTCAGAATATCCATGCTCTCCAGGATAGAATTGTGCATTTGGATCACATACTGCAGGACGGTTGGGATGAGCAGATAGGTATTGAGCTGAGTACTGTACAAAAAGAAGATGCGGCCATGTTACACAACGA
Organism: Kingdonia uniflora; assembly: GCA_014058105.1. Classification (NCBI taxonomy): domain Eukaryota; kingdom Viridiplantae; phylum Streptophyta; class Magnoliopsida; order Ranunculales; family Circaeasteraceae; genus Kingdonia; species Kingdonia uniflora. The sequence goes on along the minus strand of JACGCM010001217.1, from coordinate 1,470,850 downwards.
AGAGGTATTTAGGTGGGAACAGTCCAAAATTAAGTGGGTTACGACAGATTACGCCGATACAAAAAAATTTCATACTGTAACACAAGTTAACCGAAAGCGATCTTTTGTAACTAACTTTACTCTCCCTGATGGCACTGAGACAACTGAAGTGGATGTTATACATGATGTTATGGTGGGTTACTTCAAGGATGTGCTGCAAGTGACAAATACTACTATAGATACATACTTACTTGAGTGTATTCTGAATGTCATCTCTGCAGAAGAAGATGCTAGTCTCACACAAATACTAACATTAGAAGAATTACATGACAGTATGCTCAAGATCCCCAGTGACAGCGCTCTGGGCAGCCATGGCTTCACCTTGGTCTTCTATACTTCATGTTGGGATATTATCAAGGATGATTTACGTAGCGCTGCCAAAGAATTCTTCAATGGTGCCCTACTCTCAAGGTGTTATACTTCTTCGTTTCTCACACTAATACCTAAAGTGGACACCCCAACATCGTTGGGTGACTACAGACCTATCAGTTTGTGTCCTGCCGTATACAAAATTTTCTCTTCTATAATTACAAACAGATTAAGCAAACTCCTCTACAAATTTATATTAGGCAATCAGGGAGCTTACATTCAAGGGAAGGATATCAGTGAAACAATAACTTTAGCTTAGGAAATGGTTGGGGATTTACATAGAAAGGTACGAGGCACAAATGTTATGATCAAGATTAACATGGCAAAGGCTTGAGATAGGTTGGATTGGAAGTTCTTACGACAGGTTTTGCACAAATTTGGTTTCTCTAGCATATGTGTTTCACTCATAGTGCAATGAATTGAAATTTCATGGTTCTCGGTTGTCCAATAGAGAGTCTTCAAGGGCTTCTTCAAATCTTTGAGGGGTTTACGATAATGAGATCCTCTATCTCCATTGTTTTTCATAATTGTAGAGAAAGTTCTATCCAGAGGGTTATCCAAATGTTTTGCGGAGGGTAAAATTGGGTTAATCCAATCATCCAGAGCTTGTTCACCCATTACCCATCTCTTATATGCGGATGATTTCCTCATTTTCTTAAATGAAAGTTGACGTTCTATCTCAGGGTTGATGCACTTCCTAGGAAGATATGAAAACTTCTCCGACCAATTAATCAACAAAGCCAAAAGCGGCTTGTATATTCATCATAATGTTTCTGTAGCACGAAAATAGGTAATACATAGTACCTGTAGGTTCCAACATAGAGCATTTCCAATGATATACTTGGGAGCTCCCATAAGCTATGGTCGCATATTGCTTATTCACTTTGAACAATTGCTCACGAAAATCCAACGTTGAATACAAGGGTGGCAAGGAAAGCTTCTATCACAGGGAGGTAAACTGGTACTGCTTACTCATGTCCTCAACTCGATGCTTATACATCTTCTATCATGCATTTTAGTTCCAAATGGTGTAATAAGCAAGATTGAGTCGATGCTTGCAAACTTTTTTTGGGGTAGTTTTAACGGGCAAAACAAAAGGCATTGGGTTACATGGGATACAATATGTCATCCAAAACTCGAAGGTAGACTAGGACTCTGACGACTCACGGATATCAAGGTTAGTCTCTTACTGAAGAAGTGCTAGAACTTTTGGCACAGCAACTCGACATGGGCATCATTCTTCAGGAACAAATACACCATTAATGGAGAACCTTCAAGTTTGCGAAGAGGAGAATCAATTATATAGAAGCAGATAAGAAGGCTCTTACCAACTGTGGATGCTAACAAGACTTGGTGTCACGGCAAGGGTAACAAAAGCTTTTGGTTTAATGACTGGACTGGAGATGGTAGTTTAATGGATACTCTGGATATCGAGTACATGCGAGATATACTGGTAAAAGGTATTGTTGTGAGCAATAATGACTAGAAATGGGAGTTGCATGAGCATGAAATACCACCACAATTGAAGCATATACTTTTCCATAAATTCTTCCTCGCCGCCGACGACGACTTACCACTCTGGGATCCGTCCAACAAAGGAGATTTCACGGTTAAATCAGCCTGGGTATTTTGACGCAATGAGGAGGACAAACAAAGCCGGATGCAATGGATATGGCAATCCACCATACCAACAAAAATTCAGATTTTTAGTTGGAAAGCTCGACTGAATATTATACCTGTTGACGCCTTTATTTTGCGAAGAATTCCATTTATTTCCAAGTGTTGTTGCAGCGAAGAGGGAGAGACAGAAACACTGAACCATCTACTTGTTCAAGGCAACGTTGCTGCAAGGGTATGGGATTACTACGCTAATGCTTGTGGCGTCCGGCAGGGTTTAAGCGATAGTTGGTGGACTCGACAAGGTATTTGGTTTTAGGCAGCTGACATGGGCACACAAATGGGTTTACTTCGAGGTACACTCCCTGCTTACATTGTATGAGAAATTTGGAAATTACATTGCAAGGTTCGGTACGAGGAAGGGTATCTCTTGGTAGTCGACATTATCAAGAGAATCAACAACGCTCTACATGAGAGCATGACCAAGATCAAGATAACCCACAACAGTAACTTCAGTAACCTTATCTCTTTTCAAGTACTATAACTCGCCAAGAAATCGGTACACGTAAAAAGACAAATTATCGTCAGATGGAGACATCCGCCTATAGGTTACTTCAAACTAAATAGCGGCGGTTCACCACTTACTTCAGGATTGAGTGGTGCAGGAGGTATTATTCGAAACAATCTTGGTGAACTTCAGCTTGGTTACAACATAGCAATGGGTACTGGTACTAACACATCTGCAGAAATGTTCGCTTTACTCCATGGTTTATTGCAATGCAAAAAGCATGGTTGGTTTCCTCTCCTTGTTGAGGTGGATGCTGAACTAGTATTAAACTGGTATAGGTACAAGCATACATGTTTAGCATAGTACAATGCAACTTGGAACCTCATTAGTCAGCTAGGAAAGGAGCTACATATCATAATGCTACACACTTTCAAAGAAGGAAATGGAGCAGCTGATGGACTATCAAAACTTGGTAGTTCCCAACATTCACAGATATTTTGGAATACATCCATGTCACCAAGGTAAATTCATGCAACTTACTTCTTGGATAAAATAGGAACAACTAATATTAGCAGTAAACTAGTGGCAAGGCTTTATGTCCTTCACATGTACTATTGCGTTGCTAAATAAATAAAACAAAAATTTAATATAAAAAAAAGTACCTTTAGATATTGATCTTCCCTGTCTTCATTTGCCACTCTCATCCTATCAAATTCCTTCACAAATTCTTGGTTACATTGGCGTATCTTATCTTCGCTCATACAAGTTGTTTCTAATTTGACATGCACATTACAGATACAATATATCAAGTTCGATTCAGAAAATCACTCAACACATATATCGTTTTTCTAACGAGATATCTATTTTTTGGCATCTACTGTGGGAAACTACTTCTAAACTTAAGGGCGAAGTATAGTCTCAGATGGATGATCAATAACACATACTTCCAATTCTAAGGTACACATTCTCTATACTTTAATCTGTCAATACTTTGATATTTTCTATACACCATTTCAATGCCATTGCTCCTAAACCGATAACAGGTTTTTGGTCTGTCTCAATACTCTATTTTCTTTACTTTGTAGCTCTATACTAATGAAGCATACAAGTCCAATATTTTTTGTTCTTTTCTAACCTGTAGCTCTGCTTGCGAAGACAACAGAGATACTGAAACGTCTATCTCCTTATTGAGCTCAGTCTCTAAATCTTTTATTCTTAGGCGCATTTCCTTAAGTTCCTACAACAAGGTTCACTAGAACAACTTAGTCTATATAATTCCATCCGACAAATAATATCCCATCAGTTTACAACATTCTAAAAACCATTCATACAACTATATAATCAACATTCTACTCTACCTTCTCATTTTATCCCTCCGAATTCTCATTGTCATCCCTTTGGTTGTCTCGCACCGTTTGGGGAGAAACACCATCCAGCCCGTTCACAACTTTAACAGCAACATCTTCCACCTCATCATCTTCCTCCTCTTCAACATAGGTGTCCTCCATGATGGCATTCACCTCATCTTTAGAATACCCCTTTAATATAAGGTGGCACCCGAGTCTATCGCACTCAGTTACCACCTCTTCCAGGTTCACTCTCATTTTTGCGGACAGACTGCTGATCTCCACCACTTGAGAAGCCTTCAGGGCCTCCAGCTTCTTCCCCTCCTTGATCAAGTCAGCCTTCAATCGAGCTACATTCTTCTCAAGCTCGACTTTCCACTTCCTCAGCTCAGCTTTCTCCTCCTCGACCTCGAGGCATATCCCCTTCATCAGACGAGCAGCCTACAAATAAACAAAATCAGCCTCATTGTTAACTCGAATCACCATACAAAATGCATTACATATCTAAGCAAATAAGCTTACCATTTTTCTCATCTCCCCCCCCCCCATTATGAGTTGTAAGCCTCGCCCCATCTTCTACTTCTTTAAGCTCATCTTCTATTACAGATTGATCCTCTCCGACCTTCGCCCCCATCAGTTTAGAAGGTTCAACCCTTCTCTTTTTCGCCTCTCCTACGACCTCACCACTTCATGTGGTTCTAAAGGTCGAACCACGCTTCAGCATCTTCTTCTTGGGAAACATTCGAGCTAGTTTACTCGACATAGTCTACTCTAAAAGCCTTGGGTAGATTCGTTCGCCTCTCCTCCTCAGTTCCTTTTTTTCTTGTTGCCATCACCCGTCATTAGCCTCGTCGATTAAGACTTTTGAACTTTCTCAGATCGGCTGTTAGCACATTTCTTTCAGCTAATACCGAGTTTATTCACTACAGCCTCGAGCTCTGTCCCTTCCTGAGCAACTATATCCAATAGAAACTCCTTCCTCGTCACCTTAGATTTAGGACCTGTCAATAACAACACATTATCATTAGCGGAGCAACATACAATTTCAACATATCAATCTTATTATTATACATTATTATACTTACTTTGTTTTATAGTTCTATACAGAAGTTATGTGGGTTCTTCGTCATCTTTCTTAAGGCAATCACCCTTCACCCATATCACATTATCATTCCATGGTCGACCTGATGAGTTCAAATTGAAGAAACAAGGCCAAGTCAAGCTCGTAAAACATCCTCAGGAGATATCCTCCTCTCACTTTCATCCTCCTCTCACAGCTTATTCAAAAATTCACAAACATTTATCACCTCCCACATGTTCCCGTTTAACTGAACAGGACATTCCCTGATAATGTTCATAATCTCTTTCGCCAGATTGTTGAGGGGAAGACTCAACCCGTACTCCAACTGAGACAGGTAACACAAAAAACATTCCGCCAGGTCGCCCTGGACTTCCCCATCAAAATACTCCATAGAGATCGATTCATTTAAACCCCTATCTCTCTTCTCCTTATCCAAATCAGCCACCAGAAAAAATTATTCCTCCCCAGATTCAACAACACAACTCCTAAAATGTCTACCGGCATGTTTTATACAACTACCCTATCTTCCCCCTGCAAAAACCTTAGCTTTTCAAAACTCTTTGAACACATCAGAATTCGAAGGATAGGTTACCAATTTTCTAGGGGAATCTGGAAATTTATCAACCCCTATATCTTCCTCCCTATCAAATATTGTAATCTCGAAATCCGGTTGACCAGAGGTCGATGCCTCATTGACAGGTGAAATGTCCATATCATTACAACTCTGCAGATGAGGGCTTGATCCTTCACAACATTCCTCACGGTCGACCTACATACAGGTCCAAGTATCTATCATTATATTTTACATATACATCGCCCATATATATATATATATATATATATATATATATATATATATCTTCATATATCATATATCAAACAGGTTTTTATCGATTACTTTAAATAGTAATTTTTAGATTTGCCTAGCACAGAATATGATCTTTACTACAAAACATCACAAATCCTCTACTAACCTTCTATATCAGAATGTGAGTCTGACGCAGTTCCAAATCCTTCCCTCAAAATGCTTTTGTATAACCACCTTCGTGACTCAGTCTCTGTAACTCTCTCCCGCTTTGACTGTTGATCACTCTTAATTAATTTCTCACAAGATTCTCTGTTATTTCTTCTCCTTCTCTCTCATTTCTTTTCAAGTTTTCAGAAGTTGAGAAATTTTTAAATGACGAAGATGAAGCATTATTTATATTTTCTCTCTCTAACTGCTGACAGTTATTGAGCCTCGCATGAGCCGTCCTTGGTTTTGGAACCGAGGCATCCCTTCCACTATCAATGTTGGACGTCTTACATCTTTTCGGTAAAAATATTTTCCCATCAATACCCTTTGCCCTATATTTTATTCTATTTTCATCTCTATTTTCCAAATCTCCATCTGAGCTCCCATACTCATGATGACTCACACTTATACGCAATCAGGTTTTCACAGCTTTTACACAATAAAAAAATTAGAAGCTCCATGTTTTTTCTATTCTTGCATCTTCTACTTATAGAAGTACTGACGTCATTTCTAAAGCTCTCAAAAATTTCAAAAAAATATTCAAATCCTTTTTCACAACAGTCACAAACAACATTCGCAATAATAAATGATCGATTCAAGCTTTATTTTTGTTTGATTTCTTTGCCAATTATTCAAACCTATTGCATACATTCATTCTACCCCTATTTATATTCACTATATTCACCTCACATATAATTATACCTAAAACACCCCTGATGTCTTGATGAACCACATCCGATCAGTTGGCCTCCAGCAATCCGTACATCTTCTAGTTTAATCTCCTCTTCAGCAATCAATCTCACAACATCTTTTTGAGTTGTAGGATCTACCATTATTTCCCGAAACAACTCCTCATAAAAATGACGTTCATACTCTAGTTTCCTACCCATCCAATCTAAACCTTCAAGTTGAACCTCCATCGCTGGCAGTTCAGCATCGTAATTCAGCAAACCAAAAATCCGTTCCCGTACTTCAGCTATCTTTATTGCTAACCGCCCCTCAGCGGCATAACGAATTTACTCAGATCGAGTCCACACCATGTTTATCCTCTTCCACATGTTTAAAGTTTATTTCCCCCTATTTTATACAGTTTTTTGGACTGTTGCGGATCCCCCATAGTTCGTGATATTATCATATTCTTTCATAATAGAAAACCCTAGTATCTTGAAAAAGTTATATGAATATAGTTCCCCCTATCAACCTCTATCAATTCAGCCTATTCCATATCGAGTTATTCTTTCTGAACCTAATTTTTTGAAATGACCTGTCTTAGCTCAAGTTTTCTTTCCTAAAACTTCTACAATTTTCTATCTCCCCCAAATGTCGGCTCCTAGGTCGAACATCGTATATTGCACAAATTTCATGTTACAACTCGATTATTATGACCAGGTTGTACATTCTAATCTCATAAATCTACGGATCATCCATAGCTCAATTTGTAAAGTAATTTTGTACATATATTAACACAAAGTTTTAATAACAACTTTTATTCAGCTCGAATACAAATTATAGGTACTTTACAGATAACAAGTCTTCCAAGAACTCCAAAATCAAGTACTTTAAATATAACAAGTTGTCAAGTACTTTTACAGATAACAAGTCTTTCAAGAACTCTAACATCAGGCAATCCAAAGCATCAAATCCTTCATTTCATCTGACTTTAGTGATGTTTCACCCCAAGAATCCTCTGATGTAAAGCAGGCATTAGAAGTTACCATGGGTCCATCTTCTTTCATACCATCTTACTCTGACAGGAAACTCAGTTTGGATGAAGTCTGGGCATTAAAGAAAAGGAATCCATGCTTGAACCTACTCTTCGAACAGAAGGTCTTCTCAGCTCCAAGAAACGATGGAAGTGCAGAAGCAGATTTCCATTCTTCGTCTTCCTCCTCCATTACCGTCACCGCCTCTTCTATAACCACCACCTCCGCAGAGTTGGTAGAGATGAAGAAGGCTCGGCCTTAGAATCCAGACCTACGCAAGACATCGGTACAACCGCCCCGTAGTTACACCGAACCCCGTATCTGTCTCCCTAACCTTGTCTTTCGCAAGGATATGGAGACAAACCCAACGTTGCTCGTCTGTCAAGATAACCTTGTGAAATCTCCACATACATAAAAATCTTCCTCAGCTTCAGTCGCTTCATCTTCTAACATACCTTGATACATCGGAGGAACGGGAGTAGGCATCTCTAAGGACTGCTCATCGAAATATTTTAACTTCAACTTTTGTATCTCAATAGCAATTCTCCCTTCAAGAACCATTCTCTGGGTCTTCACCATCGCCAAAACTTTTAGAGAATTTGGCAACTAGCAAGAGTACTTTGCCATAAACCTCGGTACATGTACTATTTATATAGCCCTACATTTAATGTGCAGGTACATTTTCCCAAGCGTCATCATTCAATATAGACAAAACTCTTCAAACCCCAACTGATACGTACATCAGTATTCCCATCATCATTTAATGCAAAAACGTCCCCCCATAACACACGCATTTTCCACACAGTCAAATCTACATCATTTTTTTTTTTTTTTTAAACTTCAAACCCGAATACCCATATATCTACATATTCTTTCTCAACCAAATCCACACCTGACTTTGGTTGCAAGGGGACGATTGTAGGAGCCTACCCCTTGGTTTAACTCAAATCGAGTTGTCCCCAACTCGAATTACCTTTATATCAGACTCACGCATTTTACACACGACTTCAATAGTCAACATTGCCACCTACTCCATAAACTGATAAAGAATATAGGTCGAGCTTAAACAGAAGAGCCTGAACAAGTCAAAGACATATGTCCCTCACGAACTCAATAGTTACTCAGTCAACCGCCACTAATCATATTGTTCGGAGAACGTGCTTCAGCACGATGAATAACTACGGAGAAGGCCTATATAAAGAAAAAGTTCTAGAAGAGACAAAGACTAGAAAAATACACGATAAATTACCATGAAAACTATATTTTCTTGATTCTCAAAAATGTCAAAAACTTCTTATTCACAAGATTCAAGTATTTCTAAGTCAAGAGATCACTTGTAATAAGATATCAGCCTCAAGCAATAAAAGTTACTATTATAAAAATCCTCAAATCGAGGTCGTGGTTTTTTACCTATTCAAAGGTTTTCTACGCTAAATCACGTGTATCATCTCTCTTTTTTTAATTAGTTTTTGTAACAGAAACATTGGTGTAAGATCTAATTCCAAGCCATCTAGAGCTTACGGAATTAGGCCATTACAAATGTCATACTTATATCTGGCAAGTGGATATTGATCCCAAGTTTAAAACAATCGTAGATACTTGGAAGAAGACGTTAAATCCAAGACACGTGATCAACACTATGGCACAGTACATCGAGAACATTCATGAAATTAGAAATGAAGATTTTAATTTCTAATTACAAAATGAACTTGTCGCGCATTTGTGGAATAAAAAAGGAGCGTAGTAATGTATTTTGTTTTGAAGTTTGTAGTTTTATGTTAAAGTTGTAATGCATTTTCTCTACTTGATTGAAGTATGTTTTGCAGAATACTTACGATTGATAACAATTTTATTCAAATAATGAAATGATATAAAACTTAATAACTACTATTAACGCTAAAGATTACATCAATCTTCATAACTTGAAACGTCGTCATCACTTGGACACTGCTCTTTTAACTTCTTTGAATAAAGTTTAATTTGCTTCTTCATCCAACGCCTTTGTGCCGGTAGTAGGTTAGTTGGGTTTGTTGTCATCACCTTAACCAAATGTACTTCTTTGATGGCTTTATTTTTAGTTAGCTCCGCTTTACGCCTCCTTTGAATCTCTGCCTCTCTAGCTAACTTTTGTTTCTCTCATGTTCTAGCTCTAGCTTCCTTTTTCTTTTTCTTCTGCTCGTCTATCGTATTCCATGCTGCCATCATGTTTGTCTTCGTCTCAAATATTTTCTTCTCCCAAAAACCTATATTTGACTTTACCGCTTTTTTGCCTTATATTTTTTTTGGCCGTCCGGTCGTACTTCCCCACAAGTATATAGTGGTGCATCCATGTCGGTAGAATCATCCAAAATTATGATATTTTGAGTGCCAAAAGTAGGTTTTGAAGGATTGGTGTCGAAAGTACCCAGGCTATTGTTCAAATTTGATTTTCTAGTGACGTTGCGGTCGGGTTGCTCGATGTTCTTAATTTGTGACCATTTTGGGCAATGCTCCAAAACTTTGTAAGCCTCTCCAAATGTAAATGGTTTTTTTATAGCTTTTTGAATGTCTCGTATGCCATGCGTTCCTAGAAATCAAGTTTCAAATTCTAATGAGTACGATTTACCTAACAAAATTACTTACGAAGTCGCCCGTTCTAATGCCAGTAAAATGTCGGCTTTCGAGGTCTTGAATGATGCCTCCAAAAATTGAACAATCCTTATTGAACTGCCCCTTATACGTGCAATTGACACCATTGTATGATCGTCACATCGATTGGTCATTATAGAATGAGTTGAATTGGTCACGCACCTTGAACCAAAATATAACGGCTTTTTGGTTATTCATGGTAGTGAGGTTTTGAGACATTTGGGACCAAACGCATGCGAGATTCATGAAGTCATTGGATGACCAATGTTTCAAGTTCCTGTATCTTTCTTTGTCGTCATTAACTTCTTCCTCAACCTCAACTACAATAGGTGTCGGTGCCGTCTTTCTTTTAAGCTTCGCCTTTCTGAGCGTATTATTTCTCGTGAGAACCGAATTAAGAATTAGAGAGATGACCGGAGATACAACCAGTGATGTATTGAGGTTTAAATCATTTAAACCCTATGTACCTCTCATCGGGGTGGTACTCGAACTTCCACCGGCGAAATCACCGACGAAATCGGCTTGAGATAAAAAAATATAAATTCCCTGGCAGAGAGTACGAACCCGTATGAGGATCAAATTGAGGGTAATATTCTTCGTTTTGGTAATGAGGGTAAGGGAAGGTTTAAGATTTAAATTAATTATCGCGTGGCGGGAATAGTTATCAAACATGGTGATCACGATACTGGGAAGGGTTAGGCATTTACATTGAATCATATGAGCCAAATTGCATCGGAAATACACTCCCTTGCTGGTTCGTATTGGAGGATTGAGAGTGGTTTTAAGAATTATATTTGGAGCTTGAGGATGACATGGTGGTTTTTCTTATAAGCTAAGGATAGAGGATAGTGTAGAAGATTAAGAGAAGATAGTGTAGAAGATGAATGACATTTATAAATGAAAAAAAACTAGCCGTTGAGCTACTTGGTGAACAAGTTTCCACATGAATATAGTCGTTGAGCTACTTGGTGAATAAGTTTCCACATGAATATAGTCGTTGAGCTGCTTGGTCAACAAGTTTGTCAGGACAAAATACTGGGTTGTTGAGCACAAAGTAAACCAAATATAGAGAGGATTCCACATGAATATAGTCGTTGAGCTGCTTGGTCAACAAGTTTGTCAGGACAAAATACTGGGTTGTTGAGCACAAAGTAAACCAAATATAGAGAGGAGGTCATAAAACAACTAAGTATCATAACAGTAGTCATAAAACAACACAGTATGGTTGAGGAAATGCCATTACAAAAGTTCACAAAACAAAAAAACTAAGTATGGAGAAGAGAAGAAATACATTCCATACTTGGAGTTTTCAAGTGTTTAAAGAAATTCCCCGTATAGAGGAGCTCATAAAAAACTAATATAACTAAATTTTCAATAGAGAGAAGGTGTTTGAGAAAATACCTAAACGAAAGAGGAGAAAAAAGAACTATGTATGAACCAATGCACACATAATAGAGGGCAAAGGAAGGTGTTTGAGGAAATGCTTCAAAGAAACTTACCCAAAAAAAATGTATGGAGAGAGAGAGAGGCATTTCTGCACAAAGTTGCAGGCTCTTGCCGCGTAGTTCAGAACTGCGTAACAACCTTGGGAGACACGTGGCTTTAATCTGGTCTCTCTGTTTGCCTAGCAGTTTTGAACTGCGTGTTAGACAGAGTGACTAGATTAAGCCACGTGTCTCCCAAGGTTGCCACGCAGTTCTGAACTGCGCAGCAAGAGCCTACAACTTTTGCATTTGCTTCCCTTCTCCATACTTGTGATTTGGAGGAACAACCGTTGTGCTTCTTTGAACATCGAGTACTTATCATCGTACGGGAGTTCGAGACTCACCCCAAAACACAAGCCTGTTAGCATGACGAAGTCTAACGGCATAACGCCAAGTTCCCCGTAAGGGAAGTAAAAAATATGGATATAAGGGCACCACCGTTCCACGTGAGCATGAATTAAGCAGTTATCCGAGTTTTCCGTCTTAATCCCCAAAAACTCTTCGAAACCCATATTGTCGACCAACCTCTTCAACGTTGGATACCTGACAATTCATTGGTACCACTTTAATACCTTATCCAGTGATCCCCTACATTGTATTTCATTTCGGTTCTGCAAAACAACACATTAACATATTAAATTTTCATTCGGGCATTTCGCCGAATATTTGACAAATAATGTTAATAACACATAAATTTTACAAAAAAAATTTACCGGCAATTCTTCTGATCCAATGGAAATGTGGACCTAGTTGTCCGGGAGAATATCCACTCGGTGTAAATTCTCGCGAGGGTTGGGGCGAGATCATTTTTTGTGAGGTGTAACAGCCACAAATTTGTGACCAATTCTTTCCCCCTTCGTTTAACTTCAGAGCTTGGCCTACATCTTGTTTTGGGAATAACATGACTAGGCTCTCCCGACTTTGTTAATATTTGGATAATAACCTTGAATTACTAGGGAAAATGTGGGGTAGGGAAACTTGAGAAATAAGTTGGGTTTGGGTGTTTAAACTAGAAACAATACTTTAGCAATATGAGAAAAGGATTGTGGCAATTTGAAGGCAATTCATGCAGTGCGCGACATTAATTAAAAATTAATAATTATGTGGCTTAATCTAATTGGTTCTCCCTCCCTGCAGTTATGAACCGCGAGTGTGGATTGAACGTTTAGGATGTTGAGACGTGGCTTAATCTGAGACGTAGGTTGTGCCCCGCAGTTCTGCGCGGTGGCTTATATTCACCTTAATTTTTTGGCTAAAGTGGTGTGGGATGGGGTGGATTGAATCGACCTAGCTTGTGGGTGGATTGAATCCACCCACTCTACTGCTGTGATGCTCTAATGTATAATAGATGCCTCACTAAGCTTTATTCTTGTGAGAGAACTTTTACTAAGAGAGAAGCATGGCGAAAACACTGTTAATGCGTCCAAACATGCTCTCTTCCTTCCTTCGCTACTTCGAAACAACAAGACCTCTCTCTCTTACCCAAATCATCATCTCCTCCTCCAAAACCATTCATGCTCTAACACCAACCTCCGAATTCAAACCATCTCACACTCTCGACCCAAATTCACCATTGATTCTGGAAGAAAATTCAGTAGTAGAGCAACCCAAATCAACACTTCTGGCTCAATCGACTCTCCCTTGATTCAATCAATGGAGAAGAAGGTATTCTTTTGGTGAATTTTGATTACCCATTGCTTTATTTTGTGTTTTTAGTGATTGGGTATTTCTGAAAAAACAGATTAAGGAGGCATTGAGTGCGGATGTAGTGGTGGTGAAGGATGCTTATGGTGATGGGCGTCATGTCAGGTAAACCTTAAGTTAATATTTGATTCGTGTTTTGATATGTTTCTTAAGTAGGCATGGAAAAGAAGAGAATAAGTGAATTAGATAGAAATGAGCCAACTTTGTGGAATTAACTTGAGGTGAAGACAATTTCTATAGTTGTTTGTTAGGTGGCAAGGATAAAAGATAAGAACTAACCTCATGATTTCCATTTTTGTGTTACATGTTTTAATAAGAAATTCATTATGTTTCTAAGTAGATGTACTAAAATATGAATTAATGGGTGAGAATATTTTAAGTAGTATAGAGCCACGGTAGAGAGTGGATGGAGAGGTGCTTTTGTGTAAGAATATGCGTTAATGGGGGGTAATCAATGGTTTGGAGGGGGACAAAGTGTATGGCCACGATGAATTCTCTTTGGCATTTTTCTATGAGGTTAATATGGAAGACGGTCAAGGCAGAGTTTATGAGATTTGTTGTATAAAAAGTTTTACAAGATTGAGAAATGTTTTCGAAAATCCCTTAGAGAGAAAGAATAGCAAGGCGATCTAAGGGGAGGAACAATCGTTTGCTAGTAGTATGACTAATAGAAATGGTTTTCTCTTGGCCTAGTGTAAAATTAATAGGATGTCCAGGGAGTTTAATTTGAAGAGTTTGTTAGGTGGAGGTGTTGCTGAGATATGTGGTGTTTCCTTTTTAGGGCTTGTACTGTATATCCGTTTGTTCTCTTTCGGTTTTTTTTATTGCCCCATTTCTCGTAAACCTTATTTTCTCATTGCGTTTTAGTCTTTGGCTTTTGATAATGAAATCTCAAGATTTCGCCAAAAGGAAGTAGGATAATGTCCTGTAGTCTTCAAGATAATATTTGAGTAGTTTTTTGAAAGCTTGCAAGGATGGGATGTGCATCTATGGGTAGTAGTTCTGGAGTTAGTTGAGGAGGAAAGAAAGTTACACATGATGTAATATTCTCTAAATACAGAGAGGACTGGGATGGTGGGAGTACTATTTCAGTGTTGCTTTTAATAGGGGATTCTTAAGTTACTGCTGGAGTATTCTGTCATTTATGAACCAGCCAACCAGGGAGTCAGTGGGGAACGCAATAAATGAGATGATCTCTAGTTGGCCTATTCAGGGAAAAATATTGTGGAACTTGATTCCACTAGCAGTCATTTAAGTTGGTTGGAGTGTGATAATAGATTTTTTTAATTGCAGATCTTGACCTACCGATGTCATCATAACGGACATTAAAAGGCTCGTAAGGGCAAGATAACTAAATTTTGGGAGATATTTTCTCATAGACAGTGTAGTAAAATGTTTGGTAATTGAGGGGGTAGTAAATTCATTTGAGAGAGATTTGAGCTTATGTATATGCGTCCTACTCCTACATTTTATTACTCTAAGGAGTGTTCTTACAATCTTTCCTCCTAAAGCCAATTTGGGTAATTAGAGTTCATTAATGGAAACTCATCATTCGTAAAGAGCATTAAAGATAATGGTAAGCAAATAACCTAATGATGATGTGATGGTTATTGTAATGTCGTGGCGGATATGACCGGGACATCCTTTGAGTCTCTTATGGTGAAGTGGAAGGAAACTATCATGGGATTCACTTGATGGGATTTTGCGGCAAGGGTTGTTGTTGTATCTATCAAAAAAAGAAGTGGTGGTTGTTGTTCCACAACAGATGGCCAAGTTTTCAGCTACTGGTGACCTCCATTTGAGCATCAGATTGTACGTGAAAACTGAACTATGGAAAAGTTCTGTGCATAGTGAAGTTAAGATTCCAGAAAAAGGATTTCCCGTGCTAACAATGGAGTGTGGTATCTTCTAAAGTCGAGTGATATTCCCAACGAAGGTTTCTGTCAATATTTGTGGCTCAATAGTGCTGAATGTTGGAATATTAGTACAACAGTGATCAAAGTCTTTCAGTTAGAAGTGAATAAACCACCAATGGAATCTACAGATTAATTATTTATCAAACAATACATTGTTTGGCATGAACAATGTTTATGTTCAGGTAGCAAGTTGCTCGGCCTTTTTTCTTGACACACATCAAAATAATCGGCGAAGAATTAGTAGCTCTTTTGAGACTTGACCTGTAGTTTTTGGATAAATTGGATTTATGAAGGAAACCCGGATGGCCTTCATATGAGGTTGAGTGAAAATTGTGAAAGATCTGGGAGTATCATGATGACGTAGACGCCACCCATTATATTGTAAAGTATCTCAGTCGTGGCGTGAGAATAAAATGGGCTGGGCTGTGCATATTACTATTATCTAATGTGAAAGTTGATAACTATATGTGCACATTAACACTAAATGTTTACCATTTGAGAGAACTTTGTGCATATTACTATTATCTAATGTGAAAGTTGATAACTATATGTGCACATTAACACTAAATGTTTTCCATTTGAGAGAACTTTGTGCTAATACAATACTACCCAGTGATCCAATACAATTGTTCTAATGTTCATAGACACACATCATATACCCATTTGGATTTCTTGATGCTAATGTTAGTAAACGATGAATCATCCAATATGTTATACAAACTTGTTATTTATTTCAATGATTCAATCCTTAATTTACTGGGTGTCTAAGCGGACCAAGAAATTTATTCCTTAAAAGTACATTATGTGCGCTAATTGACTCATTAATCCATTGAATCATGCACACTAATAATATCTACCAAGCTCCCTTCCTTTAATTGTGCTTCCTATTATTCAAGATACATATACATTATTATAATACCAATATAATCGGATAGGGTCAAACCGCGGAAGCGAAGCTTTGACAAACCTTAATAATTGAGGAAACCCAAAACTCAGATAAAATACCAATTTTATTAAACTCAAGCCCTAAGACAAACTAATTGAACTACCTCTATCAACCTAATTGAAATCTAAGCAAAGGGCCTCCTTTTATACATTAAGGGGCTTTGACAAAGATTAGGAGTTTCGTTATTTCATACAATTATGAAAATAAAAGGAAAAAAATTCTAGAAAAAGAGAATGCTAGGGGAAATTCCTAAAAGTGGCGGACAACCATAATATCATAATCATCTATTCATTTACTAAAACTAACAAAAGAAAGTTGCAAGTACAATTTAACCAACTGATTCTTGGAGTATATGTACTCATTTCATTAAAAATCGTTCTCCAAAATAAATTTTGATCATTGTTAAAGAAAAGAAAAGAAAATATAAGAGCTACATTGGAATCGCCAAAATGTTATGAAGATCCCCACAAATTTGTTTGACATCTCAGCTTTCCGACCATATCCGCTGGTTTTGAGGAGATTTTATTTTGTTTCTAACAAACTTTGATTGCCACATAAGCATTAAATTTTGTTTAGAGGGTCAAATAAAGAGCCGCTAAAATGATTTTAAGCATTTTGGTTTTTAGTTGAATCAGATATAGGCACGTAAGCTTTCCCTCCATATCCTTGGGTTATGGGGAGATTTTGTTTTATTTCTAACAAACTTTGATTACCACATAAGCATTAATTTCGTTTGGATAGTCAAATTGGTCGCCAAATTTGGAGAGCCAAAATGACTTAATAGTAATTTGGTATTTAGTTGTTTAATCGGATGCAGGGGCGAACCCACCTTGAAATATCGAAGTTTCTATTTTTATAGGTAAGAATTTCCACTTTTCATGATATATCTCATACTTGCCCATCCTGATTTACTTAATTCACTTGAGGTGATACCATTCTGCCAATCCTAACCGTTGATCCCCATGAAATCATTGGAGGCCATTAAAGTTGGTAGAGAAAATGATACAGCTATCTATACATTTACCGACTCACTTTTCAGACTTTTTCTCTCTTTATTTTGTCTCCTTATGCATACTCTCTGTTCTTTATTTTTAAGCACCTACTCTTTTGTAGTTTGGATTGTATGAAGGATTTCCCATGCATATTTAAGGAATTTTTCTCAAAATACTACAATAGCTTCATTTTTTTTTGGAGAGCTTTCGTCCCCCCACCCCCGAATAAAATTCCTAGATCCGCCCCTGATCGGGTATATTTTTTATATTTTATTTTATGGGTTTGACTCAAAATTTGCCTTAAAATGATGATTCGACTACTGTTGCTCTTATAATTGTTCCGAACGAGTTTAGACCCTTGTATGTGCTTTCAATCTGAACCATGAGTTTGTAACAGTTGCCAGGGAAGTAGTTGGGTGAGTGGTGACAAATTATGAATCTAGTGAACCTTGGTTCCAAAAAGTAATTAATTGCTTTCAATCTAGACGGTGATGCGTGATTTATTTCATTGCGGATGCACTTCAATATTGAATACTAAAGTACTTTATGGTAGTATATTGGGACTGAAAATGTCGTTATATCTAATAGGAGTGGTAGTATGTCGATAATCGAAATGTCGTTAAATCCAATGGGCAATCAGTGGAGCATCTTAGATTTGGGTTTCTACTGACTTGAAACTTCAGTCTATCTACTGGATCTATTATTCAATTATTGGGGTCTCATTTTTGTTTGGAAATTCAGTGTGGTAATAAATATTTTGTTATGCTGCACTCAATTATCTCTCCAAATTCGTCTTTAGATTCTCTCATATATTTCTAGTTGGATTTTCTCTGTGATTTCTTTTAATATGTTCTCTACAGATTAGCTTAAGAAAAGAACTAGCTTCAATATTAATTACTCATACAAATGTCCAGTAAAAATAATCAGCCAAAATGACTGTTGATTTTTTTAATGTTGTACTCCTTACAGTAGCTCATAAAGAATTTGGGGTATTAGATATTGCTGATGTATCACAATTTTGTAAACCTATAATGCCATGTTCACAGCCACCAGATGTTAAAATAGCAGAAATCTAGTTGTTTGCCTGAGGGCCATATTTTCTCTATATTCTCATTTCTTCGGCTTTGTTGCAGCATTGATGTCATCTCTTCAGCTTTTGAAGGACAATCTGCTGTGAACAGGCAGAGAATGGTGTACAAAGCAATATGGGAGGAGCTTCAGAGTGCTGTTCATGCAGTTGACCAGATGACAACCAAAACTCCAACTGAAGCAAACAAGTAAAAAAGAGACGCCCACCGAGACACCCCGGAGGTGAAAATTCTCAGATTGGAAATTAAATCCTGCTTGCCTCTGCATCATTTTGTGAGGAAACTAAACTTTTTTTATTTTGTTGTCACTATTTTTCCTTCTTTTGTGTACTCACTTTTATTAAAAAGCCGGTTCCAAATTATGCTACACTTTTTGGTGGATATATAATATATTTTTATCTCACGTTATTCATTTCATTGTATGTTTAGAATTCAAATGACTGTTTTTTTATTATTGGAAATGACCACTTTTACATGTCCCGCCTTTTTGTCCAACCTAACTCAATCACCTAAAACCACCCTCTCACTAAACCCAAAGCCATATTCTAAATTTGTTACTATGGAGCCAAAACTACCCACCTTGTATCAGTATCCCTTGTCTGATTTCACTAGGGATTGATATGCAACTGCTCAAACAAGAATCTGCCACTTAGTTATTCTGAATTTAGTAAAATGTCCGACTTTATTTTGCAGTGCTCCAAACCTATATTTTGTAGGTTGATGTAACATAATAAAATGAGAATTTTATTATTGATTAGTATGCCTATATCTGGGTAAGCATCTAGTTTAGTGTACTATCGTCAGTTGTGGTCAGGATTCAAGATCACGCCTTTAAAACTACTAATCATTTGTGGTGTTGCACATATTGCTTAAACAATTTGATGTAGACAAAAAAGGAAGGAAAAAATAACTGAGAGATGTCGCTTATGGATCTATTTCTTTTATGCCGAACCTTCTAAATGAAAAACTGAAGCATAATATCACAATCTTTATCAATGAAAATGCTCTTCGATTACAATGTTTTGCACACTTTAGTTTTCATGTGAAGCATGTTTAGACATACAAGTTTGCTGTGCTTCTTTAGCTACTAGGATAGCCTTGTACAATCCCCAAAGATCACAAGGGTTGTTGATTGGTAGGCTTTGCGATGAATTGAAATTATGTGGTTCTCTTATAGAGAAGCTGATATAATCAGCTATTAGCAGAGTAAACATGCACAAATATATTAGCTATTAGCAAGTAATTTGTTATTGACTTGATTGATCGTGTAAACTTGGAGAAAATGTAAATTCAAATGGCTTCAACTCTAAATAGAGTTGTAGTTTTTTGCGAAAATATGACCTTCATTGAAAAGAGGCATACTATGAAAGCTTTCATCAAGCATTTCATCGAGATGAATATGGTATAGTGCTAATGATAATCAATGCGTGTTGCGATGCGATGCAATTAGGAGCGAAAAACAATGGTTATGCGGATAACGCAAATATTGCAACATCATTATTCGCAATAATTAAATATAATCCTAGCATACAAAAGTGTAATAGAACACAACTAACAAACTTAGGTAACCCAAAAAGGAAATTAATAATTAAGATATCCGCATATACCAAGCAACAACCAATAAACATAACTTGGAAACCTAATCTTCATCTCCAAGGAAAAACTAACAAACCACAACTGAGAAATTCAAATATGTCAAAGTAGCAAACTAAACAAATCGTTGGTTTCAGAGAAGTTCTATGAATGTAAGGGTTTTTCATATTTCAGGTTTTGCTTTTTCTCATGGGGGTTAGTCCCCCAGCTTGCTTTGAATACGGTAAGTGAGTATTCTGCTTCTCGTGTCTCCTATCTTAATCTTATAGGATGTTTGAATTTTTTGTAATTGTATCATATATTAGTATTGTAGAATAGATTTAGCAATTATTTGTTGTAGATGATATTTTTTGTGCAGTATTAACGTATATTCACATAATACTTTCCTTTAGTATTTTCTATTGTGTTTCAGTTGTTTTTTCTATTTGTGTTTCATTGAAAATACGACAATAAAAACGACAAAATGCGACAAAATGTAACGCATCTGAGTCTAATCACATTTAAGGGGCTGCGATGGAGATGTGATGTGATTCATGGTCGCATCTGTCGCGTATGAGATCGCATTTGTCGCATCTGACTACCTTGGTTGGTATTGAGAATATCTTGGGGGCGGCAAAATTTTATGCAATTTTTCCTAGATTTAGGCTTTTTCGACAAAAGGCGGGAGTCGAAGTTTTGAACCAGACTTTAGTCTTAAGATTCAGAGTTACTAGGTTGCTGGATAACGGCATTTTTATACAATATCATCTCAACATATCTGTTGAGCTCTTCTCAAAGTTTCAACTAAAACTCGAGTTGCCACAACCAAGAAAACTCAAAAATCGTATTTCTACATGCAGATGATAAATGAAATGCCAAAGAAATGAAAACAAGGAAGAATCTAAGTTTAGAAGCTTCATAATTTCAGTTAAATCCTCCATCAAACAATCTAAAATTACTAAGACATCAACATTCTAAAAAGTTAAAAACATGAAGCTCTGAGTTGTTCTCCTTGATGAAATCAAGGAACTTCTTTCTGTAAACATTTCATTACTGCAATAAACCTGAAAGTGGTACACCCATTGTGTTGCTTTGATGGACCAGAAGGTGGAATTGGTGTACCCCTACGAAGGAGATCGTAGTCTGCTGAACCATGTATCATTTCCGGGAGAACCCCAACGGCTTCCACATTGTTCTTGTTAGTTGGAACTCTGTGTCTCGATCCAATGACCATTGAGGGAACAAGAAAAAGAAGGAGAAGAAACATGACAAGGATGTTTCGAGATGCCATGCTAATGAGAAATGGGGATTGAGCTGCACCTCCTCTTCTTGTACTTATAGCTAGCATTGCATGATACCGCTCGTAACGGACAAGGTCAAGTGAGTGATAAAGTGGATTGAATTGAATGTGAATTGGAGGAAAGAGAGGAGACCAGAGACAGTATTTATGAGGGAGAGCTACAAGTTGAATGAAGTTGCAGGAAAAGAAAGAAAGAAACAGAGCGTAAGCGTTTTGAGTTTTTCTCAGTTAAGGGGACTTATTAGATGATTCTCTTTGTTCTCTGTTGCTCAAATTGACTTATTATGTAGTCATAATTGCCATCTTTTTCGAAAACACGCCTCATTAAGTGTTACAAGCATCAGTTACAATTTCAGTTCTTGTTTCGACACAAGTGGCATTGCATCTGTAATTATTTTTGGCTTCACATTCTAGTAGACTCACATGCAAATGGTGCTCTTAAAATCTGCTAAAACCCTCAGGCGAGGATAGTCAAGTTCTCTGTTCTCACAAACCTCGAAAACATCTTTTGTTGAGTCAGGGTGGTTAAAGTTTCTACGGAGATTCCTTCAAATGGGCCTCTAAAAAACAGCGAGGAACTTCCGCTCTATGATGAAATAAGTGCATACTGGAGGCCCTTTCAGGTCATTTTTGGAATCTCTTGGCTCAGTGAGTTAGGGCTTGTTTAAGGATGATATTAAATGGGTTCATCGTCGGATTCTTTTTTAAGCAACGGCCTGCCAAAAATGTGCTCTAGCGGAGGAGCAGTTTATCATTTTTGGGTTGGAGTAAACACAGCCGAGGGCTAACACGCATACCATGGTCTCTAATATGAAATGAAAAAGACGAGTGCTCAAGTCTCAGACATGTAGCTTAGACATGGCCTGCGTTTTGAGAAAAACTGATCAGATATAGAAACTCAGGCAGTGCTGGCGCAAAATGGACATCTCTTTGATGCTATTACATTAGGCCATCCTAGTTGTAGCGCGCTCTAAATTCACGACTCTGGCCCTATTCATGAAGTTCCTCCAGTTATAGCTAATGCTGCTAGTCTCTAGTGTTATTTTCGTAGCGGTTGGAATCAGGAGAACTTCTGGTCCTTCGTCTCACGGTTTAACCTACTGGAGGCTCTATTGTTGCAAGGTTGAGATATCCAGTTAGGCTATCCTTTATAACCTTAACCAGCTTACTCTTATTTATAGCTCAGGTGATCCTTTATGTAGTTCTAGAAACACTGATATGTCATAGTTATGGCTTATGCATAATGAACTTCATCATCTTTCTCCAGAAAGTCAGTAAATATGTTTCTATATACTGTTACAATATAGTAAAAACAACACAACAATTTTCAATCTTTTCTTTCATTTATACATTTTATTTATAGGTAATAAACATGGGCTAACATTGTATCTTGTTTAGCACCCCCTTGTGGGGACTCAAACATTTCCCTCACCAAGACAAGAGTAGAACTTCTTTGTTCTTGCCAAAACTCTCTTGGTTTATAAGGCTCTCTCTCTATTTTACACTATTTTTGTGTTTCTTGCCATTTTTTGCCCCCAAAACTTGTCTTTCCTTTGCGTGCATGTATGGGGGTGTTTCTTGGCAAAAGAGAAAGACTTCCCTGAGTTTTTTGGATCAAGTCCTCCATTTTCTCCAAGTCCCCAAACAAAACCCTTCACTATCTTGGGAAAGCTTTTCTTTCTTTGAAAAGGACATGAATACACCACCCACTATTCTGGCTGATTTTTTGCAATTGTTGCTGTCTTTTGAGATAATCTTATGGGCAACCCATTTAAGGGAAGAAGAAATGGGCCATACTGGATTCCATTTTTTGGTCCCATCATAGACCACCTGTATAACAAAATAAAAATCCCATAAGACTTGTATACATAAAAACAAGAACAAAGAATATATTTTCTCTCTTTTGGGGATTTGCTCTTTGCCCTTTTTGACCTAGAAAGAATTATACGGAGGAGTTTAGATAGGGTTAATATAGAAAGATTTGCTCCATATAATTCTTTCTATATTAACCCTATCTAAACTCCTCCATATAATTCTTTCTAGGTCAAAGAGGGCAAAGATTTGATATATATATATATATATATATATATATGTAATGTACCTGTACTTTGTGGTCAGATGATGAAGAAGGACCAAAATCTCCCGCTTGGCTAATTCATTCCCAGGGCAGGAATGGGTCCCACTGCCAAATGCCATGAATGTATTTGGTTTTGGAGCAACCTGTTTGATTAAAAACATTGAACCTTAGCAAATTGGGGTAGTAAAAATATATTTCAGGAATCAAAAGTAAAAAAGTTCAGTTTTTTTACCTCAAATCTTGAAGGATCAAACTTCTCAGGATCTGGAAAGTTATCTGGGCTGTGGTGAATGTTTCTAAATAATGGCAAAACCTTCCACCCTTTTGGTATAAGGTAACCTGATGAAACTTAGATTAGACTATACCGTAAAAGTTATAATATATGATATGGAACTATGAATATTTGACTATCTGTATTTTTATGGGATTGGAGTTACAAACCTTCATATTCAACATCTTCAACAGCTTCTCTAAAAGTAAAAGATAGAATTGAAGAAATCCTTAGTGTTTCTTGAATCACTCTGGAAGTTATTGACATTTGTTTGGTGTCTGCCCAAGTTAAAAACTTTCCTTTGCCCTTCATGACAGACTCTTGTTCTTCCTGTAATAGTCATAGAGACATAACATAAGTTCGAGTATGACATGTTTATCTGATTTGTATGTAATTTGGAAGAGGCAGGGGAAATTTCTGAGAGATCCTTACAGTGACAGCTTGTAAAATACTGGGATTCTCCCCAAGGTACTTGATGATCCAGGTAAGTACACTGGCCGTAGTATCACGAGCTGCGAATATTACTCCAATGATGTTATCTGCGATCTGATCATCCGTTAGAAATTTTTTCTCGCCCATGAAAGATCCAAGCAAGTCATTGCTTTCTTCTCCACTCTTTCGCCTGGAATAGATTATTTTTGCCAAGATCTGAGCTAGTTCTTTCCTAGCTTTCATGGATTTGTGAAAAAGTGTCCCTGGTAGATTGATGGGCATTGAATTATAGCCTTTCTCAAGGATATAGTAGCATCTCTTGAGATCTTCTCTGATTAGAATCCCATCTTTTCCTAATATGGATAGTAGGGCCACATTGAAGGCATACTGTAACAACAACAAATAAAAATATAATCAGATCAATACCCATAACTCAAATTCCTATAAAAATGAAAATTTGTGGATACCCTTTTCTAAATATCCACTAAAAATCATACCCCAGACCCTCAAATTATTAAAAAAAACATTCGAATTCAATTGGCATAAGTCATAACAGAGGAAAATAATGAGGAGGACCCCCTGTTTATAGTGGAAAGTGTTTGATGAAAGTAAGCCTACTGTTTTCATTTCTTGGAAAGTATTGATCAACTGGCCATCCCAAGATTGGAGAGAGTCAATGGCAATGGTTTCTACGTGAGAGACGATGTTCTTGATTGCTTCAGGCATGAATGCTCTTAGAACAAGCTTCCTAAGCCTAGTGTGGTAATCTCCTTGGTGGAAGAACAAAGCTTGAGGACCTAACATCCTCTCTTTACTTGCAGGAAATGTAGGCTTGAAGAGATGAGATTTAGTAACAAGTACAAATTTAGCAGCTTCAGGACTTGAGATCATCACACAAGGACACCCCAATACATGAGTCTTGAATATAGAACCATACCTATAACATGACACCATCATAATAAACATAAAGTTAGAACAAGGACACATTGATAATGATAAATAGGTGATCATAGATTCATAGTTCAAGTTCACTAACTTTTTTTGCTTGGAAGCAAAGAAAACATTTGGGTTTTGAGAGTATAGTTGAAATGTTTCTCCTATATACGGCCATCCCAATGTTCCGGGGGGCAACACGAATCTCCGATCTTTCGAAGTTAAGAATCGGATAATTCGATGTAGGAGAAAGAAGAAGAAGAGAGAAACAAAGATGATGAAGATGAGTGAAACCATGCTTGGTTGTTGTGAAGATTTGAATATTTGTGAAGCAAAGTAGTGAAGTAGAGGGTCTATTTATAAGTACCCCGGCACTTGAAATCCAGCTCAATCTCCATACATTAGAATCTCTCTCCAGCTCATGCACCAATCTTAAGAGAGAGAGAGAGATGGACAAAAAAAATTGTGAGAGAAATAGTGAACACGTGTCAGTTTCCATGTAAAGAGAGAGAGAGAGTGTGTGTTGACTTACTCTCTCTAGTCTTGATTACCAGGAAAGAGGCTCTTATCAAGGTTCTTTTAATTTGAATTAATCTAAGTATAATCCCTTTGATCTTTTAATTGTATTTGCAATAAATATATTTTATTGAAAAAATATTAATAATTTATTATTTTGTATTAACCTACGATTTATTTTGATTAATTATAGTGTCAAACTCCATTAGACAGAAATACTTCCAACACCTGCTTAAATGTTTGTATGTTTTTGTATATGTTTACAAAAGTATAGTTTGTATTTTTGTGAGTTTTTGTTAAGAGGAAGGGGGGAAGAACTTGGGATGTGGGATAGGTAGGGAGACAAAATAAGCTCTAACAAGAATTATTTTTGTGGATATCTGCTTAGGTCTTATATATCGGCTTATCTTTTACTGTTCAAAGTTTGATGCATGTAGATACTTCTAGTGGAAGAAAATTCCAACTTGAAATCTTGAGAAAAGTGCAGTTATATCAATGATGATAATAAGTTCACTTGTATGAATGTGAACCTTATAAATTTAAAAGATATCCATGAATCCAAATATCTTAATTCTTAACATACATTTATGATTTACCTGAGGCTGCCATAGCATAGAGGTGATATGTAAGTGGCTACTGTTACACGAGTTCCATATAATTAAAAACCTTCATATATTTATCCCCCATAAGTTAATAACCTCTCTATAAAATGTTTGGTTCCAACTTTACATAAATAATATGTTATTAACTCGGTCTGTTAACAGCCTAATTGTGGTTCCTTCACAGGAAAACTATCTGTGACTTTTTTTTTACAGTTGGATGAGGGTGTAAATGGCGGGTACAGATACAAAAGGAGGAAATGAGAGAGGTGAAGACTGAGGAAGAAGAGCCGTATAATTGTGGGGTTCCTTCCAATAGTCGTAATCATTAGATATTTTTGCCATTTTTAAGGGTGAAATACATACACATGTTTTTATCATTTCAATTCTAACAAAGATATAGAAGGAGAAGAAGAGGCAAAAATGAAATGAATGTCTCTCATTAAAAATATAGAATGTACACTTCAAAATTAAACATGTCATCCCTTTATTAAATCTTCTAGGATAGCATAATTGAACAATAACAACTAAGGGACATATAGATAGGACTGAAAAACAAGTCGACTATGATTTGTGGCAACTGGCGACTGGCTATTGGTACACTAGTTTTATATAAGATGTGCCCATAATTTGATTTATAATCATTTCTCGTAGTACTAACTCATAAACGCAGGAAAGATCATAAATCACTAATTTTAACCCTACTTTATTTATCATGGTGTACCACTGTACCTGTTAGGGACCGAACCCCATATTGTCTTCATCTTAACCACCTAGTGGGATCTGGCTAGGGGTGTGGTTTTGTTGCACTGATATGTCTTCACCTTAACCACATAGTGGGATCAGGCTAGGTGTGTGGTTTTATTGCACTGATATTGTCTCCAGCTTAACCACTTAGTGGGATCAAGCTAGATGTGTGGTTTTGTTCTTAAAAGGCCCCATTTGCAATTTAATAGGTCCATATGCTCGTATCTCCTTATATCATTGAGTTGACTCCACCTTTAAAATGTACTGATGAAAAGTGTAAATTTTAGTCTGTAGATATCGTAGACGTCATACAGTACTAAGAATCAAAAGATTACAGACATGACTATATTGAGCTATTGTTGTAGTATGTCTTTTGAGACTACAATATTATCAGACCTCTGAGACATCCTCACACGTTAATTAAATGGTAACAAAATATACTTCGGAATGAAGTGTGGCAAAAACATAACGATAGCGCGTGCTTGTAAAAAAAATATTTAGTAATTTGAGTATATACATCAAATAAATATACAAACGCGTACAATACTGAAAAGGACCATACTGTATTTATCGAGTAAAGAGCATCTAAAGAGCAATTTTGTCTTCTTGTACACATTCGGGTGTATTTAATTTTAGAGGGTCCCCACCATAGCATGAGACACGCAACACAACTAGTAGTTACGGATCACATGGGTCCCATACTCGGCGCTACACTATATCTGTTCCCAGCTGCTATACCAACGAGGCAACGACGAGTCTCCTCCGCGTGTAGTAAAGTAGTACTACAACTCAAGATCTGAATCAGTTAGGATGGATGATCTCATACTACTAGGAAATATTTAGCTAACTCATACCCCTTTTACTTTCACCATTTTATTGTGGTGATTATTGTTGGATACCAATTACTCTAGCAATCACACACATATATACAGATCTAACAAATATGAGAAGTAGAGTTTTATTGATATGATGAACCAAAAGGTAGAGGTGGCAAACGGGTCGGATTTGGGTTATACAGGTCGGGTCATAACGGGTTCATGGGTCATAAATACAAACCCAAACTCGCCCGTTTAGTTAAACGGGTCAAAAATACAAACCTAAACCCGACCCTAATTTAAACATGTCAACCCGACTCGACCCTTTTGACCTGTTTAAATATTAATTCGGGTTTGGGTCGGGTCATGGGTTTAAATATTATTTAAATTTCTCAATATTTTCTCAGACAGTTCGTCAAAATTATTACGAAATATCCACGTCAAGTGTTTATTGATATATATGGGTTAATGGAGAATTCGTGGCAAGGATTTAACGTTGCATGACTAATCATTTGTGTGTCTTCAGAGAAGAAAAAAAATACTTCCAATATCAGACTATCTCTAGCAATGTTTGAGGCTCTGAGTTAATTAACGCTTAATGCTTAATGCTCCTTAAACGATCCCCATGTAGGATAAATTTTCTTCAGTAGTACTTCAAACAGCCTTAAATTGGATCTGTCCAGCAACCTTAGTCACATGCCCGAAGGTCCTAGTTCTAGTTTTTCGATCTTTTTCACTTATTCCATTTTTTTTACCAATAAATAGGCTTTCAGTGCATGATTTTTAGGCCCGTCTCTCTTAAAGAGCAAGGATAGGCACATAATGTGTTCATTTTAATTATAAAGAAGATAGATGTAAAAGTCTTATGCACGCTTTACCTCAATTTTAAAAAAGGCAATGCATAACTATTTATTGAGTTTGTCTGGTCCCAAACGCCCTTGACAAGCTCATGTATTGAGTCACTTATGCTTCAAGCCGAAAGGTGTTAACTTTTAGCAACACCAAGATAATTCTCAAGCATAAAGTCCATAAAAAGTTACATTAAGGCTTTACTTCGTACCTCGTTTATTCTTAAGCATAAAAATCACAAATGATAATTGGCCCAAATAAAACTTAAACGGGTAACGGGTCAACCCAAAATGTTTACCTAACCCATTTATTAAATGGGTTAGATGGGTTTGGGTCAAATGATCTACAACCTATTAAGGCCAAACCCAAACCCGCCAAAAATAGAGTCGGGTTAGCGGGTCATGGGTCACTTTGTCGGCTCTACCAAAAGGTTACAAATGCATAAAGTTATATATATAATCCAATGGAGACACATAATCTATCTGACAATGGCCTCTATGTGGGTTTGACAAGTATCATGTATCAGCGTACCCTACAAGTTTACGTTTACCATTTTGCGGGTAGAACAGACCCCAGTCTTTCATGCCGATCAGATACCTCAGAGTGTGCTTGATCTCATTCCAGTGCCTTCGAGTAAAAACAAAACTATGGCAAGCCAAACAATTTACTGCGAATGAGACATTAGGTCTAGTGTACCCGGCTAAGCATAATAAAGAACCTCCTAGATATGCCACCGCGGCCCTAGGAGTTTCTCCCCCATTAGGATGGTAGAAGATGTCCTTGTCCATATCTAAGTGATGGACGACAATAAACGATTTAGTACTATATGCTGCATCCATACCGAAGTGTTAGAAAACTCTCCCGATATATATCGTTTGGTGTACAAGTATGTTACTACCAAGATGTTCGATCTGCAAATCAAGACAATACTTGGTTTCCCAAGGTCTTTCATTTCGAATCCTTCTCAAGGTATTTGGCAGCTTTTGCGATCTCCCTCAGAGTTCTGATGATATATAAATTATTTAGTACATTATTATGATGACTTAAGCCAATATATGCATTCTTAATGAGAACGCATGGACATATAAAACTATTTGTAAAGTCCCTGACCTTCAAATGTCAGTCAGCTTACTGTATTTTATGAGACTTGATTTCTTTAAGCCAACAATGACTTATCTAGCTTTATTACGTATGCACCTCGTGTGCGGGGCTTAATTGCATTCGTAAGCTTATATCACCCTGGGCAGCTTCATGTAGATATTTGTATCTAATTTCCCATATAGATACGCGGTAATTACATAAGACGCATGTCTAGCATGTCCTCAACAACTGATAGACTAATTAGTACCGAAAAGTTGTAGCGTCCATAACCGAAAAATAGGTCTCATCGTAATCGATGTTAGGTTTTTAGAGAATTCCTGGGTAACTAGTGTTGCCTTGACCTAACTATCTCTCCGAGTTAATTATGTTTCCATACCATTCCCCTTTGTAACCGACAGGCTCTATGGCATCACTTCATATTATGCTAGCAAGCTGAGATCCGTTGGATTCTAGACACTCACTTTGGCCAATTTGTAATAATACAGTCATTTATAATAAGTGATTCTGAATCCTCATCCTTGATGGCGAGTACAGTAGCCAATATGAATACTTTATCGACAAATCACTATTGAATGATCCTACGTTGTGCTATTACAAACTTTTAATAGATCGAGATCTCCTTATTATCATACGTATGTGCTATCCCGGGCTTGTCTCGTAATATATCAACTGCTCGTGTAGTTATTATTGCTTAGTCGATGGGTGGTTCCATCCCCGATGAATCAACTGTACCATTAGTCATATTTGCCACTTATTCTGCAGCTCCCTAGCTTAAAATACTTTCTTCCGACGGTACTCTGTATTAAACACGGGTCTCAAATTCGTTTGTAGGATGCATATTAAATTTCCTGAAATGTTCAGCTATATAAGTACATTACTTGTAGGCCCATATACCTACGATACTTCAACGATGTCTAAGAATGTGTCTGTAATTTATTTGTAACCTTTTGCAAGTATAGAATCCATTGGACCTCATTATCATAAAACTTATGTAAAATGATTTAGATGAGACAACAATGGTGTTTTTCAACTTATCTTGGAAACATCCTTAACATTGACTGTTATATCTCCCCCCCCCCAATACTGGGAATATCATCTCATCAAAATGACAGTCTACCCTACTGTATATACATTGTCAGTGGGTTTCAAATATCTAGTGATAGATACGAATAATAACCCTTATAATACTAGGCTGACGTTGGGGACCTGACTTTGTGCATTGTAAGGATATCCTCGACACCTGTACGACACATAAACATGTGCACAGAAGGGCGATACTAAGATCCCACCCAATTTGATTTGGGAAAGCTTTCACGATTTTTTATCAGACGAATCCTATTAAGTGTTGCGGGGAACAAAATTGCATAACCCACACACTAGCCAAAAACTATGATTATAATAACAGTGGCCAAATGATTAACCTAAATCGCTTAATGAGGTTCTCCACCAACCCGAGTTGGGTATGGAATGGGGTACTTACGATGCTCAATCATCTATCCCATTAGCGGTAAAATAATTATCAAAATCCTGTGAGTCAAACTCGTAAGATTTATCAAGTCACATCAACTTGATCGGTCAATCCAGGAACAAAGCCTGATATCAAATGATCTAAGTGAGAAGTCATAATAACGCTACATTCATACTCGTTAACAATAGGCAAACGTAAGACCATCTCCAAGATGCATCTATTATGACCATAAATTCTCAAGTGGGCTACTATCTAGATGGATATGTCTACATGTGTCTCTATGGATGCGTTTGGAGAAAAGGTTGGAGATCCCACTCCACCTTGGTCATACTAGGATGGACAATAGATTTTCCTTGAAAGCAATCATTACACATACACTATCTAGATCTTCTCCCCTTTTAAGGATAGTTAAAATGTATTCCCGATAATCTTCCTCATTATCCTAGCCCGGATGAGTAAATTAGAAACCGTGCCAATAACATGTTCAAACCTTTAGAAGTAGAGGTAATACACAAAACTTGGCTGTCATTTCTCTTATCGCCTTTTTGTGATAACCATTATCATGTTTGTCCCTATAACTCAGTAAAATCTACCTGATTTTACTAGTTTATAAAGCGGACTAGATACTTTGAATCGTACCCTTAGGGAGTAATAACGTAACACTCTCAGTTCCTTCTATCATGTTGGTTGTACCAATGATAGTTATGACATCCCAAACGAACAAAGTCAGAAACAAGAAATATATCCATATTTCAAAGGGATCGAGTGCGTGGTATACTACTGTCTCTTAGGCATGTGTCGTTACTCATTCGATTATCGTTTAATGCTATATTAGCAGATAGATCCATAGGGCAGGTTGTATATAGTAGATCAACTTACACAAAATTTAACTACTTCTCAAGTAATAGATTCACATAAAAATTAAAGAACAATCTTATAGATGTGATACCAAACCAGTGCATTCACGAGCATTCTATAAACTAACCAGTGAAGAGTTCCCAACTCAATCAATAATAATATTAATAAAGCAAAACCACTACTATAAAATGAGTAAAGTTACTACTTAGTATTACTCTCTAAGTGATATCACTCATGTACGGAGAATTTACTACTAATCACTCTTAGAATTTGAGCCAAAGCTATATTAGAATCATGGTAAAAATCTAAAATCTTAAACTCTGCCACAACGAGGTCTGTGTCAGGTGCGATCATGTGATAAGTCTGGGGCTGATCTTCTTAGATCGTCTAAGGTGCCTTGTAATCCCACGCACAATGCCCGACTATCTCATATCTAGTTTTGAATTCTTCTTATTTTTATTTTGGCCCTTTGGTGAACTGATGGTTGGAATTAAAATCATGTCGTTATTACCACATATCGTCTATCCACGACTGCGACCCTGTCGACAGCTTCCCCTGTTACTAAATCTAACATTGTGCAACCTTGGCACATGTTTACTCTAATAAGTATAAGCTTGTGGATCTTAACCAGTAGCTCATTGTTTTGCTTAGGAATAAAAAAAACTTGAATCAGGTTTGCGTACGCAGTGAACTATCAAATATTACCTCGAAAGCACAATATTTAAAGTGTGGAAATTTAACAAAATATTCCTAATATCTATATATACCTCAACTATTTTTCCTTATGACATCATAGTGGAGTTGTACTGCCGAATAAAATTTTTGCTACAGTCATACAATACTAGAATAGTATAGGTAATCCTTTATCTCGTCTTACTAAATATGGGGGTGAGGGTATAAACAAAGCTCCTACTTAGTCAATCAGAGACTCATTGTTCTTAACAATAGTCTTGTCCAGATTTTATAATAGCACATGAATTTCGATATCCATACAGGTCAAGTTTATTGGTCCCAAAATAGAGGTTCAGGATGGGAGGTACTCAATGTTCTGAGTGTCGCTAATATTTGTTATGCATATAGGTCAATACCAGTAGTAGTACATGATAAAAATTCCTTGCATAAAGGTAATTCATAGTATTCAAGTCAGTGATTCCCAATCATTACTTATAGGTAAACCTTGCTTATATCTTATTACTCATAAAATCTTATTAAGTACATGATTTTTAATCATTACTTGTAATTCATAGTATATATCGCAATGAAGTGTGTAATTCTCAATCATTACTTACAGGTGAACCCTGTTCATGGCTTTATACTCATAGGATCCTATTAAGCGTTAAATCCCAACTTTACCCTATAAAATGGTGATCTTAACAATAAAGTATATTTTAATTCAAAACCACTTGATGTTGCGATCATTATTTTAACAACTAGGGTGTTTTAAACCCTAAAATTCTATAAGGTTTGTATCTTCTAGCCAAATGAAACTATTTACTATAAATATGAGAGGTATTAGATGTTTATCTGATAGGTGGTCCTACTCTGAAGTCTACTGAGTTCACAAGATAGATAGATTAATCATGTCTTTAAACTAACACTTTAGAGTATTATAGATTGTCATTAGTACCTATATATCTCTAAATGTTATTAAGTATGTCTTTAAACTAACACTTTAGAGTATTATAGATTGTCATTAGTACCTATATATCTCTAAATGTTATTAAGTGACATTTAATTGTACCTAGATACTTAAAATGGGTTTCTCAGGCACCAAATTTTTAGAAAATAAGTCTAAGTCAATTCCCAATTGATCTCTAATTAATGTCCTTAACTTTTAACAGTGATTTAGATATGACTCTCCGCCGTATTCTAAATTAGTCTTGGTTTTTGTATTATCTCTGACTCTCGATCAAAATAATTAGTATCCTAGGGGCATATTAATATGCTATAAGCTATCATAAGAGACTTAATTAGGTATTAATCGTTATTCTTATAGGAAGCTGATATTTCTACGTGGGTATTTGATACAGACATAACTTTTTGACCGATCCAACACAAATACCCCTGCTTTTGAGATGATAAACCACCGACTTTATTTATTTCTACCTCTTCCTTGATTATATTTTATCTCCTCTTATTAGAAGGTAGGGTTCCTGTTTATTCTTAGAAGCTAGTTACAAATAGTTATTATCGTGAACCAACATAGGAGGACCTCCCTCTTTAATGGTAGTTCGAGGGGGAGAGAGTTACCCTTTTTTATGCTCTGGCTTTTGTAATCATTTGCAATAAAGTTAATGGAGATATATAATTGATAGAAAAAAATTGATTTGTAAATCTCAACTACCGTAAGATGGGAATAATCAAATTAAGTAGTTTTTTGAATTTCTTTAGGAATCTGATCTGTGTTTACTCAATGTGAGTTTGAAATCTAATTGTGTAGTTAGTTTAAGCAAGAAAAAAAAACTCAATGCATTGAAACCCCATGGTTCTCTGTGGTGCTTCATGGTGTGTACAACGGTTTTTCCAAATCTTCACAGGGTTTACGAGAAGGAGACCCACTTTCTCCCATGCTTTTCATACTAGCAGAAGAAGTACTTTCCAGAAGGCTTCACAGTTGGTTCGCGGAGGGCAAAATTAGTTATTATTCTGCTAAAAGAATGGCCTCAGCCTTACTCATTTGTTGTATGCAGATGATTTCATAGTGTTATTAAATGGCAGTTTGAACTCTATTAAGGGATTTATGGACTTTCTTCACAAATGTGAATCTTGCTCTGGCCAGTTGCTCAACACAGATAAGAGTGGATTGTACTTATATCACTATGTTCCTAATATTAGGAAAAACATCATTCAAAGAGGCTATGGTTTTATGCTAAAGAGTTTTCCCCTAATTTATTTGGGGGCACCAATTGGTTATGGGAGAATCAAATTATCAAGTTTTGATAACCTTATCCAAAGAGTTCAGAAGAAGATACAGGGCTGGCAAGAAAGACTACTATCTTCAGGTAGTAAACTAATTCTCATCACTCACGTTTTCAATTTAATGCCTATGCATTTACTAACATGTACTAATGTTCCTGAGGGTATTTTAAACAAGCTAGAAAAAATCATTGCTCAATTCTTTTGGGGCTCTCATGAAGGCAAGGCTAAGAGAAAATGGGTTGACTGGTTTAGCATCTGTAAACCTAAGCTAGAAAGAGGTCTCAGACTAAGATATTTAAGAGATATGAGAAGCTGCTTCACATTGAAGAGGTGCTGGAACATTCTTCACACCGATTCTCTATGGGCACAATTTATGAGAAACAAATACTATCATAATGATAGCTGGAAAAGCACCTGCAATAACACATCTAAACAGTGGAAACAGATGCGAGGTCTACTAGAAACTGTGGAGGCAAACACTTCATGGGTTGTTGGAAAGGGTGACTTAAGCTTCTGGCATGACAACTGGACAGGCAAAGGACCATTACATGATTTTTACCCTAATGATATTGAGTAGAACATCAAGATAAACGAGGTCATCAATAATAGTAGAACCTGGTATTGAGAGAAACTACATTACAAGATACCTGACCCTTTTAAAATAATTCTGCAAAACAAGTTTCAGCTTAGGGAAGAACTGGATAAAACTTTATGGCAACCTGCTAGAAATGACAATTTTTCTATTAAATCATCTTAGAAGTTTTGGAGATCTGCTGACCAAGAAATTGAGAGACTACAATGGATATGGCATAAGGTGGTGCGTACCAAAATCCAAGTCTTCAATTGGAAAATGTAGAAAAGGATTATTCCTGTAGATGGTGTTGTGTCTAAACTGGCTTGCCTACCTTCCAAATGCAGTTGTTGTATCCATAAAAAATGTGAAGATAGTGATCACCTATTTGTAAGAAGGGAACTGGCTACCCATATATGGAGTCATTTTAGCAGGTTTTTGCAGGATCAAATTGGTTGCAAATCAGATTTACTGGGCTCAACAAGGCACATGGTTAAAAGCTACAAACAAAAGTTCCCAAATGGGTGTGGTTAGAGGAATATTACCTGGCCTCATATACTGGGAAATTTGGAAGGCAAGATATAAATTCATGTATGAAGAAACTAAAATTTGACAAGACTTACTAATAAGGGAGATTACCTCATGCATGCAGGACTGCTTGAGAAATATCATTCTCAATGTAGACAAAAACTTCTCTAACACTATTTCTATTCAACTGCTACAACTGCATACTATTAAAGTGCTAGTCAGGAAAGCCATAGTGGTAAGGTGGTGCAAACCTCCAGTTGGGTTCCTTAAACTAAAGACAGATGGTTCTACTGTAGAAAACCTTTATGGAGCAGGTGGTATCGTGAGAGACAGTAGGGGAGAAATGGTGCTTGCTTTTTTAGCAGCATTAGGATCTGGTACTAATACAACTGCAGAACTATATGCTTTATTACTAGGCTTGCAGCACTGCCAACAAAATAGATTGTTTCCATTACTGGTTGAAGTGGACTCTGAAGTAGTTGCTAATTGGTATAACAAGCAGAATAAAGTACTTATCAGATTGCGTGGAGTGTGGAAAAGAATTGAAAGTATTGACAGAGAATACCAAATACAGCTCCAATATTTATTTAGGGAAGGTAATCACACCCCTGATGGGTTATCCAAGGAAGGCAGTCAGCAAATTAGCAAAGAATGTTGGCATGTTAGTAGTTTATCTCCTAGAGTCGCTGCTTCTTATAATAACGACATTAAAGGAGTAGCTTATTTTAGAAGATGATTGTGTTGTAAGGGGCTCAGGTCTATGTCCTCCCCATTGTATTGTTTTCACGACTCATTAATAAATCGATAATTATTATTATTATTTATTTCTTATAAAAGAAAGAAAAAAATCTGCAATTTGAGTTTTTTTAATGGTGGTGAATTTGATTTTTTTTACGTGATTTGAGTATTTCCCAGTTCCTCTGTTTTGATCATAATATGGGTTACTTTGATTGAATAAAAGGGAGTGTTTATTTAGTGATTAAATCAAATCTAGACTTCAAAATATGGGGTTTCTTTGATTAAATCTCATAGGTATGTCTGCAGATACAGTATAAAGAATTTTTCAAATATGTTTGTAATTTATTCTTTTATTTGCATTTCAAAATTTTGAAAGATTCCCCTCTCTCTCTTTAGGATCATATAAGATCATGATACTGTGACTAAAAAGATTAGTACTCCATGACAACCTCAAAACACGATCTCCAATCAACATATAGGAGATCCAATACATAAACATGATTTCCCAGATCTTAGTTCACATCAAATATGAAGATTAATTACCATTAATAATTTCTCTATTTTTCCTCTAGAATTGCTACTACAGGCAGGTTTTGAGGAGAGAAGAAAATTTCCTAGATGCAGGTTTTAAGGAGAGAGAAAGTATAGAATTTTCGATAAGAAAAACTGAATATAGACGAAGTAGAACGAACTGTAGAAGGGTATTTGCGTCAGACTAGATAAAAAATCATCTCAATAAATTCTTCACGTGGAAATATCAGCTTCTTTCTTATATCGCATATAAGTTAGTCATGTTTCTATTAAAATGCTCCCCTCCCGGGTAGGTACAGGCAAAATTTTCTTTTGACTAAATTTGACCAAAAATATTGGAACCTAAAAGTCATTTCTAGTGTCTGAATTGGTCTGACATAGTCGGTCACGTGTCTAGCTACAATGTTGTCATATGTCATCATCCAATGAAGACATATGGTGGCTGTTGGCTACAATACGTGTCACACACTAGCTTTGCCACATGTTGAGACACTATGGTACCATTTATCAAACACAGGCCCTGCCACATGTTGGAACACTGTGGTGCTACGTGTTATATATTGCCTCTGCCACGTGTTTACATAAGACTGTACCACGTATTAGTACTTGGCCCTGCCACGTGTCAACACGTGGCTAGTCCACGTCAGTATTAACTTTTGACATATCAGTGTTGATTTTTGTAACGTCAATGTTGACTTTTGAAGGGTCTACATACCATGTGTCATTACCGCGTCTGAAGGTGAGGTCTACATGCCATGTGGCCTTGCTACTTCAGTGTGTAGGCCTTGCCACGTCAACCCATGTGGGTTCTACATGCCACGTGTCGGCAGTGAACCCTGTCACATCATTACTGTGGGTCCTACTCCTTCCACGTCACCAAATTTGAATCTGGTCAGTTTTAATGTGATTAGGTTTGATCTATTAAAATTAGATCTAGATCGGGTCTATTAACCCTAGATGACGTCAGTATATCAAAAAAAATAAAAACCCTAATGGGTGATAACGTCAGCGTGACCTAATTTGCCGTCAAAAATTTATATTTAGGTTGTGAACTGCCTATGTTCAACGCCAATTTCCCGTCGACATAGACATCTCCTGACATAGCATAATATACCACCGTGATCGTCATAAAGTAGGCTTCGCAACGAATATACAAAATCCTCAAACTGATCGTAAAATGGTCCATATTTCATTTGAAAATGGACCTTCGTGAGGGTAAAAAAAAGAGCCAAAAATAGGTTTGTATTTGTAAAAACCTGGTATTAATGCATATAATCATATCTAAGTATGAATACATGAGATTAGTAAATTAGTACCACGAAATGAATTTGAGGGAAAATAACCTCTCCACAACAACAAAAAAATCTAAAAATTGTTTATTTGGAGGGATTTTTTCTTCATTGATCCACTAGTTCTTGGTTCTCGATGTTGATAACGTGTTAGATACAAATTACTCTAGCAATCACAAACATATATAGAGATCTAACAAATATGATATGAGAGTAAGTAGACCTTTATTGATATGATGAACTAAAAGGTTACAGAGACATAAAACCTATATATATAACCCTTATAATACTCTCCCCTTTATGGGCCAAGTCAGGAGTCCAGTGAAGACACCCCAACCCATTTGGGCTTCCACCTTGGGCTGGACCCCAACTACTGGCAATTATAAATTTTATTTGATTGGTATACGACGGGGTCATCATTATTACATCTAACAAGTGGTTTTTTGAAAGGTGAGCTACTTGTAATGGATCACGGAATTTGATCCGAGAACCTCTTATTATTATACTACTAAAAGAAAATCCATGATTTGATGATTCATCTCGGTCGTTAATTACATTTTGTTACACATGTTTAGGAGTCATCAAAGGCTGTAATTATAAGCTCATTATAAGGATGTATTGTGGACCACTGGATCATATTCGACCAAATTGGCTGAAAAAATAATTACTATTTTGTCTGCCATTTTTACCCCTTGTCAAATACATAATTTTCATATAAAATAACTTCACAAATTTGTCAAACTTCAATTGTTTGAGGGTGTTATTGGATCCCTATTATTACCTCTATAAAATACAATGTCAAACATGTTACTTAAAGGGTATTAATGTAGTTTTACAATCCTACTTTATGTAAATCGTATCTTCCTCTAAATAAAGCCCTATTTAAAAATTTAGCGTCCTCCCTCATCTTGCCGATTTATCTCTTCATCAAGGTATAAGATCTCCCTCTTAAATTACTATCTTCCCTCTCAAATCACGTAAGAACTGTAACCTTTTCGGCCCTGTAAAATCAATGTTTCCCTTATAACATGTGGGCTAAGTTTGGTTCGCTGCAAACATGATGCAAATGTAAGCAATTTGCATTTCTAACTGGTTCCATGTGTTTGATTCGATTTGTAATTACAATGTAGTGCCTTTAAAATAGTTGCATGTGTTTGGTTTACTTTTGAAAAATAAACAACTTGTATTTCCATGCAAAAGCTTCTCTTTTTTGCTTGCATTTGGTTGCAGTAAAAAATCTCTGCAATAAAGTTTGCATTTAGGCTTTCTAAAATTTATAACAATTTGAGATTAACCGATTTTAATTAATTTAGGCCAAAATTGAAAGGTTCGATAATCTTTGAAACTAATTGCCTAATTCTAACCTAGCTCAAGTTGATATGATAATCTAGTAATAGCAATAGACAATCAAAAGCATAAGAACAAACAATTTTTACCCTGCAGAAAACCTTCCTCAGGAGAAAAACTTGCAGGTTGCTACCAAATTGCCCGACAACTAAAAATTTACTATTAAAATGAAATTACAAGACTTTTATCACTTACAGGCTCGATAAACACATCCTGTGGTTACCTCTTTTCTAATTGAGAATTTTTAAATAAATTACTCGTTCTAGTAATGCCCTTCGTTCTTACAACGCCTCACTTCAGATCATGCACCAAAACTTCTAAGCTTGAATCACTCAAACTCTCAAAATCTAAAATTAGAATTTGGTTTATGTAATTCTCGATCGATTCAACTTGAGGGTTAATTCTCGTTGAATTCCATCTTCTATCAAAATATCTCAAGCCCTAGAATTGGCTTATGAAGAGGTGAAGTTCAAAATAAAAAAGAAGTCTTAAATAGAAACCTGAAATTCCCGTGCTCTGTTCGAACAAAGCAAAAGTCTATTCAAGCATAACAGGTTCTGTCTAGTCTATTAGAACAAACCAAAAATCTATTCGAACATAATATTATTTTTCTTAAAAAATGATAACTCTTTTAAACTTTTGTAAAATACTAATGGGCTAGAGTATTTGAGCAAAGAGGTACAAAACCAACGTCAATTTTTAATGCCAGTCCAACTATAGCCATTCTACGTGCACTCTCTAATAATGAATAACCACGAGATTATGCTGACACCTATTCTAGACACAAAATAAATCTAATACCAAATATGGATGTTTCAATCTCCCCCTTTAGTTTATTTCGTGACAAAACTGTGATTATACAAAATAAAAAATTATAACTCTATGGACTAACTCAATCACTGAACCTCCATGCTCGTAGCCACTCTTTCATCCTATAGCATCTGCTCTGGAATCCATGCACACTAAACAGGATATACCACGTAACCGTTAAAAAGAAGGAATCCATGAGAAAACCAAAACTTACCTGAGAAAACCTAAAAATACCAAAAACAAAAATGGAAAAAACTTATCAGGCTTACATGTCTTAATCATCTCTCCCCCTTTTTTGGCAGACAAACAAAAAGGTAAAAAGAAATAAATATAACCTAAATAATATAATACAAAAAAAGTAATAGTTATTTCCCCTCAAAATAAGATGCATCTCCCCCTCAAAATAATGGTGACCCTAGTTAGATAAACGAAAAATGTCTTTTCGTTTTCTTTAATAAAGTAAAAAAATGAAAA
This sequence comes from Kingdonia uniflora, assembly GCA_014058105.1. NCBI lineage: Eukaryota > Viridiplantae > Streptophyta > Magnoliopsida > Ranunculales > Circaeasteraceae > Kingdonia > Kingdonia uniflora. Next base: position 1,429,669 of record JACGCM010001217.1, on the reverse strand, counting down.
CAAGGGGAAAACAAGTGGGAGTGTTTCTGAAATAAGTAAGCAAAAGAAGATAACACTCCCCTTAACACAAGGCATGATAAAATGAAAATAAATCTAAAATATCCTATAAAAAGTAAGACATCGCTCATGTGTTATAAAACAATCACAAAATGAATTACTTGGTGTGTGTGCGTGCATAGTCAGATAGATACACTATTTTTAATATATTACTCAGCCGCAATTAGAATACTATGTTGGAAATTTGCTTTGACCGAGACCTTATTGGGTGATCACTCAACAATCACAGAGATTTTACTAGGTATGCACTCGCTGGTAATATGAGCATGAATAAGTGCAATGAAGACTCATATACCTTGAATAGGCGGTCGTTTATAAAATAATCTCATGGTAAAGAAATCAATTGTCATAGATAGCATCGTGTTAATTAATATAGATTCCTATCTCACATCTCTACTAAATTGACTATGCTTAACTTAAGATCAAACAGGTCTTGGTAAAGTTATAATGTAGGCAAGGGTAAGCACATGATGGAGTAAGTGTTTTACTGCCATTCTAAGACTAACAGTTACACTTACACTCTCTCTTTATTTAGTTTGAGTTCACCTCCTGTTATTCTTTTATTTTATTAAGTACATATAGTATAGAATGTTTCTTCTTTCTTTTCCTTAAAAAAATATTCTAGCAAGAATCTTATAAATGTACCATAAAATCATTAGAAATACTCTCCTCTTATATTCATCTCCATCACTAAAACTACATGGTTTTACTCCTTCCTTTATTTTATTTTACTAAAAAATCTCAGAACAAATGGGTCAAAAAGAGTTGGATATAAAATAAATGGCATATTTTAAGGCACAAAGGGCTGCAAACGGATAAAACTTCGGGTAAGCACGAACGATGGCCAAAAATGGTGTAATAATAAAAATGCCTATTATCATATTTTTGGTCCCACATAGTATCGTTTTCATCTCGAATCAAGTATTGGAAATGTTTTATTAGAATAACTTGAATTTGATGTCACCATCGACAATTGATTATAAAAAATGAGATCACGAAAAAATAAAATGCTAAATAGGGAAAGGATTTATGAAATAACACTTAAAGCTTGTAAAAAGGCTAAAAACTCACATATCGTTGGGTATGAAGTCTCAATCGTTATCCTCACGTGGTTCTAATTGTAGTGGCTTATTCCGTATCTCGAGTTCATGCCTCATCTTTGAACTACATACAAACTTTCAACCTTAATAATAGAGCACATGGCACAATCAGGAATAAGGCAGCAACGTCAGGAAACATATACAGCATGAGTTTCTTAACCAACACCACTCATCCATGACGACATTCATGTTATTGGTCGAGAGCCGTCTTGTAATAGCTTATTTCGCATCTCGGACTTAAGCTTCATCCTAAATTTCATCAGTATACAGGAAGTACTACCAAAGACATGACCAATGTAAAGCATACATTCAGCAATAGACCCGTTGTACAACAATAAAGACTGGAACGTTTCATAATCTGGTCAAAGAATATCTCACATACACTTTGTAACGTCCATCATTAAGGGCCTTTATGGTCGTCAAACGGTCATATTGGAGGACCTATAAAGAAACCTGGAAAACTGCAGATGAAACATAAAAACATTGGAGAGGGAAGAGTTCTTACTCTATTCTCTTACATTCTCAGAATACTTATTGTAATAGATTAGCAATCTCAATAAGATCACCATCGCTTTCTCAAAATCTTCAAGAGAGGTCGTGGTTTTTAACCTATTCAAAGATTTCCACGCTAAACCATCTAGTTGTTTGTTATCTATTGTGCTTGAGCATTCTGAGTATATATGGTGTAAAGGCTAAGTTTGAATCCCATAATTAGGCTATTATATTTGACACCGTCTGTGGGAAACTGAAGTTCTCAAACCTATTAGCTCAAACGCTGCTAATCATTTTCTCTCAAAATGTCACCTCCAGGTCAGAGCACACCTATCGTCCAGGTAGAAGAAAATGCAGCTTTAGCAAACCTGATGGCCACTCTGAATTCAGAAACAAAAGGACGTGCAGCCCTGGAATAACAACTCATGAGTGTACAAGACGCGTTAAAGGTTTTGCACTGTCTGCAGGTCGCCACCCAAAATACAATTTTGTACAACCTGAGGGTTCGCGTATCTTCGTTCTTGGCAGAATAAGACCTTCTCCATAAGGCATTCACGTAGGAGGTGCACTTTAATCTAACCATCAACAATAGGACATAGAGCCCATCCCGATCCAGGAGATCCAACAAGAATTAAATGGTGCTCTGGAGGGAGTCAGACAGTCTGATAATCTACCTTGAAGAGTTCGTGTCCTGGCAAAGGAACGTCTAAGTGAAGGGAGTGGTGTGCACAATCCTGGAGAAGGGCCCATCACACGAACAGCCACTGCAGCTCGATAATATGTCACTCAGAAACATGTTGAAAAGTGAATCAAAGATTTGCTCGAAACCCATACGTCGACTAAAGGGATCCATAACAAATTATAGAAGAGCCTGATCGCCTAGGAGCTATTAGATGGTGAGGTCCCCACTGGGCTTCATACTCTGAAGATCTGAAAGTACAAAGGAACTGATCTAGTGGAACACGTTCAAGAGTTCCAGGACGCTCTAGGCCTACATTCCACGTCCAACCATATTCTATGCCAGTTATTTCCTACCAGCTTGTCAGGCAAACCCCTACGATCCTTTCACACACTGCCTGCAGGATCCATCACAACTTTCGAACAGTTACGTAAACTCTTCGTCAAGAATTACTCGTACAACAAAGATAAACAAGAGAACCTATATTATCTTTTCAGCCTCAAATAGATGTCAGGAGGGAAGCTCAAGACGTTTACTAAAAAGTTATAGGAGTTAGCTCGAAAAGTTGATCGACTCGACCAGAAGATTACTATTTCCACTTTTGCCAACGCTTTACTCGTCGATGGCCGAGCGATGGAGTACCTCATTCTCAATAAACTAGTGGCATTGGAAGACATGATTGAAAAGGTTAAAGGATATGTTGAGCTGGAACGAATGGTGTCTGACAGGCATAAACCTCATAAGTCAATACTAATAGGTTGAGATCAATCAACTTATTCTGATTTTAATCGGACAACAGATCAAGGAGGAGACAGGAAACGAAGCAAATCCAACGATGAGCAACCTCGAAAGGGGAGTAACTTGCTGAAACCTTATCTTCCAAAGATGAATGTGACCATAACCAACATCTATCCTATATTACAGAAAGACAAATTCTTCTACATGCACAGTACCTTCAACCAATTGAAAACAAACCATACTGCATTTACCATAAGGCCCGACATCATGAGACAGAGTAATGTTTTACCTTACAATGGTTGTTAGAATATATATTTATAGATGGACGAATGCACGAATACATAGTGGACGTGGAGAGTAATAAGAACGGGAGTTACAAAAACCCCACAGAAGTTGTGCAAGTCGAGGAACCAGCAACTGAAAAGCATTTGTGTCACATCTTACTCTGCCATTTTGTGGAGACTTAGATCGCCAAAGAGTCGAACAGGAGCAAACAAAGACATGTCGGCCAATGTCACGACTTATCCATGCAAGATAAAGAAGTTCATTTAATTCTAATATCCAGCTCTCAGTGAACTGGGATTTCTTTCGATGATTGCAACATTTGGTATGTCAACTATCCTCACCATGATGCTTTGGTGGTCATGTTGAAAATGTAAAATATTGTACTTCACACGATGATGATAGACACCGGCAGTACTATCAAACTCCTTTTTCAAAGTATGATCAATCAGATGGGCCTGGCCGATAAGGTCCAACCCAACGATATTGATATATGTGGCTTCAATGGATCTAAGGAGGAACGTGTAAGATAGATTGTACTTCCTATCACCACAGGACCAGTAACACTTGACGTTATCTTCTACGTTATTAATACAAAATCCTGTTATCTGGGGACAATGGGACGTTGTTGGTTACAAAATATGCACGTTATTCCTTCAACCTATCACTTGGTATTATACTTTAAATAGGAAGGTGATGCTTACGAGATTAAAGGAAGTAAAAAATTAGTACGAGCACGCAAAAATTTTGTCGTCATTGGACCAGAACCTTTCAAACATCAACTCGCATAGCAATTACAGAAGACGACAAGAAACATTATAGATAATTATACAGTTAACTCAACAAGACAACATTTGCCCAACACGGAAACCATAGAGTACGTCAAAATCAGTGGACCCAACCGTGGGACATATATTGGTACTCATCTTCCCACAACAGAACGCGATACTCTCGTTCAGTTCCTCAAAGAAAACAGTAATGTCTTCGCTTGGACGTTTCATGAGATACCGGGCATTGATCCGAATTTGAACTGTCGCAAACTCAACTAGAAGGATAAAGCTGAAGCTGTCAAACAAAAACAGAGGACATTTGCACCAAGACTTCGAGATGAAGTCAACAAAGAAATCAAAAAACTCATTGTAGTTGGTTTTATCCTGAAGGCCAATTATCCAGAATGAATATAAAATATTATAGCAGTACCAAAGAAGAATTAAAAGATCAGGGTGTGCGTGGATTTCACAGACTTGAACAGACGTACTCCAAATGATAGTTTTCTACTCCCTATCGTCAATAGCCTACTCAATTCTACTTCTTGACACGAACTCCTATCTATGATGGATACTGCGTCAGGATACAACGAAATACCAATGCTACCTGACTATCAAGAGAAAATAGCTTTCATTGCAGACCATGGCCTATACAACTATAAAGTCATGTCATTCGGTCTGAAGAATGCTGGAGCTACTTATTAGTGATTGATGGCTCAGATGTTCAGAGATCACCTTGGAAAAACAATGGAGGTCTATATAGAGATATGTTGTAGAAAAATCTTAAGAAGGAAAACCATATTGTAGATTTACACACGGCTTTCGATATTCTCTGTCTCTACAAGATAAGACTCAACCCTGACAAATGTTAGTTTTGAGTCCAGCCAGGGAAATTCTTGGGCCACTTAATCAGCAAGTAAAGTATTGAAGCTGATCCAGATCGTATTCGTGCATTATTATTTATGCCTTCTCCAAAAATGAAGAAAGACGTCTAGAATTTAGCAGGCAAGATTACCGTAATAAACTGTTTTGTTTTAAAATCTTCCAATTGCTGTCGATGGTTGTTCAACTTATTGTGTGAGGGGACAATAAAATATAAACCTAAGAAGGACCCCAAGATTGAATGGACAACAGAGTGCGAAGCAGCATTTCAGCAACTTAAACTTTACTTGGGTTCACCGCCAGTGATGAGTACACCTCGCGAAGTGGAAGAACTCACCATTTATCTTACAGTTACTGAAGAATCATTAAGTTATGTTCTTATTCGACTTGATGAGAAGACCGAGAAGCCTGTCTACTTCATCAGTAAAACTCTCACTCCCGTAGAATCTTAATATAGCAAGGTTGAGAAACTACTTCTAGCTCTCATCTACACATCACAAAAATTAAGACAGTACTTTCAAGTCCATTCAGTACGAGTAGTGACCAACTACCCCCTGCGTAAAATCTTATCCAAATAAGAAAAATTTAGAAGAGTGCAGCAATGGTCAGCCACTCTTGGCGAGCATGACATCCATTTTGAACCCAAGCATTATTAAAAGGGTCAGGTCATAGCAGATTTCCTTGTGGACATCCCCGTAGAAGATCCTGATTAGGAAGAAGACAGCACAAAAATTCATGAAGAATAGCTCGAAAAAAAGGCAAACCGGATAACTTAAGAGGGATGACATCTTTTAACTAATGGATCCTCTAGACCCGCAGGATCAGGCATCAGAATCATATTGATCACACCTTCTAATGGTAGAATCGAAAAGGCAATCTGATTGAATTTCAAGGCTACCAACATTGCAGCCGAGTATGAGGCAATGATTCATGATTTAGATATGTCTCTAGATATTGGAGTATCCGAGCTGTCTGTATATACGAATTCTTTAATCATCATAAACCATTATAAAGAAAAATTCTAGAAGAAAGGAAAAATGATAGATTACGCAGCTGCAGTAGCTGACAGAATGAATAGATTTAAGAAAATTTCTATCGAACATTTGCCGCGCGGCGAAAATAGGCATTCTGATTCCCTCGTTTTTCTCACAGGAGTTCTTGGTTAAGAAGTTTAATATCTCGAGATTAAAGTATTATCAACCCTCAGCATTAACATCAAAAACTCAAATTTTCTTAATACTGGGGGCGTTAAAGAAGATGAGGACGATTGGAGACGACCTTTCCTCAAGTATATTGGGACCAAAAATAAATTCGATGGTGAACTCCCTCAAGACCCCACTGAAAGAAGATACATACTTGATAATGCTAAATACTACACCATGGAAAAAGGCCTCTCATACAAGATTTTTGGTCACAGGACCATATCTCGAATGCTTATCCCACAAAGAAGCTCAAAAATTCCTAAACGAACTACATGAAGGTACTTGCGGTTCCCACGTAGCAGGAAGATCTCTAGCAAATCGAGTTCTTACCCAAGGCATCTTCTGGCCTAAAATAAAATCTCAAACCATCAAAATTGCAAGAAAATGTGATGCCTGTCAACGTCATGGTCCCCAAATTTGAGCTTCAGCCTTAAATCTCTATTCCAACAACATTGTATGGTCATTTAAATGATGGGCCCTTGACCTTGTCAGCGAGTTTACTATCGTACCAGGATAACATAAACATCTGATAGTCACAATGGATTACTTTAGTAAGTGGGTAGAAGCAGTTCCTCTATGCCACACACGAGAAGATGAAGTCATCAAGTTCATCTGGAAAAACATTATCGTCTGTTTTAATTGCCCCTATATTATCAGGATCGACAATTGACCTCAGTTTATTGGCTCCAAAGTCATCGAATTCCTCAATCAACACAACATCATACATTCTCCTACAAATCCGTATTACCCGCAAGGGAATGGTAAGGCCGAAATCACCAATCGCATTATCGTAGATAGGATAAAAAAGTGCTTGACAGAAAAGAAGGGCAATTGGGCCATAGAATTACCACATGTGTTATGGTCTTATTGAACTACACCTTGAGTTTCAACTGGATGCACACCATTCCTCATGGCTTACGGTACAGAAGCAATTATCCCTACTCAGTATCATCACCATATTCGCGACCATACCATGACCAATAAAGAAAATGAATTCCAGTTGGTATGTAATATGAATTGTATCGAGGAGACTCAGGACAGAGAAATCATGAATTTGGGAAGGTATCACCAAGCTTTAGCCCGATCTTATAATAAATGCGTTCATCATAGAGAGTTCGAAATCAAGGATCTGGTCTTCTGAGAGATTCCCAAACATCATAAAGAACTCAGCGCAGAGAAATTATCTAAAAACTAGGAAGGTCCTTTTGTTCTTATCAAATAAAGTGGCCTCGGTTTCTACAACCTCACCACTGAGCATGGCGAGCACATACCTAATCCTTGGAATACAAGGAAACTGAAGTTGTATCGCAGATAACAAATCTGTCATAGTGTACTTTTCTTCAATCAATCTATTATTTCTTATGACGATCTCACATCAATGAAAGACTTATGTTTGATCTACATACATCTAAGTACTTTCTAACACATTCATTATACGTCAATCATAAACCAATGAAATACTTGTATTCGGTGGTCCTACATTATAGTACTTCTTCTAATATATCTAACAAGTACTTCTATGCACAGATTATAGATCGTTTGTTTGTTCTGCCAAATCAATCATCAAAATACATTACAGATTATTTGTTGCTTCAGCCAAATCGACCATCCAAATATATTACAGACTGCTTGTTGCTTCGGCCAAACTGATCATCTCATACATCGCAGATCGTTTACCACTTTGGCCGGATCGATCACATATCACGCTGCCTTGCATACATTATCATTGGTACCTCACACGATTAGTAAAGTTAATTGTTTCGTCCTTAACTATTTCTTCATACATCTATATTTCTATCCTTGTTTCGTATACATACAACATAATCACATTCCTCACTCTTCACTAGAGCTATCACTTAAATCATTACCCATATTAGAAGGACTTGTTGCGTCCCGTACAACACCTCCAGATAACCACCGACGCATGAATTCTAGCATTTTCCCCACAATAATTTTTTTTCCCTCTCTAACCATACTCTATTTAAATGATCCAATTTTGGCAATCATGGGTTGTAAATATTCAGATCGGATTACCTCCATCTCATATTCCACACCTTGGGCAATCAAACCATTATATGCCCTCTTACTTTCAGCTTCCAATCGATTCAATTCTGCTGTAAAGAACGAGGTTACTGCCACCATCTCCCTCTCCCTCACGACTTTCACCTGCCTCATTTTTAACCTGTTTACTAAGAAGGAGTTCACTCAGCTTATGTTGCGTTTCCTACAGTGCGGTTTCCAATTGCTCACAACGATCGTCCACTCGTCATTTTGTACGACACACATCCACATTCCGAGCTTTTAGCACTGTCATAAATTTGTCTATATGGTAAATCAAAGATATTGACGCTTTATTACCTTCACATTCTACCTTCTTTACGTCGTAACATACCTCCAGCCGCAATAAATCCTTATCTAGCTTCGTATTCACATTTCAAAGTATGTCATTTTCGGATTGGTATTCTAAGATATCCAGATGCCGTGTTTGCACAATCTGCTTTAGCTCGCATATTTTGTTCCAATCCTTTTTTATGACTTCATTCTGTTGAGCACAGACCTTCTCCATCTTCTTTACCATCATCTCAGTACCAACCACAATACTTCGTATTTGAGAGCTCGAGCTCGAACGTCGCTTATCTCCGCCTCAAGCATATTATCATGAAACTGTAACTCCTTCACAATATTTCCTTCCCCCTCTAACACGACTAGCAGTTCTGCAATTTGCTTCGCGCAGACATTAATTCAACATCTTGTTGACTAGCTTATTCTGAGCTAGGGTTACTACATTTTGTTCTTCCGACATCTTTGCCCTCAATCTTTCTTCTGCTTCATTAGCACTTTTTTGGGCACCCTGACTTGATCTTAGCTCATCATTAATTTATTCATTCTTGGCACGTAAGACGTTGTACTGACTTTGTATAGCAGTCAGTTTTACCAATCATAACAGATTGTGTTTATAATAGTTCTTCATAATAATAAAGCACATATAACAGTTGACAAGATTCTATCAAGAACGTGGTATCTGAGTAAATTTGATGCATCATTCTGTTTTCATCAAAAATAGATTACATTTATCATCAAACAGTACGAAGGACTGGTCAAAGGAAATCAAGAGTACTTTATTTACGACTCTTCTGGACATGAGACAACTGCACTTTGTCTCTCACTATCTTCCAATTTGACGCCTGTACATCTACCGGTGTGGTAAAGGTCACAATCTCTTGTTGACATTGTTTACGCTGCATTCGGGGTATCAGGCTCTCGACCTGCTCCTCTTCTGAAGACTCCTCCCACGACCTTGGAAGGGATTGTTCACCAATAATTTCTCCTTCATCCCGGGTAAGCCACAGGTTTTCTGCCTTGGCATTTCCCACTTCAAAATCCTTCCCACATTCCTCTACAAACTTCCTAAATAAGTTCTCTACCCATGACATTTCTCCCCCATAAAACTCAATAACACTGTCTATGTGATGCTCATTCTCTCATATTCAGTTTTGTTAAGTACCTGTTGAATATGGGCCACGGAGTTCCTCGTTCTGCTCAGCGACTTCTCCAATTCAGAGTTTGTTTCTCTCAAATGCTCTATATCCTACACAGATTATAGATATCTTGTTTCAATACAAACATTCATGAAAAACATATTTTAAGACATCACTCAAAGTGAAACAATGTACAATTATATAGAGTACTATCACATCCAAATTAAGCGAGCTGAAAAATAGAAGACAGGATACCACAAAATGTTTAAAGATGCTTGCTAATTTTTACCTCAAAAGGAGATTTTAACGTCTTCCCCGGAGAGGGAACTGTTTCAGAAAGTTCTACCAGATGGTCTACTGTTTTCTTCATAGTATGGACCGCCTCTGTACTGCTATGAGGAAGGTCTGAGCTTTCTCAGGCAAACTAGCAGCATCACCAACCATCTCTTCCTCCTTGACCTTAGTAGGGAACTATATCTTGGCATATCTACCATTCTGGGTCAGCTCCACATCATCAACACTCAATTCAAAAGAATAGTACGATTTGATAAAGTGTTTTCTTTCCACTAAGGCCGCTGCAACTGTATCAGTCATGAGCTTGTCATACTTTGTCAGATTTGCTGAACTTTTCTACAGTTGTAGTAGTATCTGCAGCCCTCCTCTCTCTCGTCAATAGCAGGTCAATCTCGAGTTCTTTTATATGAGCTGACTGAGCCTCAAACTATACCGTCAGAGCGTCAAATTCTTTGTTCTTCTTGTCCAAACATTGTCTTGCCCCCTTCAGCCGCGTTGACAGCTGCTAGTATAATAAAAAAAGGAGTCAATTCAACAGTTTCACTTAGTTCGAAAACAACATCAAGTAACAATTTTTGACCACATACCGTGAACGTATGCTCGAGGTACTCATCCTCGAACTACTGCGAGTCCGTCTTGGCCATACGGCAATATATTTGCTCCATTTTTCATTCAGTGCCTCACATACCCTCATCATCTCATAAACATTCCTATTCAACTGGGCAGGGCAGCACTGTAACACATTCATAACCCCTTTCTAAAAGTAGGTCAGCGAAATTCTAAGGCCGTATGCGACATGATTTAAGAAACACAAAAAACCTCCCCTTGGGCTTGATAACCCAAGCCCATTGCAATACGAGAGGTTAACCCCCTAACTAATACCTCTATCCTTCTTCCAATTTTCCAAACATGGAACTTGATAGTATATTGCTTCCTCTCCTTTTCCAGAGACATAGGTTCTGAGCCAGAGACCTTGGTCCTCCACCTAACCCCCCATTCTCCTTGCAATTTCTTTTTATTTTCCAGTACTCTTTCCATACATCTACCCCCACTGGGTATATGACAAGGACTTTCTCTTTCTCCTTTTTGTCCCCCTTCTCTTTTACGCCCCCAGATCTACTAGGACCCACCACCTCTATAATCGCCCCCACACTGTTAGTAATTTCCTCCATAACACTATACTCGTCCCCCAAGGCGATGTTTCCTCGGAATTGGATAAGTCTGGAAATTTACTAGCATGAATACTAGGTTTAGAACGCATACTAAACCTACAGATACAGAGACATATTTTATCATTATCGTTACACTATAAACAGTAAAAATAGGCCCACCTTCTACCCTGTCAACACATTTATTTTTCTAATTCCCAAAAAAAAATAGCAAAAAACATATTATTTCAAAATTCCCTATTCTTCTCAAACATACATATTTTCTTTCTATACAGGGAACATTCACATATAACACAACCTATACTACAGGCCTCTCTCAATGAACTGTCAAATTCTTAAAAAAAAAACCCACATATTCAAAACGTTTATACAGATTACTAAATCATACATATTACTCACAAATCAAATAGACAGAGTTTTACATTACCAACCTATACTCGCAGAACAACAATCTTATGCTTTGCCAGGACGTCTTTTCAAAAATGAACGATCCCGTCGTCTCTTTAACAATTTTCTATCACTTGATGAAGATCTCTTTCCCAAATCACACTCAGTACTCAAATGTCTCATCTCCTTGACAATAAGATTTGTACCACTTTTTTCTCTCCCTGCAACTGTAGATAATTTATGAGGGAGAGAGAGTCGAGTTTTTATACTCTTCCTCGGTTTATGAAATGATGGCTCTTTCTGACACGCGTCAACCATCCCTACTATTACCATAGGCACGTATTTTTATTTTAAAACATCATTATGACTTCTGTGATAATGCCTACGATCATCACGTCAATCCCTATTGTCTGTCATTCAAAGTTCTACACCTTATCCTCTACATAGTACAAAATGACTAATCATGTTATAATTACTCAAACCCAACCACAAAATACTCTAATCACATATTACTTCTAACGAGCTTCCTGAAGTCGAGCTTACCGATCTTCCCAGTTACATCTAAAGCAACCCCGATGGTTCGGTTCCCCACACAGAGTTATTTCTCCATTTGTTGCCCTTACATCCTCTTCCACGATCCTATCACATGCGAGCTGTCCAACAGTCAATTCTCGTACCCTAGAATCCAATAGAGATGTAGAAAAAATATTGCAGCAAACAAAGCAATTTTGTTCCACACGCCTGCCTTCATCGTCTAGCCCGACCTGATTCAATGGCCATTCCAGAAGTATGGCATCATATGGAAATTGACAAAAATAGCGCTCACAAAGTTTAATAACCTTGATCTGAAAATGACAATCTACGGCATATTGAGCACGCCACGCATACTGAGAACGAGTCGTCACCATTGTTAGTCACACTACCTCCAGAGAACGATTAACCCCGCAGAAGATACAACTCATACCAGTTGCGATTCCTTATTTTATAGCTACCAAAAAGATTTGTGAAGATATTACCCTACTGATTCAGAAGAAGAGTATATTATTCAAGCAATATTCATGGAATAGCAGAAGTTCATCATCAATTACATAAATATTATGATAGATTTTTATTTCCATATCATAACGTATCTCTTTAGATTTTATACGGACACATATCAAAATGGCAACAAACAAAATGATAGCCAATCCAGCAGTTCCACACACAGCTACACATCAACCCTGCCTCATAGTTCGCATAAATCTGACATCCAGTTCACATAAATAGCTCGACATCCTCTATACCGATATTTCCAACAAGTCGTTCCTCTCAATCACATTCTCGACCTCCTCTAAATTTTACCTTAACTCTCACTACCATTTTCCCTTTATACACATGATACCTAGACATCTATGTTACTAACGCCTATGTTACAAGCAGAAAGTGAAACAAACAAGCTCGAGACAAAGTATCATCATAACATAACACCTATATTTCATTTAGTCTGAAAGTTTTTCTTACAAAATACTTTACAGAAGAATACAAAGACTTTACAGATTACCTCAATTTACATCAAGTATCAGCTCAACATTTTTCTTAGCACGAAGAGTCAACAGAAGAGGCAAATTCTAAACTTTGATCCCATGCTGCAAGACTTAGGGATGTTAGAACCAGACATCACAGATGAAAGATATTCTTCATAGCCAAAGATTTATGGTCCATAGAAGAAAATGATCCTCTGTATCCTCATTACCTCATATGCTAGAGACAGACGGAAGGCCTCATTTCTTCAATAAGACCCACTCATTAACAGGGTACCGAAGAGACTCCCTTGGCCGAATGCCTACCGCTTCATCTTCAGTAATAATAGCTTCCTCTGCCAGTAACCGAAGACCGTTATAATATTTTACCTCATATGTCATCAGGTAATGGAAACGTACCATTTGGAAGTGGTCATCCCCTGCCTCCATCACTTCTTCATATGACATATGATAAAATGTGGGAGAAATAGGAATCGGAGTAGGCAGATGCAACGGTTGGTAACCGAAGTACCTGATCCGCAATTCCTCCATCTTTCTCCGAATTCTAGACTCTCGGGCCTGAGTCCTAATCGTCACCATTGTTGCCACAGTAAAAAAAGAAGACAGAGATCAAAGACGAAGGTTTGCTCCTACCACTCAACTTATAGTTCCTTTTATACTCGGATCAGCATTTAAGACAGGTCCTTCAAATTCCTAACATCATAAAGATTCCCCATGCAACAACATTTGATTATAGTCATTGGTTCTTGGAAACCTAACGGACACCAACAAAATTCACGAATATGTGCTGGAAATGCATCTCAGATATTAACTCCAGCATTTAATGATACTTCTTAACCAACACCACTTACCTATAATGCTCCTCATACTGTTGGCTGAGAGGGGGCAGTAGTTGTGGCTTATTCCGCATCTCGAGCTCATGCCTCATCTTGGAACTACATACGAACTTTCAACCTCAATAATAGAGCACGTGGCACAATCAGGAATAAAACATTAATGTTAGGAAATATATACACCACGAGAATCTCAACCAATACCACTCATCCCTGACGATACTCATGCTATTGCTCGAGAGCCGTCTTGTAATAACTTATTTTGTATCTTGACTTAAGCTTCATCCTCGATTTCATCAGCATACAGGAAGTACTACTAGAGACATGACCAACTTTCCTCAGCTCTAGACATCACTTTCGACCTCTACACCAACAGTTTGATCTGTGTAAAGCGTACAGTCAGTAATAGACCCGCTGTACAACAGCAAAGACTGGAACGTTACATAATCTGGTCAAAGAATATATCATATACACTTTGTAACGTCCATCATTAAGGAACTTTATGGTCGTCAAATGATCGTATTGGAGGGCCTATAAAGAGACCTAGAGAACTGCAGATGAAACATAAAAACATTGGAGACGGAAAAGTTCTTACTCGGTTATCTTACATTCTCAGAATACTCATTGTAATAGATTAGCAATCTCAATAAGATCACCATCACTTCCTCAAAACTCTCAAGAGAGGTCGTGGCATTTAGCATATTCAAACATTTTCCACGTTAAACAGCCTTGTTCTTTGTTATCTATTGTGCTTGAACGTTCTGAGTATATATGGTGTAAAGGCTAATTCTGAATCCCAGAATTAGGCTATTATACTAATCACAATGAGTTTCTTGTTTAAATAAGGAGGTCAATGACTATTGTAAATTGTTATCTTACCAAATAATTATTCCATGAATTAATATGATACAAAATATACTATCCTAGTCTAGCAAAAATATTTAATATTCAAAAGCTCCTAAAATGTAAAGTACAACTTATACCAAAGCTTTCCCTACTATCTAAAAATAAATAAAAAATAAATAAAAAAACCTAAAATAGGATAGGGTAAGAAATGCACCTAATCAATGCAGCATACACTGATAACTCGCTTCAGTTTAGAGTCATTACCTTATCTTTAGTAACAAGCCTTCCTTTCGTACCCAAATAGCCCGAATAACTTTTTGAGGTGATGTGTCTTGAGCAAACCACCTAGTCACATTCTCACTTTTCACATTAGTAGAAATCATATTTGAGTTATATTTTTGCCAATTGGATGGTCGAACGTATGATCGATAGGCTTCAACAAATTTGTAATAAGACGCAACATGACCCTTTTGACCACATACTCTACAATAAAAATATTATTGTAAGAAACCTTCTTGACCTATCCATAAGTGGTTTATAGTGTACTATGTTTGGGCAATGAGGTTATTCTGACAAATATTTTGACTTGGAGGGTTTTTAAGTACTTAAAAGGGAGTTTTTTCATATCCAAATCCCCTTTTGTCACTTTCAGATTTGTCCATACTTAACATCTTATCAATCTTTTTTGCTCTTTGAAAAAATATTTCGAGATTCTACTGAGATAAAACTAAATCAAGCTTGTCCTTATTGTAGGGACTTATCCCTCGAGCTATGGACACTCGATCTCATCTATACCTCGAGCTCCAGAAGACTTGATCTTATCCAGTACCAGACTCACGCATAAACAAATACGTTACAAACACGTTAACAGTTACACATCGACCACAAACTCAAGCAGAACGTGGATCGTCCACAACAGATGTAAACAGAACGAGTCAACATATACCTATTTCCCACGAGCTATCAGTTACACACACAACTGCTCATGACTCCCACTTTCAAGATAACGTGTTTAAGCACGATGCCAAGCTGAGAGCAGGGTCTATAAAAGGGCAGAGCTCCTAAGGAAGCAGGGAGGTGGAGAGAAAAATCTATACATTCAATTGTCTGATCTCTAGCTTTATTTTCTTAGATTAACTCTTGTAATCAAATTCTCTTAATCTCTCAAACAATAATACAACTGTCACAAAATCTTTCACTCGAGGTCGTGGTTTTTACCTATTCACAGGTTTTCCACGCTAAATTCCCCGTGTCAAGTGTTATCTCTTACTTAATTCTTGTCATAGTAGTTCTTGGTGTAAGGATCGATTTCAAGCTAGTTTGAGCTTTACGAAATCTGGTCCCTACATTTGGCACCGTCTATAGGAATCGAACGGTTTTTCCACGTACTTAAGGGCAACGATTGATACTCATCAGTCAAGCAGTATTCAATTATGGTTCAAACACGTCAATCTTCGGGAGCTCAGACTGAAAGTTCAAGGGAACCTGATCGGGCTGCCGAGCTTCGGGCGAGCTTAACTGCCAAAGTCGAGAAACGGAGTCAGCTCGAGCGCCAGCTATTGAAAGATCGAGCGCCAGCTATTGAAAGAAGGAGTCATAAAGAAAGCGTCAAGCTCGAGTTCTGGAGACAAAGAAACAAGAAGCTCAGATGTTAGCTTTTCAAATAGCTCTGAAAGTATTATAGAGCAACCAACCACCGCCTGCCCTGAGAGAGCGCGAAACAATACCAATAATCTCAAGGGTTTCCGTTCACAAGAAGTTAGGGCCACATAAGGTACATAGTACATACATTTCTAGGATTCATTGTGAGGATCCACAAGCACCAATAGTTTCAATTCATTTGGGACAGGAGGCACAAACAGATATCAGCAGAGATCGCAGGCCTTCCAAGAAGACGAGGAAGTCTTACGACCTCCTTACCGATCCCTACTTCCTGAACATGTAAGTGAGGAAACAGGTCACCACGTTCCCAGACTCATACGTCAAGCGGTTCTGGCAGTTTAGACAGTTCCAGCAGTTCCGGTAGTTCCAGCAGCCCCTATCCCTCAGCATTATATTTCTCAGGAACTCATGAACCAGCGTATCAGGGAGATCATCGAAGCAATGGCTTTAGACGCGAAGGATGACTCACACAAATTACAAGGTAGTCTAATTGCCAAAGAATTGTTTGATATGAATGTCCTAACAGGTTTTCATACACACAAGATCATCAAGTACAAAGGAACCGATCCTGGCCAGCACGTTCAACAATTCCGCGACTCATTGGGTTTGTATTCTAATCTAAATCACATCTTTTGCTGGCTCTTCGCTACAAGTCTCCAGAATGAACCTCTCCGTTGGTTCCACTCTTTACCGGAAGGTTCGATTCGTACCTTCGAGCAGTTACAGAAAATCTTCATCAAAGCTTATGCACACATCAAAGACAAAAAAGAGAACTTATATTCTCTTATAAGTCTCAAGCAAGTACAAGGGGAGAAGCTCGAGGATTTCTCCAAAAAAAAATTTGAACTGGCTCGGAAGGTCGATAATCTAGATCAGAAGATAGCCGTGTCTGTATTCACAAATGCTCTATAGTTCAATTACAAAGCTAAAGAGTATCTCTTCCTAAAAAAGCCCAAGACTCTCGAAGATATGATCAAGAAAGTCAACAATTACATCGATCTGGAGCGGATGATGCCCGAACCGAATAAACCTGTAAAGGCAGTCCACAACACCAAGGTTCCTTCTAAAGATTCCAACAATAACCACAGTTCGAGCGATCAAGGCGATCTTAAACGAGCAAAGACAGAACCAGAAAGAGACAATAATCAAAGGTTCCAGAAACCATCCAAAATAGTCATACCAAAGTTGAATGCCAAGCTCTCCATGATCTATCCTATTCTCCAGATGGATTAATGTTTTCGTCCAGCTCGACATCTTGATCCAATAGCAGGCCGACCTTATTGCGAGTATCACAAGATTAAGCACCACAGCACCGACAATTGCTATGGTTTAAAAGAGCTCTTGGATATCATTTTTAAGGAAGGGAGGATGCTCGAATACATCATCGATCTTCCCAGCTATAAAGATGGGAGCTATCTGAAACAAGATGATGTGACTCAAGCAACAGAACAAGCAGAGGGGAAGCATTTATATCATCTCTACTGCAGCAATATGATTGAGATCAATCAGGTTTCAAATGTCAACAGAGTCAAACGGAGGAAGTTGGGCGAGTGTTGTGACCTTGCCATCCAAGACAAGGAAGTCGAGCTCCTCCCAGAGTCAATCAGTCATCGAAAAGGAATCTCCTTTGAAGACTGCGACACAGGACATGTGAAGTATCCTCATCATGATGCTCTAGTAATTATGCTCAAAGTGAGGACTTCGTAATCCACACCATGATGGTGGACACAGGAAGTGGGGTTGAGATCCTTTTCTAGAGCCTGATTGACCAAATGGGACTCTCAGATCAAGTCGTTCAAAGTAAGACAAACATCAGTAGATTTAATGGGTCCAAAGAAGTACGAGTTGGGAAGATCACTCTCCCGATCACAGCAGGGCCTACCACTATCCACGTCTTTTTTACGTCATCAACGCCAAATTTAGATATTTAGAGATACTAGCATGTTGTTGGCTGCACAATATGGAGGCCATCCCGTCCACGTTCTACCAAATGCTCCGTTTCAAGCATAATAACGGTATTTATGAAATTAAAGGAGGTTAAAAACTTTCTCGAGCTTGCGAGAATACAGTCTCACCAGTTCTCAACCATTCATAATAGATTACTGCATAGCAATCACAGAAGGATGATCACCTCGATGGTCAGTCTTCTCCATCCGAGCCCGTAGAATATGCCCAGATCGATGGAGTTAGCCGAGGTACTTATATTGGTACGAAATTAATTCAAATAGAGAAAGACGCTCTTATTTCTTTCCTCCAATCCAATAAAGACGTTATCGCATGGAACTTCCATGAAATGCCAGGCGTAGACCCTATAAAATCTTGCCACATTTTAAATATCCACGAAGGTGCCACAACAGTTAAGCAGAAGCAACGCAGGTTATCACCAAGACTTTGAGACGAGGTGAACAAGGAGATTGACAAATTTATCGAAGTTGGTTTCTTTTGAGAAGCCAAGTACCCAGACAGAATTTCTAATATCGTTGCTATTCCAAAGAAGAATGGGAAGGTTCAGGTCTGCGTGGATTTTATAGATTTAAACAAACACATGCCAAAGGACAACTTCCCTCTTCCGATCATTCATCAGATCCTCGACTCTACAGTAGGTTACAAACTCTTGTCCATGATGGACGCTGCTTCGGGGTACAATCAGATTCCACTCTTAGAAGCAGATCAAGAAAAGACTGCGTTTATTACAGAAAGAGGTCTCTACTATTACAAGGTCATGCCATTCGGCCTTAAGAACGCTAGAGCCACTTACCAAGGGCTGGTTACAAGTATGTTCAAAGAACACTTGGGAGAAACAGTCGAAGTCTATATTGACAAAATACTTTGTAAGAGCCTAAAGAAAGAGGATCACATCTCTTATCTCTCTACAGTATTCAGTATATTGCGATCCTATAGAATGAAGCTTTATCCCAAAAAATGCCAGTTCGGTGTTCACTCGGGAAAGTTCTTGGGTCATCTTATCAGCAAGAAAGTGATAGAAGCAGATCCAGATCAAATTCGAGCTTTTCTGGACATGCCTTCACCATCAACAAAGAAGGATGTACAAAAGCTCACAGGAAAGATTGTAGCAATCAACAAATTCGTATCCAAGTCCTCGGACCGATGCAGATGGTTATTTATGCTACTCAGAGGTTCTACTCAACGAGGCAAAAGTTCAAAGAACGAAGATATCAACTGGATACCAGAATGCGAAGTAGCATTTCAGGAACTCAAAACTTACCTAGGGATGGCTCCAATCATGAGCACTCTGATTGGCAATGAGGAACTAATTATCTACCTCGCAATTATAGATACATCTCTCATCTCGGTTCTTATTCGGCTCGAATGAAAAATTGAGAAACCGATCTTCTTCATCAGCAAGATACTTACTCCAGCAAAAACGAGGTACTCTAAAATTAAAAGATTACTTTTAACTCTCGTTTACACCGCACAAAAGCTCAAACACTATTTTCAAGCACATCCTGTCAAAGTCATGATGAACTACCCACTTCGGGAAGTATTGTCTAAGAAAGAGAAATCCATAAGAGTACAACAGTGGTCCATCAGTTTGGGGGAGCACGAAATCAAATTCGAGCAACTAATTTCCGAGAAGGGTCAAGCAGTCGCTGATTTTCTAGTAGACTTTCTAATTTCAGATCCTGACTGGGTCTCATGATCCAGATCTAGCCGAAGGTACAGCATATGAGTTTCTACCCTCCAAATCTTTTGATGATCGAGCATCATGGATAACTCAAAAAGGGTGGAGGCTCCTCACCGATGGTTCAGCAGGACCCGCAGGGTCTGGAATTGGGATCATTCTTATTACACCTTCCAATGACAAAATTGAGAAATCCATCCATCTCGACTTTGAAGCCTCGAACAATGTTACAGAGTACGAGGCACTCATTTATGGTCTAGACATGGCTCTCAAACTTGGAATCACTAAAATATTGGCCTACACAGACTCTCTTCTAATCGTTCATAACTACTCATAACATTACAAGAATAATGGCATCATGGTCGATTATGTAGCTCTGGTTTCAGAAAAGCTAAACAAATTTTACAAAGCTACGCTGGAGACCTTCCTCGAGGAGAGAACCGCCACACTGACTTCTTGGCTTACTTAGCCGAGTATTGGGTACAAAATCAAGACACCTTCAAATCGAAGTTATTTCTGGCCCCAGTATTAATCGTACTACAGTATATGTGATTAACACTGGGGGCGATGAGATGGCGGAAGATGATAGGAGGAAACCATTTATTACTTATCTTGGTCCGGATAACTTATGCAGCGGGCCACTACCAAATGATCCACAGCAGCGCAGACACATTATCAAAAATTTAAAGCGCTACACAGTCCAACCAAACGGCAATCTCTACAAACGCTCAGTCACTGGTCCATACCTCAAGTGCCTCTCTAAGGAACTTGCCGACAAGATGCTTCGAGATCTACATGAAGGAATCTGCGGATCCCATACGGCAGGACGAGCTCTTGCTAATAGAGCTATTACCCAAGGAGTCTTCTGGCTAGGGATTCAGAAGCAAGCTGAAGAATACTCAAGGAAATGTGATGCATGTCAGCGTCATGGAAATCAAATTCGGGCCCTTTTCCTCGAACTCCATGCCAGTAAGGTGTGCTGGCCGTTCAAACGATGGGCACTTGATCTAGTTGGTGAATTCCCCAATACTCCGGGTAATAGGAAATTTCTCCTTGTTGCCACGGATTACTTCACTAAATGGGTCAAAGCAATTCCTCTATGCAGAACTCGAGAAGAAGAGGTCATTTCTTTTATTTGGCAGAATATCATCACAAGATTTGGTTGTCCATATTTGATCCGTATCGATAATGGTCCTCAGTTCGCTGGAGCCAATGTCGTAGTATTTCTCAACAAACACAACATAATTCATTCTCCATCAAACTCGTACTACCCCCAGGGAAACAGACAGGCAGAGATCACAAACAAGATCATCGTGGATGGTCTCAAAAAGTGCCTTATGTTATAGAAGAAGGGCAACTGGATACGTGAATTACCTCACATCTTATGGGCTTATCGAACTATACCGCGGAAGTCAACACAGTGCTCTCCTTTTTTACTTGCCAATGGAATGGAAACAGTGATCCCAACGAAGTATCACCATCCTGTGAGAGACCACGAGCTCACAGACGAAG
The DNA here is from genome assembly GCA_014058105.1 of Kingdonia uniflora. Taxonomy (NCBI): domain Eukaryota; kingdom Viridiplantae; phylum Streptophyta; class Magnoliopsida; order Ranunculales; family Circaeasteraceae; genus Kingdonia; species Kingdonia uniflora. Next base: position 1,408,125 of record JACGCM010001217.1, on the reverse strand, counting down.
AAAATGAGTTCGAATTGGCTTGCAACCTCAATTGGATTGATGAGACACGAGATTGAGCTATCATAAATATTGGTCGATATCATCAAACACTGGCAAATTCCTATAACAAATGAGTTCGCACTCGGGAGTTCGCTATCAACGACTGGGTCCTTCAAGAAATCCCGGATAACATAAAAGATTCACATGCTGGGAAACTAGCAGAAAACTGGGAATGTCCCTTCATGGTCATAGCTCGAACTGGTCTAGGTTCATACTATCTCATGACGAAAGCCAATGACAAAATTCTAAATCCATGGAATACAAGAAGATTGAAGTTATATCGACGTTGAGCAGCTCCTCCGTCGCTCAGCAAGGTTCAATCCACCTCGAGATTTTCCCTCCAATGTATGTACAAACTCTTTTCAATCAATGAAATCTCTTTTTTATCACAAGAATCCCTGCTATACAGTTCCCCTTCATCTCCATCATCTCCAAGGGTAAAAGCACAGTTTATCCTAGCTCGATCCCTAAAGGTAAACCATACCCAACATTGGTAATGGCATAGATAATACTAGCCTAACTCCTGAGGATAGTCATACATCCAAAGGCGGGGGCCATAACGAACCTCTTAGCCTGAAGATAACAAGCCTAAAGCACGAGTGAGGAAAAAACTTGCTCGCTGCCGCTAAGCTCCAGCATCCAACATTGGTAATGGCATAGATAATACTAGCCTAACTCCTTAAGATAGTCATACATCCGAAGGTGGGGGCCATAACGAACCTCTTAGCCTGAAGATAACAAGCCTAAAGCACGAGTGAGGAAAAAACTTGCTCGCTGCCGCTAAGCTCCAACATCCAACATTGGTAATGGCATAGATAATACTAGCCTAACTCCTGAGGATAGTCATACATCCGAAGGCGGGGGCCATAACGAACCTCTTAGCCTGAAGATAACAAGCCTAAAGTACGAGTGAGGAAAAAACTTGCTAGCTACCGCTAAGCTCCAACATCCAACATTGGTAATGGCATAGATAATACTTGCCTAACTCCTGAGGATAGTCATACATCCGAAGGCGGGGGCCATAACGAACTACTTAGCCTGAAGATAACATGCCTAAAGCACAAGTGAGGAAAAAACTTGCTCGCTGCCGCTAAGCTCCAATATCTAATATGGTATCAAGGCATAAATAATACTAGTTGAACCCCTGACGACTCAGAAACCTCTGGGGCTAGGGCCATAAAGAGCCTCAGCCTGCAGGATCTGGCCTAAAACATGAGTGAGATATTACTCGCTGCCGATAATCCCAGCTCTCCAATATGGTATCAAGGCATAGATAATGCTAGCCGAACCCCTGAGGAAACAAATATCCGAGGTAGAGGCCATAAAGAACCTCTTATCCTGCGGTGACCGCCTAAAGTACGAACAAAGATAATACTAGCTCGCTACCGCTAAGCCTCCCTAAAGTCCAAGGGTTGAAGCACATATAATACATACTTCTACACCCACAGACTTCTTATAATTCAATGGGTCAACCAGAGAATAACATCTACTACAGGTGCGGAACTATTAGTTTCCCATATCAACATTTCAAATTACAACGCTCCTCTAAAGGCCTACATCGAGCACTGAAGCATCAACATCTGCTAATTACAAAAGGTACTCGTTATCAGAATTCAAGTCTATTTCTTTTTAATTCTGCTGGATTTTCTTGATGGGAGAGTAGTTGACCGTCCTCCCACAGTAGGAGTAGGTGAGACTGTACTCGAGCTTCCCACTATTTCAGTCCTGGATGCCATATATTCTGAAGCTCGTTCAACAACAATTTCTCTCCCTCGAGCTATCTGTTCAGCCGTCGTGGTCCAAATACCATGATCCATAACCCCAATTGGATCTATGTTTGAGATATCGAGTTTACTTACACAAGTCCTCCCAGAGAAGCAATCTTGCATCAAATCCCTCTCAACCTGTAAGAATTTTATTTCCTCGACAAAAAATGCTACCAATGCGCTTAATTGCCGTTGATGCAAAGCTTCACCATCACATTTTTCTTACTCATGAACTACTAGTTCCTTAAAGGATTGGTGAGTAACAACAGCGCGCTTGCTATGCCTCAAACGACGAGCTTTCGATTCAGCCAGTTCAGCTGTTAATTGATCAATACATTCACTCATCTGCCTTATAAGATCTATCAACTTCTGCCGAGAATTTATAAGATCTATACGCATATTTTCCACTAACTCTTCTTTTCGATGAAGAGATTCCTTCATCTCTCGAATCCCCTCACCAGAAGTAATTTCACTATCCCTTTTATCCAATTCAAAATTTAAGATCCTTCTCATACTTCAATTTGCATACACGTAATTCCCGCTCTAATTTAGAAATTCGAGCACAGAGTTGATTAATTCTTTCATTCATCTCCTTATCATGTTGCACAACCCTCCTCACATTTCCGCGAGCGTGGGCCAAATCGTCTACCAAAATTTCATTGTTGGCTTGAACATCTGCTAAATCAGCCCTGCTCTGAGCCTCTGTCCCTTTTAAACGACTTAAATCACCCTTCAAACGATCTAACCTGGCGATCACACTATCGCGTATTTGTGCAGAGTTACGCAATTCTAAATTTTTGCCCGCAATACTACTGTTTAATTTTTCAAGATCGGCCTCGGACACAGCCAAGTAAGTTCGCGCAGTATTCAAGTCGATCTCTTTCTTTAATAACTGCTCGTTCAGAACACGAATGTTACACTTCATATCAGATATCTCTTCATTCAATGCTCTAATACGGTATTCGGCTAACTCGGCCTCGTACCGAGAACCTGACGCAGCCTTTTCCTTCAACTCAGCAAGTTCGCTGGTAAGTTGGTTCAAGTCCAAATCCTTGCTCAAAATTGTTGTAGTCATATCCTCGACTTGGCTCTTAGTTTCTTAGAGCTTCAGAGAAAGCTTCACATTATCATCTAACCGATCTTCATACTAGGAAATCAAAGCCTCATGTGCTTCTGCATACTCAGCATTATACAAAAGAATCTGCTCTTCTCTCTCTCTAGCAACATCAGTACCTAATTGGGAAACAGATCGACAGAAGAATACTGAAAAACTTATAGAATAGACACCTGCAAGCTCGAGATAGCCAATGCCTCCTGGGCCTACCGACCAAGAAATAAGTTTTGGCCGCAAGACAGAGTGTACATACACAAACATCCTGAACTAAAATAAACTTACAAGGTACATATCCCTTCTTCTATTAAATTCCTATTCATCTAGTTATTAATTTATCTGAATTATCTAACCTGCAATTCTGCAGAGGATTTTTTCTCCACTTCAAGCAGGCCCTCTAAGTCCACAACTCTGAGGTGCGAGCTTTCAATCTCCTACAATACGGAGTTTCATAAGAAAAGCGTTGTTGGCATAAAATAGAGTAAAATATTACAAAGCTCGAGTTCATGTTTCACAACCAATGTTACATTACACGATCATCCTACCTGATCAATAGTTTCCTGACTCTCGGCAGCAGTCATTTTAACAACATTCAGACCATCCTCCATTTCCTTAACCTCCTCTTCATCCATAATTTCTTTCTCCTAATAATTCCCTTCGCTAAATGCCAAAATCTCTGCCTTTGTATACCTCAGCTGGTAGAGCTTCCCAGCAAGGTTGTTCCAAGAAGTAGTAAGCGTGGTAACCAATCGCTCCGCTTCAGTTATACTTTCGGCCCTAACTTCCTTTAGCTTTAGGGCAGCAGCTTCCCTTACTTTCTCCAGCTCCAACTGAAAAGCTTCCCTCTCCCAAGTTAGGTTCTCTTCAAACAGGTTTTTCTCTCCCTCGAGCTGGGAGATCTTCTTCTCCAGCTCAATTGACCTATCCTGGAGACCAAGCTGAACCCCCCTCAGAGCACGAGCAAACTATACAAAGAAATAAGTCAGCTCGAGCAACAAAAAAGCTCGATAAAACCAACTATTTACTAACCTTCTTAAACTTATCATCCACAACAGCAACCATCTTCTCTCGAGCTTTAGCTCGACATTGTTCCTCCAGGAGACCGGCTTCAACCTCAAAGCGCGGCCTCAAGTCTGCCCCCTCGGCGATCTTATCGCTTTCCTCTAACACCACCTGCGACTTTGTGGGAGAAGTTACCTTCCTCCTCTTACTGTTATCGTCCACACTGTCCGACGTAACAGAACGAGAAGCAGCCCCCCTTTTTACGGCCTTCCTCTTCGCAAGGTTCCGTACAACAGTGCTGGAGACAGTGGCCATGTCCACTGGCCCATCTGGCATTTCATTGAGCCGCACAAGCTTCAAAGGAGTATTAAGTTCAGGAGTTAACAATTTCTCTTCCATAGTGCCTGTAGTTTTCCCAACCATTCTCCTCTTAGCTTGAGATCTCCTGACCTTGTCATCCTTACTAGCTACCCTTTTGAACTTACTTATCTCTAACTCTTTGAGAACAGCTTTGAGCTCAGTGCCTTCCCTGGCAACGGCGTCTATAAAGGATTCTTTCCTCGAAACTTTGCAGCTAATTCCTACATAAAAGGTCAGCAACATTAGATACAAATCACCTATAGAAATATAGTTCAACATACAAATGATAGTTCGATTTTCAATCGTATACTTGCCCTTTGTTATAGTTCTATTATTAAGTTCCAGGGGTTCCTCATCAGACCGCTGAAGACATTCACCAAACACCCATAAAAGGTTGTCATTCCACACTCGCCCTGCTGAAGATAGGTCGAAGAAGCATGGTCTTGAAGAACTAGAAGAAAGATATGCACCATCAGTTGCTGTGACATATTTCACAGCATAATACTCCAGAAAATCCTTGGCAGTAATCCTCCTCTCACTACCAGATGCAGCCCATCTCTCATTAAGGGTTTCATATACAAGGATAACTTCCCAAAATTTGTAATTCAGCTGCGCCGGGCAAGCCCCAATCATATTCATAACACTCTTAGCCAAATTGCTCAAAGGCAGTGTCAACCCATAGTCGAACTGGGCTAAATAACAACAAAAACTATCAGTTCGACTATCCTTCACCACGCCTTGAATGTACTCCAAAGACACTTCGTCCCCCAAACACTTGCACTTCTTTTCTTTAGCCAAATTAGGCAGCAAATACAGGTAATCCCTTCCTTGACTGACACTGCAATTCCCAAAGAAATTACCCCTGTATCCGAAGGTGTGCCCCCAGATCCCGTCTATAATACTTTTGGCCTTATAGAACTCCCTAAACCAACTAGAATCTGTTGGGTACTCAACTCGAGAACCCTTCAGACGAGGCCATTCTACCAATTCCGCTATAGTATCTTCCTCATCTCCTACTCTAATGACGGGAGATAAATGCCCTACGAGGTCTACTTCATCAGCCATTGTACAACCGGAAGTCGAAACCATACTTATCTATAGTAAAGGGTCTACTTGACAAGACGCTGGTCCAGCAAAACCTACAGATAGGTCGAGGTATATATATTAATTTTTATCTCGCACTACTAGATCACTTCTACAATCACAAACTGCCACAAAACGATTTTTATCGCCCCACAGTCATTATTCCCATTGTTATTTTTATTTTATTTTTTGTGTTTGGGTAGGGATTGCATCCTTATCCCGACACAATAAAGATTTTTATACAAAAACTCTTATAAACCCAAAGACAACCTTCAACACCCGAGTGAGAGTCTACAGCATTGGTCCGCACCAGTTTGCTCAATTCCTGTAACTTCTTCAAAACTTCCTCGATCTCAGCCACCTCTCATTGTTTGCAATAGAGACACCTAGTCATAGCCTATTTTCGTGAACAGAGTTTTCATTAAGTAAATTAGGGCAGTTACATTACAAAAATTCAAAAATACAACAGTCAATCACTCCAATCCTTAAGGTACTTGCATTTGAAGCAACCGGTGTGCCCAACCACACTACAAGCTTTTAGTAGCCCTGAATCGATATCCCTATCCTCATTGATGATCTCCTCCCTTGCCATCATCAGGATGAACTTTTTGCGATCTTCTACAGACCGCCAACAGGTACGCATGGACTCAGACCAGTACACGCAGTTCATTTCCTCGCCCCTTTCTACATCAGTCATACCCTCGTAGTTTGCTCGGGTCTTGGGCAGAACCGCATCATAACCTTGCTACTCGAAAATAGCTTCCCTTATTTCATCAATCTTGAATGCTAAACTAAAGTCGTTCAGCGCACGCGCTTCAGCAGCCTTCTAAGAGCGAGTCTTCTTCATTTTTTATGAATAACCTTCTTAAAGAGCAAGTCACACTTTTACACTGTTCAGTTAACAGGACTGATTTTTTGATTGACTATACGCAACGTATTTCAGTTTCTATAACCCACTCTTCCTGGGATAGAACTAATTACTATTATTTTTGCATGCTTAATCGAGCTCTCTAAAGTTTATATTTCGAGCTTTATGTTTACATCTGTTAAGCTCGATTCACTTCTGAGGTAGGATAAGTATGTTATCCCACCAACTATTCACTCCCATATTATGTACAGCTCGATGATATGTCGACTATTTCTGCTTTTCGCTAGTAAGAAACAAACAAAATATTCTTTTATTATGCTCGATTTTTATCTAAGAAGTTGGTTACAGGACTACCCCTACAGCGTTGCTTTACAATTACAGAATCAAGCTTTTCGAAGCTTGATATTACAAATACTTTCTCAAACACGAGGACAAGTCTCTAGTTCTTTTCTCGTTGCCAAGATAATGCTGATCTTCCAGAGAAACTGCAGCCACAGCTCGAAAAATTACAAGACTGCAACAGGTCAAATACCTCTTTCCCCTTCATTTCCCTGCAGGAAGAATTAAAAGAAAAGACAATGGTACTGAAAGAAGCGATCCATCATCCATCTCCACCACCATCGTCTCTTCTTCCTTATCCCCACTAACCAGAAGTTCGTGGAGATTGAAGAAAATTCTTACCTTAGAAATCATAACGTCATTAGAGACCAGGGATTTTGAATCGCATACACCCCGGCCCCTAAATTGGACTCTACATAATACACGGAAATATTTCAAACAACACTCCTTTAACAAAATAGTAGAGGGAGTCTCCCTACTCTGATAGCCACAAAACCATATCCAGAATCCCTCCACGATGAAAGAAAATCGGGTATGATACACTTGATTCTTCATCTTAAACATGATGTTGAGAAAATACGCTTCTAAAAAACTCTTTTTTTTTCTCACCGATACAAAACAGACATGTTTGCTTTTCTCTACAGCGAAGATGTGCTACAGGTTATTCGGCGATCAAAGCTGGCCACTATTTATAGCGATACCGCATTTAATGCAAGTTGTTTCCCCAACAGTCATCCGCTCGGGAATACCAACAGTCTACCCATAACACTCACACGTCATAATGACTGTACACTCTTCAATACAGACGTTCCACTTTTCAAGTGTCGCTTACATCATCACAAGGTCCAAGTTTTAGGGTTTTTCTCAACTAAAGCCACACGTGACTTCAGTTGCGAGGGGGCAATTGTAGGCACTTATCCCTCGAGTTATGGATACTCGATCTCATCTATACCTCGAGCTTCAGAAGACTCGATCATATCCAGTACCAGACTCGCGCATAAACAAACACGTTACAAACACGTTAACAGTTACACATCGACCACGAACTCAAGCAGAACGTGGATCGTCCACAACAGACGTAAACAGAATGAGTCAACATATACTTGTCTCCCACGAGCTATCAGTTACACACACAACTGCTCATGACTCCCACTTTTAAGAGAACGTGTTTAAGCACGATGTCAAGCTAAGAGCAGGGTCTATAAAAGGGCAGAGCTCCTAAGAAAATAGGGAGGTGGAGAGAAAAATCTATACATACAATTATCTGATCTCTAGCTTTATTTTCTTTGATTAACTCTTGTAATCAGATTCTCTAAATCTCTCAAGCAATAATACTACTTTCACAAAATCCCCTACTCGAGGTCGTAGTTTTTACCTATTCAGAGGTTTTCCACGCTAAATCCCCTGTATCAAATGTTATCTCTTACTTAATTCTTGTCATAGTAGTTCTTGGTATAAGGATCGATTTCAAGCTAGTTCAAGCTTTACAAAATCTGGTCCCTACACTTATCAAGTTCATCTAGAGTTGACTTAACTTTCTCCTCAACATCATGACCTTCCTTTTCTGGCATCTCAATTTTGTCAGGAAGATCTTGTTTCTCCCTTTTAAGTTTTTCAATCAGAAGGTCAAGGGTTCGATTCTCACCTCTGTGTGGGCATCGAGGCTGGTATGAGCAAATCAGTTTTATGTAAACTTGCCCAGTTCATATAATTTATTCGCTATTGCACGAGCCCTTGAAGATCTAGTCAGGAATTGACGATCTGCAGGCGATTGGCCTAGATACCTCTAGTTACAAAAAAGTAAAATCAGAAGGCTTGTTTCCTCAGTTTTTACTTTTAAGTTCCAATGTGAGTGTATTAACTTGTTCTTTCAAGATTTTGTAAATTTTATCAAGTTTAATACACTCCACAGAAGTTCGACTATACAACTCTTCAAGATTAGTATCCTGAACTCACAAGTTCATGATCACTTTGACTTTCAACACGACTTTTCAACTCAAAGGGGTCAGACTGGTCACTACTATTGTTTTGAATAGCAAAAAATTCATAAAGTTGACCATTTTTATTTTCATTAGGATAACTATTATTATTATTATTATCAAATTCATCATTACTATCAACCCAAGTAATTGTAATATTTATAGCCTTATTATTACTACCAAAAAGATTATTAGGAAAACTATGTGCATATTAACCAAACTCATGACACTTACAACATTCAACTTGACTTAGGTCAATGTCAAGGTTGGTCTGCCAGTTATTCAATTTAACTTGATTATGAGTTCGCGACTTATAATTTACCGATTGCCTTTGCCTTTGAAATTGATGATTTTTTACAAGTTTGTTAAGTTATTAGCTTATGGAGGCAATATGTGAATCAATATCCGACCCCTGATCATCATCTGAAACATGAGAGTGATTAACCTCTTTGGTAGCCTTAGAAGACAAAGAGGAAGTTGAAGAATTAAAAGCTACACTCTTATTCTTCACAGGGATTTTCATTTTCATGTCAAGTTCAAAAGTTCATAATTTTCTAGCCAATGTGTCCAGCTTTATTTTCTTAAGATCTTGAGCTTCCTCGATAGCATCACGTCTAGATCTAAAACTCTTAGGTAATGATCTTAAGACTTAATAGACAATTTGAACATCAGAATAGGCTACTCCTAATGTAGCACTTAATCCATAATAAAATTTAGATTTACTTAAACGAAGAAATGAAATGAAGAACAAACACAATTGGTGAGATAATTTCCCTTTTGGAGCTTCAATTACTCAATGATTTGATTCTAATTGAATTACTCTCAAAGCCCTAAGTCTCACTTACAAAAACTTGGATTAATCTAAGATAACTTCATCTTACCTAACCTTGCCCCTTTATGAAGGTTCTCAGTTTCTAGTTACAAGATAGGACCATTATGCCCTTGAAATGCCTTAAAATATTGATAAAATATGATACTCCAAAAGACCCATGAGTTAGCGTGAACGACTGGCCAAATTAAGCCTAAGAAAAGCCTCAGCTTGAATTGGTCTTCTAGAACTCCAGTTTTGTTTGAACAACTCCAATGTCATTCGAACGACTTACCTATTTTTGTCTAAAAATTGCTTTAACTTGAATTGGTCTTCTAGGAACTCTAATTTCGTTCGAACGACTTACCAATTTTTGTCTGAACAAACTCGGCACAAATTGGTCAAATAGACTCTGCTTGAGTTGATTTTCTAAGAATTCCAGGTCAAATAGACTCTTCTAAGAACTCCAGGTCATATAGACTTTGCCCAAATAGACTCAGCTCGTATTGATCGACTAGACTCAACTCAAGTTGGTCTTTTGGGAACTTCTAGGTCGTTTCTCTCATAACTTGTTCGAACGACTCCAAGGTTCGTTGGAACGAGTTGGCATCTTTTGAAGGGGATCGATCTCCAGATCCTCCTGGATCAGCACTAGTGTTTACAATGTCACTTAATCTCGCATACTCATCAAATGATGCATCCTCACTCATTCAAATATTCTCAAATTGGGAAGTAAGTATTTTAAGCTTATTTACTTTGACTGTCATTGCCTTCATGAGTTCAAACTTAAATGTCCCAAGCTTCTTTTGAAGTTGTTCAAGCAGAGATATATTAAAACTCACTTTGAACCATAACCATAAAGATAGTATTACGACCCTTAGTGTTAAAATTGGCAATATCCTTTTCTTCCTTTGACCATTAGTTTCTAGGCTCAGGAACCTCTACAATACTACATGTCAGACCTTGTATCATGGTATGTGTAAGAACCTAATTTCGTATATCGAACTTAGTCTCTCACACCAATGATAATTAGAATGCTAGTAAGAAATAGTAATTGCTAACACAAGGTCTTGCATGAAAACCTTTGAATAGGTTTAAGAACCACGACCTCTCTTGAGGATTTTGGAAAGAAATATATTATTAATAATTGTTAGCTATTACAAAGAATGCTCTGAGTGTTCTGTGTAGATTTTCTGGGTAAAATACTTTGTGTAGAATTTCATGTGTCCTTTATATGTAGTTCCTTGGTCATATTTATAGGTTTTATAATATGACCGTTTGACAACCATTATTATCCTTAATGATGGACATTATTATATGGATTTAATAAGTCATTAAACTTATTGTATAATGGTCTGATCCTTCTATTTTGTAATGACTTCATTAATAACGGAGTGCCTGTTGAATCGAGTTGTTGATGTAGAGGTCGAGAATAAAAAGTAAAACTCTAGCTATTCTATAGTGTGCCATGTAATCATATGTTGATAAGGTCGAGTAAACGTATGATGGTCTAAGATGAGGCTTGAGTTTGAGATCTAGAATAGGCCACTACAGCAGCCCCTTCTCTGCCAAGAGCACGATAAGCACTATGGCTGAGTGGTGTTGGTTGAGAAACTTCATTAATACTGTATTTAATATTGGGGAATCATTTCTAATGTTTCTTCATGAATATCTGTGTGGCTGTTGTGTTCCTAGAACCAATGGCTTTGGCCAAAGTTATTGCATGGGAATTCCCTTAAAAATTTGGAACATTGTCTTTAATGAGGTTACATTATAAATACTATTGTGGTTGGCTATTTGCAGTTGTTATTCGCTAAGTACTTCTTTGACTTTATAGCTTCTATAACCTTTTTCCCTGTATCTTTTCTTCTGGTGAGAGGATGGTGACCACCAGACAGCAGTCTCGTGAGATGAGGGTTATTGCTAAAGCCCAAGAGCTGTAGTTATGGTATTTTGGGACCCAGTCATTGAACCTTATGACACCAATTCTAGTATTTTCTACCTACTTGGTATGACGTATGAAGAGGTGGAGGAGGCGGATGATGACTATTATCAAATGGTCTGCTTTTATTACATGGTGACGTTGGAGGAGGGGCGTAGGAATGGTTTGCGGTTACTGGCAGAGGAGGCTGCTATAACTGAGGATGAAGTAATTGGTGTTCGTCCGAGAACGTCTCGCCGGTACCCTGCTGGTGAGTGGATTCTATAAAAAATATAATCATCTTTCATTTTCTGCCACGCGAGGGTGGTGGGGGTTATGGAGGAAGAGACTGTGGTGGTGGAGAATGGAGACAGAGAATTGAAATCTTTCTTCTGCAGAATCATCATCTCTTGTCGTAAAGAATTTCCTTCTTCTAAAGGGTGGTTCAGATACTGATATCCTAGCTTCCTTAGTTTCTAGTAGAAGTAAATTGTGTGAAGGATTGCCTGGGCTGTTCTTGCAGAAGAATAGTGTTGAAAACTAAAAAGTAATGTACCATGAAGATCGATCTATAAAAATATTTGGAAGACTTGTTATCTGTAAAGCATTGTGTAAGTAATATTTAAGATAATAAAAATTTCTTATTTTGTCTTTTGTGTTGCAATTCGAACTGGAGAAGATATGTTTAATATACTTGATGTAATACCTTTTGCGTGAAAACGAACTAAAAAAAATGAGAATGGTAACTCAAACTATTGATGGATGTGAAAGAAAGTGAAAATAATAGAGAAAAGAATTTTGGAGGTCAAAAAATATGTTGTAGTGTGATAGGCACTTGCGTCGAACTAAAAGACGTTTATTGGTGCGAGCTACCAGACATTAAACTGTGGTAGAATTGTTCTGAACGAATCGAACTTTAGTGAATTTGGAATGTATATCAGTGAATATATTAGGAAGTGAGGTTGAAAAAGAGAAGTTTGAAAATGTAATAAGGTCATTTGGTGAAGTCACAAATAATTGGCTAGTATGATCATGCTGATTGAGAAGAGATTGGTATGCTTACTTATTGTTGATCTTGTAGATATGCGAATTCTTTTAGTCAAACTATTAATAGAATTTGTTATCTCAAAACCTGGAATTACATAAGATTATGTTATGTGAACTTGTTGTAGAATTTTCAATCTGTTATCTCAGAATTGTTCCATAGTATTTAGCATAACTGTCCTTCTCAATATACGTACTTTCGTGGACTAGGTCGGTATAGCTCCAACGAACTATGTCCAAAGTATGTTGCTAGTATACTATAAGCATCCTTTGTTGGTGATAGAGGATGTGTATTCCATACTACAATATCCTGGTGATTTGATAGTGCTCTGGAGAAGATGTTTTGAACTATTTGGAAAATGCCTTGATGTAGTTAGGTAAATGATATCTGTATGTAGGTGCTTGGTTGGAGCTACTGCTAGATATTTTTGAATATTTTGTGCAAGCTCTATATTTGCAGGTGTATCATCTGTGTGAAGCACATGAATAAGATCTTAGGATATACCTCTTAGAATGGAAAGCACTAGTTGTCAAAATATTCTCGAAATTCTGAAGATATCCTTGTTTCCAAAAATTTGTTCCCGTAAAATATATCTTCCCTCAATATTTGCGTGGTAGGCAACATAGATGCAAACAGATCTCCATGTTGGCTATATAAGATCCTGATTCTTTTGGTGCTATGCATTATACTCTTTGACAGGAAAAGCTTGTTGTTGGTTGATTAGAAGTTATTATGGTAAGGACACGTTCTCAGCGTGTTCGTCATGCAGTGGAGGGTAGGTTAAGCATCAAGGTGGCTGAACTCCATAAGCGGTACTTTTTTCCAGAGTGGTCATTGTAGTTGGACAGTTTGGATAATTAAGGTAGGTGTACAGAGTATGTTTGTTATTTTTGGTGTGATGTATTCTGTGAGTTGTTGCTGGATGCAACCCTGAGAGAAGAAGATGTTCAAGAAATCGCATGGGATAAATTGGTTAAAGAGGATAAGAGGGCAGCAAGAGGGGAGATAATTTCATATGGTGAAGTGAATCACCTGGGCTGCTTTAAATATAATTATATGGGAAGGTAAGCTCGAACTGCAGTAGTTCAAAATGAATAAGTAATCTTTTTGTAGTATTCTATTTTTATTTTCTATTGAATGTAGAATAATACAAATTGAATCTGCGAATAAAAAAGTAGTATAAATGTATTTATTGAACTATTTATATCGCAGATACTATGGATTACAGCTATCTGATTCTAACAGCTGTGTAGATAATTTTAAATTTTGAATATTTGCTATTTATAGGAATGACGTATGGTGTAGTACGATCTTGATTAAGTATAAAAGCAAGGTGATGGATCGTGTAGATTATTTTGGGAAAGAAGGACAAAATTGATTAATGGCTGAAGGCAGAGATAGACGTAATAATAGTAAACATTATCACAGAAGTCATGATGATGTTGTGAGGTAAAAAAGTATGCCTGCAGAGCTAGGAAGGGTTACCGACACGTGTCTGAAAGGGCCATCATTTCAAAAACTGAGGGAGAGTATAAAAACTCATCTCTCTCTCCCTCATAAAATATCTACAGTTATAGAGAAAGAAAAAGTGGTGTAACTAATGTTTCTAGAGAGAGAAAATGCTTGAGTTCTTAGTGTAATCTCGTAGAGAAAGCTTCATTTGGTGAAAGAGAGTTGATGGAGAAATGACGGAAGCGGTCAATCTCTGTGAAAGGTGTGGGTAAAGTAGAAGATTGTAGGTCTTCTAGTACAAGTTAGTAAATTTTGATCCTCTATTTTGATTATAGTGAATGGTACTTTGTGTATGTGTTTGTTTGTTTATCGTTTTTGTATATGATTGATTGGGATGTTGAATTTCAGAATGTAGAGGCTAAAAAACTATTGTTTGCCTGTAATAGTGAATATTTGCAAAAGCTTTGAGTATGGTAACAAACGTCTAGAAAGAGAAAACTATTTTTGGAGAATAAGAAGTAGGAGAGTTGAAATTGATTTTCTATTATTTTGGAAAGTCTTGAAAATAAATGTCCTGACTGGGTAAAAGTAGAAGTGAGGTTTGTATCTGCTGTGTGTGTGGTATATCATATAATTGTGGAAGTGTTGTATCATAGAGATAGGAAAATAATATAAGATTATTTGTACCTGAAGGTCCAGTATGCATTCTAAAAACCTAAAGCCCAATAGTAAATTTGTAGTGTCATCTAGTTCAGAGGAAACATTATCGCCAGGCAGAGAGGATGATTGTGGAGACATCGAGGAGACGGTAAATAAGAGGGAAGTCACTGTGGGTGTAGGGACTGAAGACCCAGTGAAGAGAGTAATGTGGTAGAGGAAGATGAAAAGGGGGCGAAGGAGGAGGTTTTTTAAGTATTTCCAGAAGGAGTAGATGTAGGGAAAGAATACATGAAATTTCAAAAGAAGTTAAAAGGGGAGTAGGGAAATTATGTAATGGAATAACGCCAGTGGTTTATGACATTGGTACTAGGGAAAGGGGAAGATGTACACTATCAAGTGCCCAGTCTAGATTTCTGAAGAGGGAGAAAGGACTTGGGGAAGACGTAGAGATTATGTACTATAATGGGGTGGGCATGGCAGGCATGAATTATGGTTTTCTGTGCTATTTAAACCAAGCCGTATATGGTCTTAGGATTCCTTTGACCTTTTTTCAGAAAGGGGTTATGAATGCATTGCAATATTGCCCCACACAATTAAATGGGAATGTTTTTTAGATGATGAGGGTGTGTAAGGCGTAGAATGAGAAGTGGAGAGAGAACGGGATTTTGAAGCAGCTCATTACAGCTGACGTACTAAAATTTTACAAAATTAAGTATGTCAAAGCCTATAGTAGTAGTTATCTATTCAGTGACTCGTCTAGGCCAAAGATTTTTTAACTTTGAATCTGCTAGTAGACTGTGGAATGACCATCTTGTATGGGTAGGGGCAATTGTATGCAAGTTCTAGATAAACCAGCGCTCGTCCTGGATCATAAATATTTTAATCTGAATAAGTAACACCTGCTATCTTAATCGAATATCATTTTGTCTTTGAGCTGCTAATCATTTCCTTGATTTTGTTTGTCAGGTCCTGATCCTAAATTCTTCCCTGATAACATGAGCTTGTTCGATTACGTAGCCCTCGGATAGGTTGAGTTAAAGTAAGTGCCTGGAGAGTTGAATATTCGCAGGGATAAAAGAGTAGACTCCAGAGTTCCCAAAGTATAACGAGCTCACAAAAATTAAGCCATGGCTAAGAAGAAGAAGAAGACCCTTCTTCCTCTAGGGGATTTGACTGGTATCCCTTCGCCCCCACCAGGGTGTACGAGCGGGGTACAGAAGATCTGGAGGTTGAAAAAGACAATACCATAATCTTCTCATTTTATATTGGGGGAGGCCCAAGGGAAATAGGGTGATAAGCTGGCTGTTACGAGTGTGGTGGAGCAGCAGATAGTGAATGAGGTCGCTTCTCTAGACGCAGAAAAGAGGTCGTTAAAAAGGAAACAAAATGAGCTCAAAGGCAGTGACCAAACTCAGGCTAAGGTTGTGACCAAGCTTAGGGAAGTAGAGCTGAGGTGTTTTAAGATGGCGAGGACTGAGCCGAGGCAGTTCGAAGAGATGTTTAAAGATCAAACAGTGAATGTACGTATTAATATTCTCTATTTGTTGTATTGTGGTTAATGTATGTGCTACTAATCTCATGTATTGGAATGGTAGCTCTTGATACTGTATAAGGGGGCTACAACATTTATTGAGAAGAGGAATCAGGAGTATTTAGAGCTTACTCAGGGGTTCGATGCTCAAATAGCTCGGATGAAAGAGCTCAAGGAAGAGCTCAAGACTAAGAGAGCGTAAAAGGTGGTAGAGGCAAAGGTTGCTGAAGAGCGGTATGCATTACTGTTAGAGCATGAGGAGACTCTGTCAAAAACCTTTAAAGAGATAAGGATTGGCAGAATCATATGATCCAATCCTATCATCATTTTGACTTAAGCGAGACCGACATTGATATGGACCTAGCAAGTAGGTGCCAAGAGATAGTTTTTGCTTCAGACGTAGAAGATGAACTGGTTGAAGATGTTGTTGCCCAAGTCAATGTACCCCCTTTGCAAACTGAGCAGGTTCCAGCTGCTGGTATTGAAGTGGATCCTCCATCTGAGGTAGAGACTGACAATAATACATAATATCATTATGTAGTATCCTATTTCGAACTATTTCGTTCTATTTTGACTTTGATGAGACTATTTTCTATGTGCTTTGAAACTGTAAAGTTTGATAGTCATAAGTTTATTGTGCCCTGTTTGAATATTCGTTTGATAGCATAAAATTTGTAATATGTGTAGGAGATAGATCGGTTGAGAAAAACTATTTCCATTCTGGAGATATCGTTGAGCAGAACGAGGGACTCTGTGACTCATATTCAATATGTATTAAATAAAATTGAGTATGAGAGAAGGCAGTTTAAATCTAATTCGGAGAAAAATTTTAAGGAATTATATTATCTATAGTATAGATACGTAAAAATAAAAATAGAGGGGGATAAAGTTTTAAGAAAAGGGGAGGACAGAGAGGTGCTAGTACATAAATCTAAAGACTTCATTTATTTTATTGACCTGAGTGATAAAGCCAGGTGTCAAAATCTTTTGATAACTCTGACACTATATTTTGAGGTCGAAGTAGATAGTGAGCGGGGTTTAAAAAAGGCCCTTAAAGGAAACGGGTGTAGTACCTGGCCCAGCTCAAGTCATGTTTTTAGCTCAAGAAGCACATAATCGTCATATCGAGGTTAAAAAATATAGCTCAAGCTGGTGTGTCTATCATAAAGGGTGGCGTAGGTCCCTTACCTGATGCTCTTGGCTTTATATAAGATCGAAGAGTAATGAGAATTTTGTTTTTCAAAATAAGGAAAGAGTAGATAGAGGTACAAGGTAAATTAGAGGGTGAGTTAAAGGATTTGCAAAACATCTTGAAGCAAAGTGCGGAGCAAAATACCTTACTGGCAAATCAACTATAAAAAGAAGCAACTGTTAAAAAGAAGGTAGATGGGGAGTTGAAAGAGTTGGGCATATTGCATAAGGATATGCATAGGCATATTCATAGATCGAATATGACGTTGCAAGAATATTTGTATCCGTCGCGAGCAAAGGTCGCAGCAGAAACAGATCATGAACGTCATATAGAGAGCGTGATTGAGTTTTATAGAGGGAAGTTGGCAAGGGTAGAGAACAAATCTAGGAAGTATGTTATGGATTGTGAAAAAAACTTTAATGTAGAGAATGAAAAAGCTAAAAATATGTTGTTTACAAAGGATGGGGAAGAAATAGGTGTTGAAAAACCAGCTTCTAGACTGATAAAAAATTTGTCAGAGGAGGAGGTTGAGAGCCTGATACCTTGGCCACGGAAAAAGCAGTGCCAATAAGAGGTGGAGACCTTTATTACACCTTTGGATGTGCAGGTAGATAGGCAAAGGAGATCGAGAAATAGGGGGGCAGTCCTCTCATAGCTCGGGGTAGTGAAAGTAGACGAGCTAACTAGTTAAAAACGTTGCATATGCATTAGATATCTGTATACTGTTTTGATGATAAATAAAATATGTTATATTTGAGTTAAATATGAATAAAGATGTATTGTTTTGATGTGTAACCTGTTATGTATGTGAATGTAAACTGTTGATGCAGGTTAAAATAATGGAGGCTCAAAGTCAGTGTGAAGCTCTACATGTTCTAAACGAGAAACTGAACACTGATGTGAACTTTCATCGGGATGCACTAAAAAGTGCTACTGAGTTAAATGTAAAAGTGGAGGTGATGTTGAAGAAAGAAGGGGACATTGGTAAGAGTTTGCAGGCTTGGATAAATACGTTAGATGTGGAAATAGTTTGCGTACAAGCTGTTGTGAAGAAGAAAGATGAGCGAGCGAGAGAGTTTGAAGAAATGTGGAATGTTACAAAAAATAACGAAAAGGAGTTGGAGGAAGTAAATCAACAAACATAATGAATTAGCGAAAATGTATTGGCCTAAAATAGAGAAATTAGAGGATGCAGTTCAAGTGTTGGAGTTAAATGTTCTAGAATATCAAATAGCAGTTGGGGAGCTGACTAGTTCGATGAACAAATTAGAGGTTGATCTTGTCACAGCTCAACGCAATCTTAACATAAAGGTTGATGAGAAGCTCCACAATCAGTTCATTATGAAGGAATCGCTGCTTATGCTAGAACAAATGGATGGGTTCGTGACAGTGATGGAAGTATAAAATAAAGCTTCTATGAAGGAAAAGCAAGTGATGGAGGCACGCAGTAAAAAGGTGGAAAGTTTGCTAGATGAGGTAAAGGGAAAGATTGCAGAGCTCGTTATGCCTGGCAAGGTTAAGGTCGAGGAGAATGAAGTGTGTGATAAAGAAATGGTGGTGGTGCTTACCTTTTTTGTGCCCGAGCTCAAGAGACTGGAGATAGAAAGAGACACGATACGTGATAGTATGATCACAAATAGTGTAAAGTGTGATATGCAGCTAGTGCAGACAGAATACCTAGATCGTATTATGTCAAAAATTGGCGTTCTTACTAAAAAAAAAATGCGATGAAGGAAGATTAATTGTTGTTGTGAGGGTACCAAAATTAATACGCCTGCATCCTCTAGAATGTGGTAAAAGTTTGCGTGTTGATCCGCTGGCTGAACTTAGTGATTAAGTACTGGTATTGCTATAAAAGTAACCTACTACTGGTGTTAGATTACTTGAAATATAGTAGAGAGAGTGTGAAGGTTATACTGTATAAAAGTTTAACTAATAGTAGAATTAGTAATCTGTATGTATTTGTATTAACCTTTAATGACCAATTGTAGTTTTGACGTGTGTAATCTGTTAGCCAAATTGGCTAACCAATAAGTGACCTGAAGTATAATAGAAGATCAAATTGTGTTAAGCAATAACCGACCTGTTCTGTGTTAAAAAGTCGAATTGGGTGAACCAATAATCGAATGTTAATGTGATAGTAGAATTGGGGTAGTCCCGTTGGTTATCTGTGATATTATAGTGTGCATGCTCTGAATATATGAGTTAGTATAATAGTACTTATATGAGATAGTAGAAAAAATTTGTAATGTAGGTCAGTCAAACACAAGTATTTCATTAGTGTAAGAACGGCGTACAAAAATGATAGAGATAGTAGAAGAGTACTGTATGAGATAGTAGAAGTGTACTCTGATGTAGGTTGGTCAAATACAAGTATTTCATTGGTGTAAGAGCAATGTACAAGAATGTAAGAAATTGTAGAAAAATACTGTATAAGATAGTAGAAGTACTGTGATGTAGGTCGGTCAAACAAAAGTATTTCATTGGTGCAAGAGTGACATACAAAAATATAAGAAATAGCTGTGAGAGATGACTATCTTCGATATAGCTTTAATCCCTTTGCGTTTCAAGGATTGGGGACTCGATCTCTATTGGATGTAATGAGGTCGTAAGAGCCGATACCACTTTTTGCCAATAACAATAAAAGGTTTTTCCCAATTTTTTGTGAGTTTGAGTTTCCCAACATTTAGATCTTTTCTATGTTTTGGGATCTCTCGTAGAACGAGGTCCTTAATATCAAACTCTCGGTGACAAACTCGTTTGTTATATGATTTTGTTAAAGTTTGATGGGACTTTCCCAAGTTCATGACCGTTCTGTCTCTTATTTTGTTGATCTAATTCATGTTACACCCCAATTGGAACTCGTTTTCATCATCGGTCAAGGTATGATCACGTAGTGGGTGATGATATTGAGTGGGGATGATTACTTCGGTATCGTAAGCTAATAAGAACGGTGTGCATCTAATTGATACTCGAGGTATTGTTCGGTACGCCTATAACACGTGCGATTACTCTTGCACCCAATTACCTTTCTTTTCTGTCAATCACTTTTTTATTTCGTCGAATATAGTATGATTGGTGATTTCGGCCTAACCATTTCCTTGTGGGTAATAAGGATTTGAAGGAGAGTGGTGATTTTGTGATGATTGAGGAAATCGACGACCTTTAAACCAACGAATTGTTGTCCATTGTCTATTCTTATGAGGTGGGGCAACTGGATCGTACAATAATGTTTTCCCAAATGAACTTGATGACTTCGTCTTTGCGTGTTCGACTTAAAAGAACTGCTTTGACCCACTTTGTAAAATAGTCGATGGCCATTAAGAGGTGCTTCCTTTTCCGGGTGTAGTGGGGAATTCTCCCACGAGGTTGAGGGCCCACCATTTGAATTGCAAGACGACTTTGCTATAATTGAGCTCTAAAGATGGAGCTCAAATTTTAGATCCATATCGTTAGCAGGCATCACACTTACTAGCATATTCGATGGCTTGAGCATTTCTTTTAGGCCAAAAGACTCCCTAAGTAAGAGCTCGATTTGCTAAAGATTGTCCCACTGCATGCGATCCGCAAGTGCCTTCATGTAAATCGTACAGGAAGGTTTGGGTCTCCTTATCAGATGAACATTAGATAAATGATCCTATAACCGATCTTTTGTATAGGAAATTGTTGTCAATGGCGTATCATTTTGCATTGTTTATCAAACGTCTTCTTTCATTAATATCCTTGGGGAGTTTGGCATTAAATGTGTTGTTTGGTACGATATATATGAGGAAAGGTCGTCTCCAATCGTCCTCGAACTCTTCGTCGCCCCCAGTATTAATGGCATTTGAGTTGATGATGTTAATGATGGGGGTACATACTACTTCCATCTTTAAATATCGGGTTTCCGTTCTGAGGACTCCAGCAAGATAGGTGAGGGAATCATAATATTTATTTTCTCGACGAGGTAAGTATTTGATTGTAGCCTCTTTAAATCTGCTCATTTTGTCAGCTACCGCTACGGCGTAGTCGATCATCTTTCTATTTTCTGATATTTGTAGATATAATGGTTCACAATTAATAAGGAATCCGTGTAAACAGATAATTTAGGCACATTGATCTTTAGTACCATATCCAGTCTGTGGATTAGTGCCTCGTATTCAATCTCATTGTTGGTAGCTTTGAAGTTCAGTTAGATTGATTTCTCAATTCTATTATTGGAAGGTGTGAGAAGAACTATCCCGATGCCTGACCCTGCTAGTCTGGCAGAACTGCCAGTTAAAAGAGGCCAACCTTTCTTGGATATCCAATATGATTTCTCTTCGAACTATTTCTCATTTATCTCTGTACTATCCTCTTCCCAATTAGGGTCATCTACTTGAAAATCTGTAGATAAATCTACTACTGTTTGCCCTTTATCGAAATGTCGTAGTTTGAAACGTATATCGTGCTCACCAAGAGTAACCGACTGTAATGGCTAAATTCTGTAAGCTCAAAATGGCTTGGAATTTGCTATCATACCAGTGAACCTGCGACAATATTCTAATAGAAAGAAAATAAATAACACAGGTAATTTTAGCGTGGAAAACCTATGAATAGGTAAAAAGCCATGACCTCGAGTAGAGGATTTTCATAAAAGTATATTTGTTGCTTGAGGCAGATATCTTATTACAAGTGATCTCTAGATTTAGAAATGCTTGATTCTTGTAACTAAGAAGTTTGAATGTTTCAGAGAATCTAGAACAATTAGTTTTCTTGGTAATTTCTTGTATAATTTACTGGTCTTTGCCTCTTTTGGAACTTCTTCTTTATATAAGCCTTCTCCGCAGTTCTTCATCGTGCTGGAGCACGTTCTCTGAACAATGTGGTTAGGGGCGGGTGACTGAGTAACTGTTGAGTTTGTAAGAGACAAGTGTCTTTGACTGGTTTAGGTTTTTCAGTTTGAAATTCAACCCACGTCCATCACCAGTTTGTGATGTAGGTTAAAATTTTGACTGGAGAAGTCATGTTGAAAATACGTGAGTCTGAGATAGAGGTAATTCGAACTGGCGATAGCTCAATTTTAGGTGAGATCGAGGGATAGATCCCTATGATTGCCCCCTCGTAACTGAAGTCACGAGTGGCTTTGGTTGAGAAAAGATTTGTGGGTAATTGGTATTCGGGTTTAAAGTTCTTGGATATTGAAATAGAGTAATGATGGCTTTGACTGTATGGAAGTTTTGCGGGTTATGAGGAAATGACGTGTATTAAATGGAGATGTAGATGTTGTTATATGTGACGGTTATGATTTGAAGAGTTGCGTCTGTAATAAATGATGATGCTTGAAAAAATGTGCCTGCACAATAAATGTAGGGTTATATAAATAGTACTTGTACCAAATTTTTGAAGCAAAGTATCCTTGCAAGTTGTTAAATTTTCTAAAAGTTTTAAAGATGGTAAAGACTCAGAGGATGGTCCTTGAAGAGAGGATTGTTTCTGAAATGCAGAGGTTGAAGTTGAAGTATTTTGTAACTAATCCTTGGAGATGTTGATACTCGCTCCTGTTCCCCCGACTTATCAAGGTATGTCAGAAGACAAAGTGGTTGAAGCTGAGGAAGAATTACTGTAGGTGGAGGTTTCGCGTCGTCATCTTGATAGGTGAGGAACATTGAGCTTATCTCCGTACTCTTGTGGAAGACAAGGTTGGGGGGACAAATGCAGGGATAGGCATAACTACCTTACAGTTATGCTGATGACTTGTATTTGAATGGATTTTAAGTGCGGGGCAGTTATGCTGAAGAGTGACATGCTGCTGAGGACGATCTTTAAGAGATAAAGGAAAGGGCCAGGCTGGCGGCTCTTTATGGGGAAGAGGACATGAGAAAGATGGTAGGTCTTTATGCTCATATTTATGTATTGCGTTTTGTGCTCACGTTGAGGTCGATTTGTTATTTGCAGGTTGCCTATTTGGTGAGGGGGATTTGGCACAGAGTCAAAGAGGAGAAATTCGAGCTGAAGAAGGTGAAGATCGAGCTTGAAAAGAAGGTAGCTCAAGCGAAGGCTGATGCTCTCAAGGATGTAAAAAAAGGTGGAGGCCTTGAAGGCTTCCCACGTAGTAGCGATTGGCCATCTACAAGTGGAGGAGAGAGCGAACCTGAAGGAGGTGGTGGCAGAGCGAGAAAGACTCGGGTGCCACCTTACGTTGAAGGGGTATTCTGAGGATGAGGTCGATACTATTAAGGCAGACACCTATGTTGAGGAGGGAGATGATGAAGAGGCGAAAGAGGTTGCGGTTGGAGTGGTTGATGGGTTAGACGGTGTCTCCCGCCAGACGGTGCTAGACAATCAAGGGGATGACACCGAGCTCCCGGGGGGGGGAGCATGAGAAGGAAGGGTAGAGAAATGACTTTGTATGAATATTTTGGAAATATTCAGTAAATTGGTTGGATTATGTGTATTGAATAGATTGTTGTAGGCTGAGCTACTATTTTTTGGTTAACCCTTTTGTAGGCACTTAGATAAATGAGTCTTAGAATAAAATATTTAGAGACTGAGCTTACCAAGGAAAGAGAGATCTCCACATCCTCGTTGTCTTCGCAAGAAGACCAATATAGATACATAAAGCTACCAAGTAAATAAGACAACATAGAACGTAGAGGCAGACCAAAAAATTGTTATCAGTTTTAGGAAAATGACACTAAAATAGTTCATAGGAAAAATCAAAGTTTTAGACAAAGTAACATATAGAGAACATGTACCTTAGACCTTGAAATATATGTCATGGAGCATCCATCTGAGATCGTACTCCAACCTTTAAGTCTAGAAGTAATTGCACACGGTATATGTTATAAATCAGATATCATATTATAAATGATATATATATATATATATATATATATATATATATATATATATATATGTTGATGGGGTGTTCTGAATCGAACTTTATATAATGTATCTATATTGTGTAGGTCGAATTGGATTTAGCTCGCTCGCACGAAGGTGAGGTACTCCAATTCAACCAAGAATTTGCAAAGGAGTTGGATAGGGTGAGGGAGGTGAATGAGTACAGAAAAGACCAGCACGTAAAGGTACACTTCAAGTTTGTTGAGGCAACCCAGACTGTTGTCGACCTCACTCATAAGATCGAGGAGAAGGATGCCAAAATTGATAAGGGGTAAAAAAGCTTGCAGAGATAAAAGAACACGTAGCAAAGCTTCAAAGTCAGATTGACATGCTGATGGTAAAGAGTAGGCATGCTGACATGGCTCAATACCGTATTCAGGGGCTAGAAAGATCGGAGGGACAATTTTGAGCTAATTTTTAGAATTGTAGAAGCGAGCTAGAGCGACTGAAAAAGAAAATGATTGAAAAAGATAATGAGCTGAAGGTAGCTCGAGAGGATCTATTAGCTTCGAAAGTTACAATGGAAGTATGACGAGTTAAATAAGAGGGTGGCACGATTGAAGACTGAATTGGTGTAAGCCAACATGTGTGTCAAGAACGCTGAGGCTGGAGAGCGCTCGAGGAGGATTAGAAATGATGTTAAGGTTCCTCTAGTCCAAGGGGATGTAGTCAGCCTGTCAGGTCGAATTAGGGAGCTGGAAGGTGACGTAGCTCGAATTCAAGGACATGTGCAAAAAGGGAATACAAACTTAAGAGAGTGCCAACATAAGTTGGATGCCACTTTTGTCAGAGAAAAAGTCTTAGATGGGGAAATCAGGGCGAAAGAGATTCTGATAAAGAAGATAGAGGACCTGTTAAAGGACACTTTGGCCAGGGAAGAGTTAAATGCATAAATTGAGAGACTTCACGCTCAGGTGGCAGACTTATAGGCCATTAATCAAGCTGAATCAGCTAAAGCCGTCAAAAAAATAGAAGAGAGTATAGCTTTTGATGCTCTGACAGAAAGGGAAATAGTACATCTGAAGAGACTGTAAGCAAGGTTGGAGTCACGCGTCGAGAAGGTGAGGTCTTATTTTTCAAAGATAGTTGTATCTCATGCATCACGCTCAGACCTGTTAAAGTCGATCGTTGCTTATTTTGTAGAGAAAGTAAAAAGACTTGAGTTAGAACATGATACCTAATTCAAGAGTCTGTCGGATAAGGGTTCTATTTGTAGAGTTGATATAGATTGAGGGAATTGTACGGCCTCCATGGAAACAAATTTAGGCCCTCGACCTGCTGATCTGGTAGAGAAGGGCAGGGTTACTGTAACTCGCGAACTGATTTCTGATCGACCTCCTACTATAGGATAAAGCATGGCTGACATACCAATAGCAAAAAAGTATGCATTGTAGTGGTTATGAATGCAACCTGAAAATAAATAGTATATGTCACAGACATAGTGAGATAGATGAAAGCTAGTATGACCTTTGTCTTATCTTATGTCTGGTTGGGTCTTTGATATAAAACAAGTTTTTACATTTGTTCTAATCGCAGAGATAGGTTGAGTCAGTCAAACCAATTGAATCTTAAATTAACTATAGTAATGTTGCAGACATATTGAAAGAAATGAAGGCTAGTATTGCCTTTGCCTTATCTTATGCCTGTTAGAATCGTTGATATAAAACAAGTTTCAGCATTTGATTTAATCATAAAGATTTAGTAGAGTCAGCCAAACCAAGTGTTATCATTGATTTAACTAGTATCATGTCCCAAACAAGTTGAAGTAAATGAAGTCTAGTATTACCTTTGCCCTATATGATGTTTGGTAGAGTCTTTAATATAAAACAAGTTTCTACATTTATTTCAATCGCAGAGATTTAGTAGAGTCAGCCAAACCAAGTGTTATCCTTGATTTAACTGGTATAAGATTGATTGAAAGATAGTATTATATATGCTTTAATCTAAATAATGTAGTTGAATCTATGTAAGATGGGAGATATTGTGAAAAACTTGGAAGTTTCATTGATCAGTTTAGAATTTACATTGGATTGAGATCAAAATCATACTTTTGGAATTGAAAAAATAAAAGTGAGAAATGAAAACGGAGTAGTGAGACGCTTAACGATAGTATCGTTTTAGTCGCCTAGTACTCCAAGGATTTGAAATGGGGATTCCCTCTTCTATCATGAGATAATATGATCCTAGACCTGAGAGACCTATGATAATGAATGGACCCTTCCAATTGTCAACTAATTTTCCAGTGTGAGGCTCTTTGCGATGTTGTTGAATCTTTTTGAGGACAAGATCACCGATTTGGAAGGTACGGTTTTAGACTCGGCTGTTGCACGATCTGGCTAGCATATGATGATATCGATCTAGGCTAGCGATGGCGCGTTTCCTGGTATTATCGATCATATTGAGATTGTAAGCCAATTCAAACTCATTTTCTTCATCAGTCACTTCGTAATCTCGAATTGGATGATGGTATTCAGAAGGAATGACGGCCTTAGTGCCATCGGCAAGGAAGAATAGGGTGCATCTTGTTGACTGTCGGGGAGTGGTACGATATGCCCATAGGACATGAGGTAGTTCTCGAACCCAACTCCCTTTTTTCTGTGAGTGATATCATTTTTTGAGTCCATCCATGATGGTTTTATTGGTGATTTCGGCTTGGCCATTACCTTGAGGATAGTAAGGATTGGATGGTGAGTGGATGATATTGTGTTGGTTGAGGAAAATTATGATTTTTTCTCTAACAAATTGGGGCCCGTTATTGATATAAATTAGGTGGGGGCACCCAAACCGAGTAATGATGTGTTCCCAGATAAAAGAGATGACCTCTTCTTCTCTTGTTCGACATAGTGGAACTGCTTCTACCCATTTTAAAAAATAATTGATAACTACGAGTAGGTGACGGCGGTTACCAAGAGAATTAGGGAATTCGCCAACAAGATCAAGTGCCCATCTTTTGAATGGCCAGAATACCTTGCTTACATGGAGTTCGAGCACAGGGGCACGTATCATGTATCCATATCTTTGGCAGGCATCACATCTGCGTGAGTACTCCTTTGCTCGCTTGCGTATACCGGACTAGAAAACTCTTTGTGTAATAGCTCTGTTTGCTAGTGATCGACCTGCGGTATGGGGGCCACAAGTCCTTTCATGTAATTTGCGGAGTATTTCATCTGCTTTTGGTTTGGAGAGGCACTTGAGGTAAGGCTCTGCGATAGAAAGGCAGTAAAGTATACCATTTTGATTTATGCAGTGCTTCGAGTTGTTGATCAGCTATCGATGCTCTTTCAAAGCATTTGGAAGTGGTCTGTTGCAACTATTATCGATACTGAGGTAGGCTAAGAAAGGCTTTCGTCAATCGTCGTCTCCCCCTTTATCGCCCCCAGTGTTAATCGTGCATGCAGAAATACGATCAATGATGGGGGTTGAAATAATTTCAATATGGAGATATCGTGCTTCTGTACCCAAGACCCCAGCTAGATATGCCAAGGAATCGGTATGTCTATTTTCACCTCGAGGCAGATAATCGAGAACTGCTTTCGTGAACTTGCTCATCCTATCTATAATGAGGGTTGTGTATTCGATCATCTTTCCATTCTTTTTATACTGCTCAGAGAATGGTGAACGATGAGTAGGGAATTTGCATAGACTGAGAGTTCAGGGACATCGAGCTCAAGAGCGAGGTTGAGTCCATGAATAAGAGCTTCATATTCGGTGACATTATTTGAGGCCGCAAAATCTGAGCAGATTGATTTCTTAATTCTGTCATTGGAAAGGGTAATCAATACAATTCCAATTCTTAACCCTGCGGGTCCTGCTGATCTATCCGTTATAAGTATCTACCCTTTTATTGTAATCCATTCAGCTCGTTCATCAAATGGTTTGGGAGGTGGATTTTCGGAAGTTTCTTCTGTAAGGTCAGGGTCGTGCTCCTCCCACTCGAGATCTTCCACTGGAAAATCAGCGAGAAAATCGGCAATGGCCTGACCCTTCTCGGAATGACGTTGTTTGAACTTGATATCATGTTCACCCAAACTGACTGACCATTGTTACATTCTCCTTGATTTTCTATCTTTGATAGAAATTCCCAAAGTGGGTAGTTCATCATGACTTTGACTGAATGAGCTTGGAAGTAGTGCCTGAGTTTCTGTGAAGTGTAAACAAGAGTGAGAAAAAGTTTCTCAATTTTAGAGTACCTCGTTTCCACTGGAGTGAGGTTTTTCCTAATAAAGTATACTGGTTTCTCAATTTTTCCTTCAAGGCAAATAAGAACTGAGCTAAGTGAAGTATTTGTGATTGCTAGGTAGATAATCAGTTCCTCATTATCTACTAGGGTGCTCATTATGGGAGACCTCCCCAAAAAGGTTTTGAGATCCTGAAATGCTGCATCGTATTCTGGTGTCCATGTGACCTCTGTATTTGGCTAAACATTTCCTCGTTTGGTACAATCGTAGAGTAATAGGAATAGCCAACGACAGTGGTATGAAGATTTAGAAACAAAATGGTTGATAGCGGTAATCATGTCGACAAGTTTCTGAATGTCTTCGCTATTTTTGGAGAAGGCATGTTGAGGAGAGCCCGAATCTGATCTAGATCAGCCTTAATCCTCTTCTTGCTAATGAGGTGGCCTAGAAATCAGCCAGAATATACCCCAAATTAACACTATCAAGGTTGAGACGTATCCTGTAAGATCGAAGAATGCTGAATATAGTGTTGAGATTTGAGATGTGATTGGCTGACTGTATGCTTTTACACAAGAGATCGTCGATGTAGACTTCAGCGACTCTCCCTAGATGTGCTTTGAATATAGTAGTCACCAACCATTGATATGTGCCGCTCGCGTTTTTGAGTCCAAAAGGCATGACTTTATAGTAATAAAGACCTCTTTCAGTGATGAAAGTTATATTTTCTTGATCTTCTTCCAAATGTAGAATTTGATTGTATCTCGAAGAAACATCCATCATAGATAGGAGACCATGGCCTGTTATGGAATAGAGGATCTGATGAATGTTGGGAAGAGGGAAACTGTCCTTTAGAGTATGTTTGTCCACATCGGTAAAATTTACGCAAACTCAGACTTTTTTGTTCTTCTTTGGGATAGCGACAATATTGGATATCCAGTCTGGATATTTTGCTTCTCGAATGAATCCCACTTTGATTAATTTCTCAATCTTTATGTTAACTTCATCTCGAAGATGAGGTGATAGTCATCACTATTTTTGTTTGACTGACGTGGCGTTGATGTTTATGGCCAATTTGTGATAAGCCTTGGCCAGATCGACCCTGAGCATTTCTTTGAAAAACCACACAAAAATGTCCTGATTTAGTTGTAAGAAGTGAATGGGAGCATCTTTTTCATGCTGAACCATCTTAGTACCACTTCTAGGTTCATACATATTGATATATTATGTGGGCTCCTCCATGGAAGGTTGATCGTTGAGGTGATTAGCATCCTATAATTGTTATACAGCAAATCTGTCAAAAGTATCTAGGATAGCAGAGACGGTATTTTCACATGCTCGAGAATGCTTTTGACTACCCCTGATCTCATAAATACCATTGTTGTGTTTGAATCGGAGTGCATGATGATAGGAGGAAGCGAATTCTTCCATGTTGTGAATCCAGCAGCGGCCCATATTCCCGAGATAGAGATTTGGCATTGATGATATGGAAGACGACATCGATGGTGGCTGGTCCTGCGGTAATAGGTAAGATGATCTTGCCTACTCATTTTTCTCTAGAATGATTAAACCCACTGATATCGGTGTCACTCTGAATAGCTTGATCGGCCAATCCCATTTTGTCGATAGTGCTCTGAAATAGAATCGCAATACTACTTCCAGTATCGATCATCATTGTGTGCATGACAAACTTCTTCATTTTGAACATTATTACTAACGCATCATGATGTGATAATTTGACATGGCTAGTATCGTAATCTTTGAAAGAAATCCCAAGCTGGCGATTGCTCGACTCAGGAAGAAGCTTAACTTCTTTATCTTGAGGTGTGAGATCGTAACATTCTGATAGTTTCCTGCACTTGGATTTGTTGGAATTGGTGATTTGGCTGATTTCGATCATGCTGTTGTGGTACATATGGTAAAGATGTTTCTCCTCAGCTTAATCATTGACCTGAACAACTTCAAGTTGCTTCTTATAGCTGACATCTTTGTATGATTCCAGGTCGATAATATATTCGAACATCCCTCCCTCTATAAAAATGTACTCAAGCAATCTCTGTAAAGCATAGCAACTGTTAGTAGAATGATGGTTTACCTTATGATGTAGGCAATATGGTCGATTATCGATTGGTTCTAGTGGTTGAGAGACGCGGTAGAGCTTATCCTTCTAAAGTAGTAGAAAATTATGGAGATTCGGACATTCATTTGGGAGGATGGGTTTTTTTGGCAGACTACCTTTCTGAGGGTAGCCAGTATTGCCTTTGGTGTGCTTCTAATCTCCCTGTTCCTCCTTTGGTTTAGTGCCTCGATCTGTAGATGGACATTTGGTGGTGTGGATAGATTTAGTAGATTTAGGTTGCTCAGCCATCATCCTCTTCAGGTCGACATAACTATTGACCTTGGTGATCATATCCCCCAAGGTTGCAGGTTTGTTGAGGAAGAGGTGCTCTTTGGCCTTGCAATCAAGCTGGAGTGCGTTGGTGAAAGCAATAACAGCTATTTTCTGATCTAGGTTATCCACTTTACGCGCAAACTCTAAAAATTTCTTCGTAAAAGCCTCGAGCTTCCCTCCATGTGATTGTTTGAGACTGATAAGTTAATACAAATTTTCCTCTTTGTCCCTGATGTGACCATGTCTTGATGAACTATTTTTGTAGCTGGTCGAATGTATGTATGGAGTCCTTAGGGAGAGAGGGAAACCATCAGAGTGGTTCCTCCTGCAGACTTATAGGGAACAGACGGCAGAGGATGTGGTTGAGATTCGAATACAACCCCAATGAATCAGGGTCGGCACCTTTGTATTTACAAATTTTTAGAGTATGGAAACCTTTTGGTATCTCCATATCAAATAGTTCTTTGGCAATCAGATTACCTTGTAATTTTGGGATGTCGCCGGCAGTACCCAGAACTTGTACTTCGATCAACTCCTTAATACGTTGGTCCATATGCTCTTTCATGATGTAATAACGTATTGGTTAAATCGTTGGACGAGCAGGTTGTGAATGATGAGTACCAGTACCTTCAGTCAGAAGATCTCATACTGGATCTTGATGCTGAGGTCGTTATTTTTTCTCCTAAAAGATGGAAATTCGGTGACCTCAACAAGTTTCGGATTAAACTTTACCACCCAAATAAATAGAGGGTTGCGGTTTGTACTTAATATTCATGGAAATAGCTTTACTGATGACTCCTCGAGGTCCCAATCTTTCCCTTGAAGAAATACAGGAGGTCTCTGGCAACTGATCGCGACCTCTTATTGGAGGATTTTGCTGAGTATTTTACAGAGCCTCTAGGGCAGTCTACATTATTGTCATCTGGTTTTCATGTCGTTTGAGCGCTGTCAAACAAGATTGTCATTCTGTGTCGAGTTATTTCTCACGGAGCTCCCAATCCTTAGTTAACTGAAGTTCAAGCTCGGTGCATTTCTCATTTTTGGCGTTGAGATTTGCCCGTAGTTCTGTAAGTTACTTCAGCTCCACTAAAACATCGAGTTGGATGCCTATAACCATATGTCTGGAAGTAACCATGATTAAAAATTATAGTGAAAGTATGCCTTAGGATATCGTAGAAATGTAATCTTTCTCACAGACGGCGCCAAATGTAATGGCCAAATTTTGTAAGCTCGAAATGGCTTGGAATTCGCTATTACACCAATGAACCTGCGACAATATTTTAATGGAAAGCAAGAAATGACACAGGTGATTTTAACGCGGAAAACCTCTGAATAGGTAAAAAAACCATGACCTCGAGTGGAGGATTTTTGTAAAAGTATCTTTATTGCCTGAGGCGGATATCTTATTACAAGTGATCTTTAGATTTAGAAATGCTTGATCCTTGTAATTAAAAAGTTTAAATGTTTTTGAGAATCTAGAACAAATAGTTTTCTTGGTGATTTCTCATATAATTTTCTGGTCCTTGTCTCTTCTGGAACTTCTTCTTTATATAGGCCTTCTCCGCAGTTCTTCATCGTGCTGGAGCACGTTCTCCGAACAATGTGGTTAGTGGTGGTTGGCTGAATAACTGTTGAGTTCGTAAGAGACAGGTATCATTGACTGGTTTAGGTTTTTTAGTTTGAAGTTCGACCCACGTACTTTACCAGTTCATGGAGTAGGTTGAAATGTTGACTAGAGAAGTCATGTTGAAAATGTGTGAGTCTAAGATGAAGATAATTTAAACTGGCGACAACTCGATTTTAGGTGAGATCGAGGGATAGATCCTTACACCAACCATTGTTGGACTCATCTGGATTTCTCTCGTTTGGAAAGGACTTCGCGCAAGGGGTAATTTTTCATTACTTGAACTGAATGAACTTAGAAGTATTGTTTTTAACTTTTGTAATGTATAGATGAGAGCTAAGAGCCATTTTTCAATCTTAGTGTACCGTGTTTCGGTTGGAGTGAGAGTTTTACTTATGTAGCAGATGAGCTTTTCCATCTTTTCATCGAGTCGGATGAGAACTGAACTAAGTGAATAATCAATAACTGCAAGATATACCATAAGCTCTTCTCCTTCCTTGGGTGTACTCATTACTGGTGGTTTCCCCAAGTAGCGCTTCAGTTCCTAAAATGTTGCTTCACATTCTATGGTCCACTCGATCCCGAGATTCTTTTTGAGTTTTACCTTCTTTGTCCCTTCTCGTAGGAGGTCGAATAACCATCGACACAGATCTGAAGATTTGGAAATAAAATGATTTATGGCTGCTATCTTGTCGGTTATCTTTTGTACGTCTTTTTTTGTCTTTGGGGAAGGCAAGGATAATAAAGTACGGATACGATCTGGGTCAGCCTCAATACCTTGCTTGCTAATCAAATGTCCCAAGAATTTTCCTGATTGGACTCCTAATTGGTATTTGTCGGGATTTAGTCTCATTTTGTAGGACCAAAGAATTTTAAAGGTTGTGTGCAAATCTGCGAGATAGTTTTCCTTCTTGAGACTTTTGACATAGCATATGATCAATGCAAACTTCTATTGTTTTCCCAAGATGGTCTTTGAACATCTGAGTCATCAATCCCTGGTAAGTGGCTCTGGCATTCTTGAGGCCAAAAGGCATAACTTATTAGTTGTATAATCCATTTTCTGTGATAAAAGCTATTTTTTCTTGTTCTTCGGGCAAAATGGGTATCTGATTGTATCTTGATATGGCGTCCATCATGGATAAGAGTTCGTGTGCCGCAATGGAATCAAGTAGATGGTTGATGATTGGAAGGGAAAAACTATCTATCGGAGTATGTTTATTGAGGTCTGTGAAATCCACGCATACTCTGATCTTACCATTTTTCTTCAGAACTGCTACGATGTTAGAAATCTATTCGGGCTAATTGGCTTTTCGAATAAAGCCAACGTCAATAAGTTTATCAATCTCTTTATTGACTTCTTCTCGTAGCCTTGCTGTTAAAGTTCTCTATTTTTGTTTGACTGCCTCAGCTTTATCTTTTAAACTAAGCTTGTGGCAAGCCAAATTTGGATCAATGTCTGGCATTTTATGGAATGTCCATGAGAAGACATCGTTGTTGTCTTTGAGAAACTGAATCAGAGCATTTCGCTTTGTTGTGGGTAAAAAGAGTCCCAATGTAGGTACCCTATTTGACTCTACTGATTTTAACATATTCTTTAGTTTTTGTACTTGGCAGCTGGTTCTCTGTAGTGTTCTATAATTGCTATGCAATTTCTTGTATTGGTGGTTCCGTCACGATGGTAACAATATTTTTGCAAGCTCAAGCTAGCTTTTGACTGCCTTTGATTTCATAGATGCAATCATTCCAGTTGAACCGTAACGCCAAATGATAGGTCGATGGGATAGCTCACATGTTATGCAGCCAACAGCGTCCCATGATGCCAAAATAATAGGAATTTATGTTTATAATGTTAAACACAACATCAACTGTCGTAGATCCTGCGGTTATAGGAAGTATAATCTTTCCTAAACGCTCTTCTTTGAAGCCATTGAACCCACTGATATCGATGTCACTAAGCTAAACTTTGTCAGCCAGTCCTATCTTATCGATCATACTTTAGAAGAGTAGCTCAATACTACTGCCAGTATCTACCATCATTGTATATAGTACGACATTTCTCATTTTTAACATGATTATGAGTGCGTCATGATAAGGAAAGTTGACGTGGCAAACGTCGCAATCTTTAAAGGAGATCCCTGTTCATTGAGAACTAGATACGGGGAGTAATCGGGATTCTTTATCGACCATGGTGAAATCATGGCATTGGCCGAGACGTCGTCTTTTGAATCTGATCGACCTGTTAATTGTGTGAGTCTCGATAAAATTGTTGAGGGATATGTAGTACAAATGTTTTTCTTCCATTGTTCCTATTTGTACGATCTCAGTATTAAGCTTGTAACTTTCATTTTTGTAACTTTCTACGTCCACGATGTACTCGTGCATTCTTCCATCTACAAAGAAGTACTCCAAAAGTCTATGTAAGGCAAAGCAATATTTTATGTCATAATGTCAGACTTTGTGGTATATGCAATACGGCCTATTACCAATGGGCAGGAGGTATTGGGCATTACGGAAGAACTTATCCTTCTGTAGTGTAGGATACAGGCTGGCTATTGTAACAGGTAACTTGAAAAGACATGGCTTTGGTAAATTACCATTTCTCTGAGGTTAATCGTCATTAGACTTGGTCTGTTATTTGTCTCCTTCATAATCTATAGTACGATTGAAATCTCGTTATGTGGATTTATCTCTTGTTGTCAGGGTTGACTTCGGGGGTTTCCATCTTTCGGATAACATCCTTTCGAGATCGACATATCAATTTACATTTTTGATCATGTCCTCCAAGGTCGTAGGTTTGTTTAGAATTAGGTGCTCCTTCGCTCTTCCATCCATGAGCAAAGTGTTGGTGAAGGCTAAAATAGTAATTTTCTGATCAAGTTGGTCTACATTTCTGGCCAACTCCAAAAATTTCTTAGTAAATGTTTTGAGCTTCTCTCCTGACATCTTCTTAAGGTTGAATAGAGAATACAGATTCTCCTCTTTATCTATATTGCACAAGTAGTTCTTGACGAAAAGTTCTTGCAATTGTTCAAAAGTTTTAATGGATCCTTCTTGTAATGAATGAAACCATCGTAAAGGTTTGCTCTGGAGGCTGGTAGGAAAGAGACGGCATAAAATGCGGTTTGATGTACAATGCAAGCCTAAAGCGTCTTGGAATTCTTGGGCGTGTTCCACGGGACTAGTTCCTCTGTACTTTTGTATTTTGGGGCATAGAAACGGGTGAGAACTTTGCCATCTAATAGCTCATGAGTAATCGGTTTTTTCTGTAGTTTGTTGTAGATGCCTTTGGCGGTTTGAATTTAAGCTTTAAATAATTCTTTGATGTATTTTTTGACATGTTCTTGAGTCACGTAATGATGGTCTGTGATGATCTGATGGGGGATATGTCCTTCCCGAGGAATGTGGTCACCACTTCCTTCACTTAGTCATTCACGTGCTGGAATACAAACTTTTCCCCTGGGTGGGTCCTCTGCTTGCCTGACTTTAGTGGGAACGGCATCAACTTCTTGAAGGACTCCTTGTATCTGTATGAGCTCGGCCACCGGTGGATTATGGTTGGATCAAATGTCAGCTCCCAAGTTATTGCCTCAGGGACCCAGCCTGTCCCGAATAAAAACTCGTAAGGTGGCTGACACATCTTTGTTCTTCTGGACTATAATATGTTGTCCTTGAAGAACTTTTCATGCATCTCACACATCCCCCAGCTGTTATTCTATAATGGCTCATTTTTATTATCTCAGAGTGTAGAGTGGCCTACAATTTTGCTAATACGACACTTCCTTCTATTAAGCCAATTGACGTATTCTGGTCTAGAAGTGGCATTATGAGAAGAGAGTATCAGATGATTCTGAGAACTGTGGCTAAATGTTTCGTTCCCACAAACGGTGCCAAATGCAAGACCTAATTTTGTATATCGAGCTTAGTCTCTCACACCAATGATAATCAAAATGCTAGTAAGAAATAAGTAATTACTAATACAAGGTCTAGCATGGAAAACCTTTAAATAGGTTTAAAAACCACAACCTCTCTTGAAGATTTTGGAAAGAAAGATATTATTGATGATTGCTAGCTATTACAAAGAATGCTCTAAGTGTACTATGTAGAGTTTCTAGGTAAAATCCTTTGTACAGAATTTCATGTATCCTTTATCTGTAGTTCTCTGGTCCTATTTATAGGTTTTATAATATGATCGTTTAACGACCATTATTATCCTTAATAATGGATGTTACAATATGGATTTGATGAGTCATTGTACTGATTGTGTAACAGTCTGATCCTTATATTTTGTAACGGCTTTATTTATGACGGAGTGCTTGTTGAATCGAGTTGTTGATGCAGAGGTCGAAAATAATAAGTAAAACTCTAGTTGTTCTATAGTGTGCCATGTAATCGTATGTTGATGAGGTTGAGTGAACGTATGATGGTCAGAGATGAGGCTTAAGTTTGAGATCCGGAATAGGCCTCTACAGTAGGGTGCTTTCATCCATCATCAATAGAAATTCATACTTCTTCCCCGAGCAATTGTAAGAATACAACCATTCGGACTTTCTAGTATGGATAATCTTTACCATCAAAGAGTGGAGGACGATTTACAGGACCTCCAAACTTCTCAGAATCTATTATTCTTAAGCAATCGAGTTAGGATTCACGCTCATGTTATTAAGCTCCAGAGCGTGACTACTCTGATACCAATTAAAATTTTAAACACTTGAAATCAGGTGCGAAACCAGGATTTGAGTCTAGTAGGGTAAAAAAAATGAATTTATGAAACATATTAGGGTATTTTAGTACTGTTTATATTAGAACTCGTGCCAAGTTTAAAAAAAAAAGGGCTTAGAAGAGAGTTCCCAATCTGAAAGTTAATTCTTAATCATATTATGTTAAATGATGAAGTAGGATTTGATAATCAAAAAATATAAAAATGAGGTTGTGAGGACTTAAACCCTTGTTTAGGTAGTTAAAATAAATATTCTTGTCCACTGGACCAACAACTATTATATGAATAGAACTTAGTGGGGTCAATTATATACAAATTATACATATATGTATTATTTGTAGTTATCTGGTTAGCAATTTTTGGTTAATCCAATGGCTGGTCCCTCCTAACTTCGCCTCCGCTTGAGATTAACCGATTTCAATTAATTTAAGTCAAATTGAAAGGTTCGATAATCCTTAAAACTAACTGTCTAATTCAATCCTAGCTGAATTTGCTATGATAAACTACTGATAGTAATAAGCAATTAAAAGCACAATGACAAATAATTATAACCCTGTGGGAAATCTTTCTTAGTATAAAAATCCACAGGTCACTGCCGAATCGTCCGAAATATAAAAATCTATTATTTAAACGAAATTGCAATAATTCAATTACTTACATACTCAATAAGCACATCCTTTGGTTACCTCTTTTCTAATTGAGTTTCTTACAATCGATTTCACGTTCTCGCAGCGCCCTTCATTCTCATAACGCCTCACATCGGATCACGCACCAAAGCTTCAAAGATTGAATCCTTCAAACTCTCAAAATCTAAAATTAGAATTAAGTTTATGTAATTATCGATCGATTCAACTTGAGGGTTAATTATTGTTAAATTTCCTCTTCTTCCAAAATATCTCAAGCCTTAAAATTAGTTTTGGAAGAGGTGAAGTTCAAAATAAAAATAAAGTAATAAATAGAAAATTGAAATTCCCGCGCTCTATTCGAACAGAGTAAATATTTATTCGAACATAACAGGTTTTACATAATCTATTCAAATATACTAGAAGTCTATTCAAACAAAACACTATTTTTCTTTAAAAAAAACATCTCTTTTGAACTTTTAGAAAATACTAATGGGCTAGAGTATTTGAGCGAAGAGGTACAAAGTAAACGTACCTGTTCAGTGTCAGTCCAGCTATAGTCGCTCCACGTGCACTCTCTAACGATGAATAACAACGAGATTGTACTTACACTTATTCTAGACACAAAATGAAACCGATACCAAATATGGATGTTTCACTTTCTACTTGGGAGAGAAAATAGGAGAAAGATAATGAACTTTAAAGGGATAAAAAAGATAGTTATCATTTGCATTTGCATAGCAGTGCACCTAACCAAATATAAACATTAATCTATAATTAGCTGCACTCGCATTGCATTGCATTCCTGCCTTATTGAAAAAAATTCCCCCGACTTTTACTACAATGCAAATTAGAAAAAATTATATCCCAAATGCTTAGGACCGAGAATCGTCCTAAGCGCTTTTGCATTCGACACGTGTCCATTTTGACCCTCATAGTTAACCATATATTATTAAGAACCTCCAAATTCCTTAAATTATGGAGATTTAATTATTCATCTTCAATTATACACAGAGTTTCCTATTTTGAGGATAATTTTTCTTATATTCTTATATAACTAATATATATAAAAATAATGAAAATCCATCCCCCAAAATATTTTTCTTTTCTTTTCTAGAGAGAATATATTGTAGGATTTCTCTTCACTTCATTACGTTAATTGTGTGGGATATTTTGTGGGTTTTCTAGAGGAAAATGAGGAAAATCTTTCCTTCTCATTAAAAAAAAAGAGAAATTCTCCATGAAAATTTGATCCAATCTTCGACGAACAATTTTTGTAGGTTTTGGAGTACTATTTAAAAAATTATGATTTATTTTATCTAATTAATTTCTCTTTTTCCGTACATCTTTTATTTTCAAAATTATTTTACTCAACAATTCATTTCATTTAAAAACAAGTGTGAAATATTAATATTTTGGTTCATTTTGTTATTTTATTGATGGAAACATTAGGTGTGTAATTAAGGATGAATAATTAAATCTCCATAATTAAATAAAATTTGAGGATCTTAATGATAGAGGTTAACTGTGGTTAACTATGAGGGCTAAAATTGACACATGTTAAATGGAGAAGCGCTTAGGCATCCTCCTAAGCGCTTATGACCAAACTTTTTCTCAATGCAAATCATTGCAAATGCATGGAATTTGCAGTGTATCGTACTTGTATCGAACCAAACTGAGCCGTGATCTTCTTTAAGTTTAGCTCGGGGATTTCATGTGAGATTTTTGATTATTTGTACGCTGAGAAAGGGAGGGATCATTCTTTGGGTTCTCTCTTGAAAGAGAACAAACCATGTTTAATGAAGAAGAAACCTTGTGAGTAATGATATTTGTTCTTCATGGACTAGTACTTTGTTTGCAAGGTTTTACAAGCACTAGCCCTACCATCGACTAGGCCTCAGTTGATAACAAGTGAAGTCAAACTAAGGCTTTATTTGTTCATAGCTTATAACGTAGGGAGTCAGAATAAAAAAAAATGTAACATTTGCATATCTTAATCATCTCTTGGCAATCAATGATTTGGAGACAACTCTGATATGCTAAAGTTATTCTTTTTATAAATTGATATGCTATGAATTATAAGCAAATAGTGGCTAGACGCGGGTATAATTAACTTTTCAATTTCAACTTGGATATTTGTTAGAGCATCAGCAGACTGGCTAAGTTAGCGAGCCACGTAGGCGTAAAATCAAAAAAAATATGGCATATAGCCAGAGGTAAAAAAAATATTTTTAAGGATGGGGATGAATGTCAGTTTTTTTGATTTTTTTTAAATAAAATAAAATAAAATAAAGTACACTAGGTCAATTCAATTGGTGCATGTATTCTTCATTAAATATATTTTTTTAAACAATTTTTTAATAACAAAAATTTTTTTTTTAATAATTCATTACGCCTGGCCCCACTAACAACTAACTTGAACTTGGCTCGCCATAGATAGCCACTGATTTTCTCGAAATTAGTGCGATTTGAGCGATAGCTATCCGGGATAAGGGATTTTTAATGAATTTGGATCTCAAACATAGCGATGGTGAGCATGCTGCCCCTGCTCTTACTAAGTGGAGAGTGACAGGCGCAAGGAGCGGAGCTAGGGGTGACCAGTGGGGTCAAATGACCCACTAACATCAACAATAAGCAGCCTTTTTTTCTTAGCATTCCACAAATTTCTTTGTTTTAGAACATATTTGAGCCCACTCGAAGTTGAGCTGCATATAAGGCATTGGCACAGTGGTCACGTTTCTTGCTTTGATCTCTTTGTCAAAGATTTAATACACACCTTTCGTTTAGAAATATTTTGAGCTTTCTTGCCATGAGTTCAATCCCTTTTTTTTTGTAAGCAATCCCTATCTTCCTCATTTCATTTGCCTTAAGATTACTTTTTTTTACAAACCATCAAAATTACAATCAGCTCCAATACACACATTTTACAAACAATTATTTCTTCATTGTATTTTCGTATGCTTAAAAAGTATTTATAAAATAGTGGAGCCAAAGAATTTTTTCGAAAACACCATTACTGCACTATAATTATTGTCTTAGGGACTATCGTCTTCTTTTTGACCCCACTGGACATAAATTTTGGCTCTACCCAACAATGATAACAATGACACCCTGGGGACTATAAAGGGTAATTTTTTCTTCTTCTTTAGGTTGGCTAGTTAGCTCTCTCTTAGCTTAAATCAGAGCTAAAAAGGTAGAGATTATGTCGCATTAAAGAAAAATTATCGTAGAGTCCAAATGAAGTTGAGGAATTGTTTCTAACCTAAGAGCATCCATAGCAGTTAAGAGGGTGAATTGGATGAATTTCAAGGTGAATCCAATCCACCTCAATCCAGCCCACAACAGTTTTCAATCCACCCCAAGGTGAATTCACCCCACGCACTTCTGAACCGCACGCATAAATGGACGTCTCAGATAAGTCTACGTCTTTTAATCTCAGCCATCCAAAACCCAGCGCAGTTCTAAACCGCGCATAACTACCAGCCAATAGAAAAATGACAAGTATTTTTAAAATAATGTATATAGCCGCGCGGTTTAAAACAGCACGGCATCACCCTGTAAGCTAAAAGACTTATAGTTGTAGTTTTTTTTTTACTGTTACTTGTATTGGTTTATATAAGTGCTAAAGGCATAACGAATGTCTTTGAGCTTTTACCCAAGGCATACCCAACCTTACTCCACAAGTTTCCCAACCCAACCCATTTCCTCCATTAATCACTTAAAAATGTCGGGTTCTTCTAGTATGCGACCGAGGAAAAATGTTTCCAAAACTACACGTAACTCTAACGCAGAAGTAAAACAAAGGGGGAACGCCGATGTAACAAATGTTTGGCCGGATCAATTGACAGATAACATCGATCCCACCACATCGTA
Organism: Kingdonia uniflora; assembly: GCA_014058105.1. NCBI lineage: Eukaryota > Viridiplantae > Streptophyta > Magnoliopsida > Ranunculales > Circaeasteraceae > Kingdonia > Kingdonia uniflora. Next base: position 1,366,701 of record JACGCM010001217.1, on the reverse strand, counting down.
CGATGAGTTAAACCGAGTAGATATCCTCCTGGACGGCTGGGTCCATATTTCTGCTGGGTCAGAGGAAATACCGGTAAGTTTTATGTAAATTTCTTGTGTTATTAGCGTATATTGCAATGTCTTTTTTTTGTCAGAACCGAGATGAATTACAGTGTAAGAGATCATTGGATAAGGTGCTGAAGTCGTACCGATGGATTGTCGTGTACCCGACATTGAAGAAGTTGGTCGACGATATGGGTTTTGCGGATTTTTGCTCGATTAATGTGGGAAACTCGGATAGCTGTCTCATACATGCCCTCGTGGAGTGGTGGTGGCCTTCCACCCATATCTTTCACTTCTCTTACGGGGAACTGGGTTTCACACCGTTAGACTTCGTCATGCTAACGGGCATATCTTTTGGGAGGGGTCGCGAACTCCCGTACGACGAGAGGTACTCCAAGTTAGAGGAAGCAGACAAAATGTTTCCGGGAATCACAAGCTCTGACATGAGGTACGGTAACATCACCCTCTCCAATTTAAAAAAGTAGCAAGAGCCTTTGAATCTAAGTCTCCACAATTACGACTCAGAAATGGATATCGTGTATGAACGGGCATTTATTGCCTATATGATGGGTAATCTCTTCCTCTCAAATGGTGTCATATCCCTTCGGGCGGGTTATCTGGCAGCCTTAACAGACTACTATATTCTTAGTGCGTCGAGTTTTGACTGGGGTACGCCGATTATGGCGGCTTTGTATCGGGGGTTTGATGAAGTCTCAGTTCTGAGGCCCGAAAGGTAAAGAAATTGATTACCGGATTCTATGCGGTGTTGGGGTACTTGTTCTTCGAGTACTATCGGGTTAGAATGTATCTAGTTAAGGTACAAAACTTTAACCATATTTATCCTCGTATTTTTTGGTGGAGAGATGAAAGGGCGAGTACCGGGTCTAAAATCCATCACTTTTTTTGCTGTGATCAGAGATATGATAGAATGGATGGATAGAACCAACATAGATTGGCAACCATGGTATAGGCCTAGGCAATTGAGACATCCAGAGGTAAGTATTACATCAGCACTGAGTACCCAGAGGGTTCCATTGGTGTTAGTCCCATACGGCCACGGTACACTTTGGTATTTAGGAGACCGGTGTATGCGTCAGATGACCGGGCTTGATAGTGTGCCCAACGACCCCCCTCAGAAGATTATGGAATTCCCAAGGTACGATCGAGAGTTATATCAGAGTCTGAAGGATGTGGACTTCTACAATGGTCGTGATTATCTTTTTCCCGACGTAGATTACATGACATATTAGCGTCTCGTTCATCCAAATCCCAAGATCGGTTGCAGTTTAGTAAAGAAGACGGGAAATATTTGGTCGGTCGGGCGTGATCTAGTGAGGCCCGATGTAATCTTTCCACCTACGTCGAGTTTAGCTACGTCTTCACAGGTGCAAGACTATGGTGTTCAGACGACCGGCGATCCATGTGATATTGGATAGTTCATGGATGTGGCGGGACCGAACGATCAACGTAGACGGATACCGATCCCGGTGATGTAGGTACCATACCCGTGTCTACCTATATATAGTATGGATGAGTTATGGCATCAAAACCAAGGATTACAGTATGCGGCATATGAATACTCGAGGCAACTAACTGACAGCAATACTGAGTTGATGAGGGAGCTGAGCTGGGCACAGGAGGTCATTCGAGAGACGTCTGATAGACTAGCTGAGATGTTAATTTTCTACCAGACTGAACTGGTTGTACAATGTACCTATGACGAGAGTCTCACACATGGCAGATGCGCCCGCCAAACGAAGAGAGGTCATCCTAGTTAGGCTATGATTTATTTAGAACTTTTATTTATATTTTGTTTAAACTATGTTGTGTATTAATATTGTTTAAACTATGTTTTATTCAGAGTTTTAATATAATTTTTATTTTGAAAATTATATTTTTGGAAACTTGTTGTACAAGTTACTCAACGGACATATTAACAGCTATATTTTTGTTTTAGAAACTTATTGTACAAGTTACTCAACGGCCATATTAACGAATATATTTTTTTTAGACACTTGTTAACGGCTAGTATTTGTCATCTATAAATGCCATTCATCTCCTACACTCTCCTCCCTTTTAATCTTCTACACTATCCTCCCTCCTTACCTTACAAACAAAACCACTGTCTTCCTCAAGCTCTCAATCTAATTCTCAAAACCACTCTCAATCTTCTAATATGAACCAACAAGGAAACGTATTTCCTCATCAATTCGGTACATTTGATCCGCAAATGCCTAACACTTCCCAAGGTCAGAATCACCATGTTCGCCAATAATTCCCGCCATCCGACAATCAATTTTAATCTCAAACCCATGGATACTACCCTTATTACCCAAATCAAGGATATTACCCTCAATTTGATGGGTATACGAGCTCGTACCCTCAACCGGGAATTCCATACTATTCATCTCAAACTTGTTTCGCCGGTAGAAGTTCGAGTACCACGCCGATGCAAGGTACATGGGGTTTAAATGATTTAAATCTTAATACATCGCCGGTTGCATCTCCGGTTGTCTCTCCGGTCATCTCCAAGAAACTCAATCCAGTTCTTACTAGAAGTAATACATGGACTCATGGGAAGGCAAAGTCTACAAGAAAAATGGCATCGACACCTATTATAGTTGAGGATATACTTGAGGCTTCGGATGATGTTCATGACGACAAAGAACAATACTCCAACTCCAAGAATTGGTCATTCGATGACTTCATGAATCTTGCATGCGCTTGGTCCCAAGTATCTCAAAACCTCGCTACCACAAACAACCAAAAAGCTGTTACATTTTGGTTCAAGGTGCGTGATCAATTTAACTCCTTCTATGTTGACCAATCGATGTGGCGATCGTACAACGGTGTCAATTGTACATATAAGGGGCGGCTCAATAAGGAATGTTCAATTTATAGAGGTATCATTCAGGACCTTGAGAGCCGACATCATACCGGTATTGGAACGGATGACTTCGTAAGTATTTCATTTAATTTTCTCATTTCTTTAATGTTTAAAGGTAAATCATACTCTAAAAGATTTTCTAACTTGATTTTTATGAACGTATGGCAAACGATACATTTTTTCAAGTACAAGGCAAACCATTTAAACTTAGGAAAGCGTACAAAGTTTTGGAAACTTGCCTAAAATGGTCACAAATTCATCACATCGGCCATCCCGACCGCAACGTTGCTAGGAAGTAAAATTTAGCCCGGGTAACTATACCAATACCGATCCTGAAACACCTACATTCGACACTCCAAATATCATAATTTTGGATGACTCTATCGACGTGGATGCACCACTATATTCTTGTAGGGATGTACGACCAGACGGCCAAAAAAAATACAAGGCAAAAGAAGCAGAAAAGGCAAGTATAGGTTTTTGGGGGAAGAGGATTCTTGAGACAACGTCCAACATGATGAAGTCATGGAATCAGAGAGACGAGCAGAAGAAAGAGGAAAAGGAAGCTAAAGTTAGAGCACGAGAGGAACTAAAGTTGATGAAAAATGTTGAAGTTTAAAGGAGGCGTGAAGCGGAGCTAACTCGAAAAAAAGCCTTCGACGACTCGCATATGTTTAAGGTGATGACAACAAACCCAAGTAACCTACTACCGGCACAAAGGCGTTGTATGAAGAAGCAGATTAAAAAATATTCAAAGAAGTTGAAGGAATAGTATCCAAGTGATGACGACGTTTCTAGTGATGAATGATTGGCGTTAATAGTAGTTATTAAGATCTATTATTTTAATAAAATTGTTATTAATGGTTCGTAATCCTTAAAATTAATATAAAATCAAAAAGCAGAAGCAGTAAACTATGTTTCATTAAAGTGTTACAATGATGAAGACTTGGAAATAAAATACATTACAACTTTAACATTAAACTTAGAAATAAAATACATTACTTTAGAAAATAAACAAACAATGATGAAGACTACAATTACTTTTCCCCTTTTCGACTCCACAAATGCGCGACAAGTTCATCTCATAATTGGAAATGAGCTCCATCATTTCTAATTTCACGAACCTTCTGGATGTACTCTGCCATAGTGTTGATCGCAAGTCTTGGATTTAAGTCCTCCTTCCAAGTATCCACAGATTTTTTAAACTCGGGATCAATATCCATTTGCTGGATGTAAGTATGACGTTCATCTTCAATGATCATATTGTGCAAGATTATACATGCGTACATAACATTTCTTAGATCACCAGGTTTCCAAAATTGCGCACCGTGTGCCAATATTTGAAACCTAGCTTGTAATACCCCAAAAGCTCGCTTTACGTCTTTCTGGCATACTTCTTGCATCTTCGAAAAATATCTTTCGGCATCGTTGGACGGATTTCTTATGGTTTGAATAAGTGTTTGCCATCTTAGATAGACTCCATCTGCTAAGTAATGCCCCATAGTGTGCGGTACCGTGCCTATATTATAATTGCATGGCGGTACAACTCCATTAGAGAAGTTATTGAAAAGCCACCCTTGATACAAGACGTTCACGTCGTTGTTAGAACTGGGCACCCCAAAGAATGCGTGCCATATCCAAAGATCTTGGGATGCAACCGCTTCTAAAATCATCGTCGGGATTTTCTTATACTCGGTATATTGCCCTGCCCACCCTGTAGGACAATTCTTCCATTTCCAATACATATAATCTAAACTAACTAACATCCCCGGGAAGCCTCGCGATCCATTCACTTCTAACAAGTGTAATGTATTGTCTTCATTGGGAGATCTAAGGTATTGAGCTTTGAATTGTGCTATAATAGTTTTACAAAATTCTTTTAAGCACAAAATAGCCGTAGACTCCCCAATCCGAAGGTATTCTTCTTGGGCGTCTGCGCTCGTACCGTAACATAACATGCGAAGTGCGCACATTATCTTTTGGTGCGAGGATAAGCCCATAGTCTTGGCGGCATTTTCTCTTTGAATAAAATATGGGTTCGAAGAAAGTATTTGGTGATAAATACGTTGATACACACCTTCGCTCATACGGAATCGACGACGAAATGAGATACCTTTAAATCTTGGGTTGTCACCGAAGTAATCCCGGTTAAAGCTATCCTCCCCCAATTTATGCTCACGGCTTTTCCGCTTGTCAATTTGTCCCCTTTTATTACCTCCCCGCCTCCGTGATGATGCCGCCTCTTGCTCTTTTTCTTCTGCTTCTCCCATCACAAACATAATCTTGCCATACTCGTGCAACAACTCAACTTGACGTCGGAATAGCTCTTCGTCACTGGACGATGATGAAGATGATAACTCCCAAGATGAAAGAGATGTGTTAGGCCTGAGCAGGTCTTGGATGATTTCGTCAGACATGATTCGGCGCAATTGATAAGAAATGAAAAATGTTGAGTTTTGAGATATAAGATGAATGAGTTGATTGTAGAAGAAAGTTGGAGATGAATGGGGGCTATGAATAGAGAAAAAAAAACTAGCCGTTTATAGCCGTTGAGCATCTTGTTGAAGAAGTTTGATTAGGGAAAAACTCAGGTGAAATAATGGGAAACCAAAGATATTTTTTATGCAGGCTTATGTCGCGCACTTCTGAACCGCGCGGCAAAAACTAGCTGTTTGAAAATCTTTAAATCTCAGTCGTCCAAGTGGTTTAATCCTAGACGTTGAAGTTACGCGCATTTCAGAACTGCGCTTAATAAGAACCATTGGATGGGAGGACACGTGTTATCATCTTAGGGGAGAAGTGTGTACGCGCACTTCTGAACCGCGCGTTATGGCTACGCACACTTCAGAACCGTACGGCGTGAATTCACCCTCAGGGTGGAAAATCCACCCTTGGATGCATTTTGCTCTTGCCACGTCACGTATTCACCTAGCCGCTGGGAGACGAATTAAGTGAAAAAGATGGTGGATTTGGAATTCACCCTGCCACGTCAGGGTACATCTAGCTGTTGTGGGTGCTCTAATGTACACGATCATTTTCTCACCAGAAGGTTAGTTATGGCCGACTCGGTGATGATTGATGTGGATGATACTTGCAGCTGTGGAGTTTTGTAGTTTTGCTCAAATATGGCTATAAATCGTGGGCCATGTTTTATTTTCTTACTTTTTGATACCCACATTTTTGTTATTTTATGATTTAGGTCATAAAAAATGTCCAAGTACATATTATTGTACACTCTGTCTTTGTAGATGTATCAGGTGATGAAAAAGATAATGTTTGCATCATGTTCACTGCTGTCTCATGTTTACGATTCAGATCCTGGTTTGCTATTATTTTTTAGACCTGAAAACCCTAGTTTTCTAACTTACAGTATTTACTACCATTGTATACAGCTTCTACATTGAGGTATAAGTACCATTTTACGAAACTAGCTGCATGCATTGTTGTTCTTCAATTTTTCATGTTATTTTAGATATTTCTTCACATTTAATTAATAGGTTTTACCTTATCCCAACAATATTATCTTATCGAGGTTATACTGTAAAAAACATTCCTGGTCTAATAAGCAAGTTAAAAAGAGAAATTACATATAAGAGAAACATTGTCCGTACCACAAACCAAGATCTATTATAAATTTTCATTATCAATTCTAAGTTTTCATTTTGTACTTGTTGCTGGAGACGAGAAAATACTTCCATTATTAGGAAGTATTTCCAACAACCACCCGACTCGATAATTTATAGAATTAATTCTGTAATGCAATAAGAGCAAAAAGTTTTCATGGACACAATGGGGTCCTAACTTCCAACCAAAGGACCCATGGATTATGACTCATATATAACAACTATATATGCATAAATTAATGAAAATACTATGAGTGCCCATGATCATAGTGTGATATTTTACATATCCCATTTATATTTGAAATATTGAATCAAATATCTTTACATAGTGCTTAGTCATAACTTCAAGTAATGAGTATTTGATTGGGGGGGAGATATTAAGTTTGATTTCTAGAAAACTTAAGATTGGTCTAGACACATGTAATGCAATATATAACTATTGCTTACTAGAGTCAAAAATAAAATAAAAGCTAAAGGTGGTAGTGATGTCAATCTGTTGAGCAATTTATATGCAAAGGGTCAATCAATTTAAGAAGATTTTGTATTTTATCTCAATCTTTTCTCTCCTTTACAAAGGTTGTCATATGTATTGTGTTTTAACTAAGTTCCAATATATTCTCCATGCTATGGACATGGCATTAAAAAATAGATTTGACACTTTAGGATCCTCACTCATATAGGGGGTCATTTCCTTTCTAATAAGAGCATCAGCAACAGGCTGGCTATAATTGCGATAGGGATCAAAATATCTTAATTAGCTCTTTTTCAGGAGCTGGATAATAGCCATCGCCATACTTAGCGTTCCTATCAAGAGAAAAAATAGCTACATGTGGCAAATGACTAGGTCTCCTTTCTCTTACATCACTTTAACTCATCTTCAAACACGTTTACACTTTTTACCACTTTTCTTTCTCTCCCTTAAATAAATAGATTATTTTTCTCCTTAATTTATGATAAAATGTAAAAGTGGCTAGTTATTTTAGATTGGCTGGAAATATACAACTCTTTACTCATGGCTACATGTAAGGTTTTAGAAGATTTTAAGCTTACGTGCAAAAGGTTTGAGGTTAGAAGTGAGAGCCAAACTTCTAACATAACTTCTAATTTCTATTTTTTCAGGAGATTCTTCTAACTTTTATAAATAAATAAAGGGTGAGAAATTTTCAAAACATCTCACATCTTCTCACCCTTGACCAAAAAACAAACATGGCCTAAGTAACATAAATAATATTTCATATTTCTTGAAATGTTTGAGAGCATCTAAAATAGCTTGATCCAAAAAATTAAGACAATCCTAACATGCTAATACATGTGAGCTAGGCCGGTCATGAAGCGTTAGCTGAAGAAAAAGAAGAAGAAAAACTCCTAGTGTGACCCAAAGCGTTTCTACTTTCACGACAGTGGTAATATCTGTAGAATTCGGCCCCTAATGTTTATATTTAGATTTTGTGCCCAGTAAGAAACCAAAGACCAGTCACCAGTTAAAATGTAATTGTTTTGAAGTGGTAATGCCTATAGTATGGATCAATTTACTTTTTTGGAATACTGAAGTGAAAAAGGGACTGTTGCTATATACACACTATCCGGTATTATGGAACGTCTAATCAATGAATTATTTTGTCCACACTATTGTAATGCAAATTTAGTGCTATACATTTCTTTTTGATTAATAATTAATCGGTTTTTTCCTTAATTATTATGGACGCTTACTTTCTTACACAATGATAGCTGTAATCAAGTAAGGTTTATATAATAGAAATCCCGATATTTCAAGACTTTTAATTAATTTGTCCACGTTTCAGAACGCACTTTTGTTCCAATTGGGTATTTCAATATTTGTTCTTGGGGTAAGCCATAGTAGACAAATATATATCACATCAAACTTCAAAACCTAGCTCGATGGCCCTACTAATTATTGTTATCAATACCCAATCTTAGTTGTTAGTAGCTGCATGCAACTCAACACTACTCTAGTTGGCCTTTTAATTAAACTACTATAAGCCAACTTATAATGCCCCAACCCCCTACTTTATGTGCTTTGCCATAAATACAGACATTTGTCTAATATGTGAGTATAAGTATGAGTATGATGAGCACAAACTTATCCTAAGTTAGTAGAGTTCTAATTGTCCCCCTCTTTGTTTCGAAACTTACCTTTCAAACCCATCTGTATTCATGGGAGACTTTGTAAATTATATTTACGTGTTACATTCTAAAAACATAAAAAAAAAAAATTGAGGTTGAAGAACCCTAAAAGCTATGATATGGATTATGAACAGACTGGACGAGGCAAATAATATTGCGGAACTTAAGTTTTTAAAAATAAATAGGCCCCATATGCAAAATGAGCTTATATGGTATTCTCTACTTACTTGCTACACTAATACACTATAAATGTACATCAACATATGTCAAACCCCATATGGCCAAAAATCAATAATTATATGTATATATAGATATTAAATTTGCTTTCCTGTGTGCCAACGGAAAGCGGGAATGTGAAACCAGCAGCAACAAATACCATCAATTTGGTCTGTTAGTGATGCCAGCAAGAAAAAGCGAACTAATGAGAGGCTTCAAGAAATACAAGTTTTTGCCATTCCTATGTTCTTCCTCAAATAGGAACAAAGTTTCACTTGCATGATGCAATGAGATAAGAAGAAAAAAGAAAAACCAAACAAAAAAAGTATCTCTTATTTTCTCCGTGCTAGCATGCAGGAAATAAATGTCATTCCATCATTTTTATTTTCCTAGCGTCCTAATGAATTTCCTAGGGGTTTTGTGTGTTTAATGCTTCATTGTTGCGCAAGTATTGTTCCACATAGGTAAACAACTGAAAATGTTTTTAATTTTAGCCAATGTAACGTTCTTTTGGTATTCGTGGAGTACTACTAATACCAAACACCTACACATTGCCAAATACCTTGAATAATCAGGGTTGCCTGAAACAGGAAAAGTGTCACTACATCTTGAGGCCAATCCTTCAGCCATGACTCATAACTTAAGAGCCGTAGTGTTCAACTCGATTGAAGTGGAAAGCATATATAAGAGTATTATCTAAAATTAAGGCTTTTCAACGAAGAGAAAAATATTTGTGGCATTAATGCTTTATAATCTTTTACATTATCATTGCTAAAAAGTCTAACCTTAAAGCACATAAACAAAGAGCATATATAACATGACTCACTCACTTCTACAAGAATTCAAGATGCGGTATATTCGGTATTAAATTGATCGCAAGTGCTTACAAACTTGTATTTAACCATGCACGTTTACGCCTAAGTCTAAAATAACATAAATATTTCTTATAAACTAAGAAGCAGGCACACACGGCCCTGTACTTTATAGTTTTATGCCAATTTGTGCTATGTTCAGTATAAGAAACAATACATGGAAAAGAGGTAAAAGAGTTGTCTTTTGTCATTTCGCTATCTGAATGAAATGTTACGCTACGTCTACGTGGATGAAGTATTTCTTTTACTGGATGAATCATTCTTTATTAATCACATTAATTATATACTCAAACTTTGTCTCATTCCTTAATTAGTTATGACTTAAAGCTGTACTTAACTATTTAAACAAGCATGTTTTATGGAGCACATGAAAGAGCACAGATTTATATTCCAGGATTACATGCATGCACCAAGTACGGTCGATTTTTTATACAACCACGTAGGCTAACACCAACTAATCAAGTATTTGAAGTGACATAATAAGTCAAGAATCAGCTGGCATTAGCACTTTTACAGGCAAATTACCAAATTCTTAATAATGATTAGATACTTAATTTTATAGTCGCCTCATTAGCTGTGATCGTCATATTTGATGCACGAGCAGCCATCATTTGACTCGTTTAGACATGTCAGCTACCAGTTCAGTTCACGATCAACTCTTAAAAAAATGATCACCCAATTGTCAAATATGATGGAGATACTTCGAAGAAGAAACACTGTACCCGGTAGAGATAGGTTTTCAAATAATACAAAAGTTTTTAGTCAATTTCAAGCAGAGATATAATTGAAGCTGATATTGATATTTAATACAATAATATTTTAGATACAAGGGTTTGGTGTAGCGTACTTGGACCATGCCTCTCAAGAAGCAAAGTTTGCAAATCATCTCTCAACTAGGGTTACACCCTAGGATTTATCTTGACTTATTCTGCATGTATATGTGGTGGTCCATTAACATAGGATAAGTCAAGATAAGTCCTAGTGATTAGAGCATCCACAACAGCCTCTTGACTTATCCTGCATGTATATGTGGTGGTCCATTAACATAGGATAAGTCAAGATAAGTCCTAGTGATTAGAGCATCCACAACAGCCTCTCTATAATAGGGAGTACTTTTGAGGAGTTTTAACCAAACTTTAATGTTGTGGATGTAACAGACTCTCAACAAAAAAGAGCCACATCACAAAATAAACTTCCTAAACCACTTTAAATTAGTTATTTTTAAAAAGAATAGGCAAAAAGTAACTTTTTTTTTACTTTCCACATATAAACTAACTTTATACGTAATATAAGAGTCCTACGTGGCTGACCAAATATTTCTCTAAACTCCCCCTGAAGAGGGAAAAAGTAAAAAATAAGGATAGAGAGCCTCATAGGAGCCTATAAAAACCATTTTATTACTTTTTGCCTCCTTAAAATAAGTTTAGGGAGGCTGTTGTGGATGCTCTTACAAGGCAAACAACTATCCTGCATGTATATATATGTGGATTGCGGGGTCTCTTAAACATACATGTAGGAAAGGTCAAGATAACTCTATGGAAACAATGATAATTAACAAACTCGAATCTCCCTAAAGATTTTGTAAGCGACGTCGACGACAATTATGATTACGATTTGAGGAGGAAAATGTCTTCAATACATGTCGATTTTGGTTTTCTCCATCCTCTAATTTGAGAGAAAATGATGTTGAGCTAGATTTGGATCGGATCAGATATGATTGGTGAGGTCCAAAAGTCATAGCAAACTGTTTCTGTTTTGACTTAAAATATAAAGTCTTTAATTATAAATATGAGTCCACGTGTAAGTACATGAATGAAGTTGGGGAGACAAAGTCAATGGCTTTTATGTTCTTGGTTGTATCTTAGTTTTTGTCGGTTGCTCACCTACCACTGGTTGACAATTTTATTTCAGACCACTTATATTTGGGCACGTATCCTATATATCATTTGATGAGGCAGTTTTTATATTTTGTCTTCTTCTAATGTTACGATTTATAGTACTCGAATGGGTGTAACACGGTCTTGACTCCTGAAGAAAGGAAGGAAAATGCCCAAGTAAACACCGTAGGGGCCCGAGCAAGGTAGTCGCCTAGGTTTTTAAGTTTATGCTTAAAACTGGGAACCCGAAGAGCTGAAAGTTAGGCTTAAATGAGGCCTTCTCAGAGATCGCCTCAGTCCCAAAATCCATGTAAACATTATGCTTTCAAAACCATCAATTACTAATAGCGATGCTAAAGATACTCTTAGAAAATCAAATGCAATTTTGAAATAGAGCTAGAGGTTGCAAACTTATATACTCAAAGATCTTATAAGACCATCTCCAAAAATATGCTTAATAGGTGAGTTTTACCCTACTACATGATTTTACTTGAATTGGCCTTATAAAATTATGCATAATACTTGATTTTGAATCCCGAAGCTTGAGTTTAGAGTTCACCGTAGGGCACCTAATGTTTATGCGCCCTAAAGATTTCATTCTCAGCCGCCTAATGTTTATGTACCCCATGCTATGAGTATCACAAACTTTGAAACCTTGTTTTTTTTTCTCCTACCTTCTCTTTCCTCCTTCCTCCTTCCTCAAAACAAATTAATAAATTGCTTAATCGTATTTAATTGAGCTTAATCGCAAAAATTAATTGTATTTAATCACAATTAGTTGTAAATTAATTGTAGGTTAATACAAATTAATAAATTGCTAATATGTGGATGATCTTTAAAAAATAATAATAAAATTAATAGGCTTAAAATATCCATCTTACGGTTAAAATGATTTGTCACGTAAGTTGAAAAGTTAATTATAATTCGAGTGTCTTCCTTGTTTTTGAATATTTGTCATCTCTTGATTTTCAATATGAGTAACATCCTGTGTCCACGTTACGTTTGTCCCTTCATATCTATGTCTGTATTGACGTATGTATTTCTCGTACACTACATGCAAGACGTGTTGAAGAATTTTGAACGATGGACAACCCAATACCGATATGTTTCCTTATGACCTCTCAAATGCTATAAGGTTAAAAACATCATATACGCCTGCTAAGGCGGATAACCATACCCATAACCATAGTCGGATGTTTGGGCATATGGGGTATAACCCATAACATACAATTTTAAGTATTATCTTATTTTTACTAAATGCATTATGATAATAGTAGATTTAATCCCGATTAATCTCAATTTTTGCAGTAGATCCAGATAAGATTTGGCTAAAATATTTAGTGTGGATTAATGATGAGATTTTTTTTCTTCATGAAATTTGTGTTTTTTTTTTGTAGTAAAAGTAAAAGTTTGAAATTGGTATATATTTTGTTTTTGGTTTCTTTACGCGGGAAACAGTATCCAACTGTCAATGCTTATTACACCTAAAAATCTCTGAAAATCCAAAAATTAAATTTTCATTTATATTATATTTAATAATAACATATCTCAGCAACTCATTTATAAATTTTTGCGAAATAATTGTGGATCAATTGAGCTAAAATGGCGCCATGGTATCAAACACTGGGAAGGTCTCTATTTCTGATGATCTTTGCTATAGTCATCATCGTCAGTATTGTTTACTCGTCTGAGTACACGTTCTCTTTGAGTTATAGTTCAGGGAGCTCCCCAGTTTATGTGTGGTCATCTCCATCAGCTGTTTCAAGTAAGCTTTGAATCTTTGGTTTTGCGCAAATGTGTATTATGTTGTTTCGGCCTTTTGGATTTGAATCAAAGAAATGTTTTGATTTCCATTTGCTAAACCCATCTCGTAAACCTCCTAGTTAGCAATTTCTAATTTTCTACACTTCTTGGGAAGGGAAGACCTTGTTACGATTTAAAAAGCCCAATTGAATATTTTTTTTCCCGTGGTGCTATAATAGTTATAGATGGCATGGAGATTGGAACATCCTTTGGCAGCCCTATACACAAATATAATTAGCCTTAACATGATTACTAACACATTGGTTTTGAGCATTTTTCTTAGAAAAGATTTTCGCACGCAACATGTGAGTTGCTAACACAAAGGCATATGTAACATCTAAATTGAAAAACTCAGATTACTGAAGTGCACAGTACAATAGGCAATCACATATTTTTGGTTGCTAGAATACCCACCTTCATTTTGTGGTAATCTTTTGTTTCAGGTTCAGCATGTTTGATTTATGATATTTGTTATTGTTTTATTGACGTTGTGGTGGATGTTTTTGCAGATGGGAGTTCTCCTCAGGTTGGTCATATTTCTAAATTTTCTAATTCATTCAGAAAGGTCGGAGGGACACGACCTTCAGCAATACATCAGTACATATCAAGGCCTATATGGGAGGTTCCACCTAATGGTTCAAAGATACCCCCTTTGAAGACCTTTCGTTTGACGAAAGAACTTGTGTCACTTAGAGTGAAAGATAACATCATCATTGTCACGTTTGGGAACTACGCGTTCATGGATTTTATCCTTACTTGGGTTAAGCATTTGACTGATCTTGACCTTTCGAATATTCTTGTAGGTAATTTCTCATAGCTTCAACTATATTACTTCTTGAGTTCAAGTTTCTCATCTAAAACGACATGGATATTTTGAATATCACGCCTGTTATTGACCCCAATTTTTTTGCAACTTTTGCCCCCCTTGCAATTTGGCAGTTACAGTTGCTAACATTGAAGACATTTTTTATTTTGACCCATGTTATAGGATCAAAATCCAATTTGCACCCCCAAACTTTTCAACACCAAATTTTTGAGGGGCATCATATAGAAGTTGCAAACTTGAAGGTCGAACTCTAGTTTAGTTGCAGAAGAAGTATCCCAGTTTAGGCTTCGTGTCACTGCTTAAAGATCTTTGAATTTGTTGGTGTAGGTGCAATGGATACCAAACTGTTGGAGGCTTTGTATTGGAAGGGCATACCTGTTTTTGATATGGGTAGTAACATGAGCCCAATAGATGTTGGCTGGGGCTCACCAGAATTTCACAAAATGGGGAGAGAAAAAGCTATTCTGATAGATGCTATACTTCCTTTCGGTTACGAGCTACTAATGTGTGACACAGACATGGTTTGGTTAAAGGTATGCCTGGATGCTTTCAATGACATTGTCGCTTCTACTTACAGAGGAAACATGCATAGATTCTAATAGTTGGCATGTTTTTTTTTAGTTTCTAGCTTCCATTTCCTTCATTCAATTATTTGTACAAAGTCTGTTTACTAATTAACGGAAGGGCTTTCTAATAACAATAATGTGAATCTTTGGTCAACGACCGCTTCTAGATTATGTTTTCCTCGCGTAATTCTGAACCCAACACATAATGGTTCAGATGCTGAGATGGATTATATTCTCAGGAACATGGTCATCCATAGCAGATCCCGATCTGTCTTGGCTTACCCTGCCGATCCATATTCCTGCATATGTTTTACTCTTATATAAGATATCTCTAAATCCTAAAAAAACTAGTTTCAAACATAAGAAGAAATTAGAAGGTGCATATAACTCCCTAGACCTTACTGTCTGCACTTCACAGTAGCAGATAAGAGAGCTTGATTAATCCCCTCGAACCCCTTTGATGTCTTGAACAGTTTCCAAAAGCAAATAAAAAGGCAGTGACAGTTCTTAAAAGGTGAAAGTATCGAAAAAGAAAACAACGACAGTTCTTTCACATTATACAAAAGAAAAAGGAGAGTGCAAAAAGATGGATCATGTTGCACCGGATGATCATAGTAACTTGCACGAAGGGTGACTTGAGCTATTCAGAGTTTTTTGTTGAGAAAATGACAAGTTTTGTTGCAGAGCAGGCCGATCAACTCTGAATTGCCTGATTCATTTAGAGTATAACCTTGGCCGTCAGTGATGTTATGTTTTTCATCCCACACAGAATACTTTAAACAGTAAAAAAAAAGTACTCAACATCTACTCTACTATATGAAAATTAATAGTTGCAAGCAAGCTTATGTATTAAGTCACATAATACTGTATGTATAAATTCTGCGCTAGGTTGTAATAACGAACTCTTGTTTTTCAGCTTTTATTTTCTGATAGGGTACACTTTAGCATACATCCCCAGGGAACATTTACTGAGTGTAGTTTGCAATACATTTCTCAATATTTTTTTTCATTATTTTCTTTCTTCATAGAACTTTTTTAATAAATCTTTTTGTCTTGTGGAACAGAATCCGCTTCCATATTTTGCCCGTTTTCCTGAAGCTGACATCTTAACATCAACTGATAAACTGGTGCCAACTGTTGCCGATGACAGGTTGGAAATTTGGCAGCAAGGTGAAAATATTTCTTATAGCTTTTAATGTGCCCTTTACTATTACCTACTGTGTTTTCTTTGTGCTAAGAGTTAGTATTTAAGTTGGAGTCATCTGCACCATCTCATAGTTGTTCAGGTTCCTACAATTTTAGTTATTTAATATATTTTGGTAATTTGAGGGAGAATGTTTCTCTTAGAGAATAGGCTACTGCCGATGAAAACACAAAATACCAGTTTCTCTTCAAGAAGTTGCACATCATTCATGTGGTAAATCCATCTTCCGTGTACGATCTATCCTGCCATAGACACTGCACTAATATTTATATTTTGTAGTACACCATACTATGTTATGGTGTTTCTCACGAAATACGTTTAGAGCCCATTTACTTGGCAAATTTGATTTTTTTTTTCTTGCAACATGTATCCTAGTAGTAAATATTATAGAGGTATTATCAAGTTGGTCTTAGTCAGGACATTTTTCACCTTCTACAGTTACTGCTGACTACAATATTGGGATTTTTCATTGGCGGCCGACAGATTCTGCAAAACTGATGGCAAGAGAATGGAAACTGCTGATTCAAAATAATGAAAAAATTTGGGACCAGAAAGTCTTTAATGCCGTTATGCGAAAAAACTTTGGACCGGCTGTTGACGAGGAAAGCGAACTAGTATATGCCTACGATGGAAATTTGAAGTTGGGATTTCTGCCAATAAGTTTATTTTGCAGTGGACATTCATACTTTGTTCAGGTAGTGTTTCCAGTTTGTTGCTTAAGCAATTACTCGTTTATTGCTTCTACTTGGATAATCCATACTGTTGAGTTATGGCTAACTGCAGTTGGTAATGTTCTGTTGTGCGGTTGGTACTTGTTCAATCCTAGTCGCTTGCAGTTGTATATTTTTAGACATACTTACAGTTCCCCGGGTATTTCAATAGCTTTTCTTGTCAAACGTTAGTCCCAAACTAGAGATTAGTATGATTTTTTTTCTTATGGAGAAAGTAAAAAATGTACCCATTTTCATTTCTCCTTCACAAGGTTGTAAATTTCTTTCCTAGACAATATACCGTCATCCTAAAAAAATGGTAGGCTTGAGACAGCCACGAATACTTTCTTTTTATAGTTTTTTTTTTCCTTCGGTTTTCATCGATTTTCTTACCGTTTTTTTTCAGTGAAATGTGCATTATATCAAAATAGAAAACTGATATTTTCGATTTGTTGGGAATATTTTGTATTTGTTCATGATATTTTGATACTTCAAATTACGTTAACCATCGTGATAAGTCAAATGTGGTCATTAAAAAAATATGGCTGAAATACTATTGAATATCTAAAAAACCAATATATCGGCCCCGATATTGGATATCGGGCCCACATTTGATTCTATGTTTCTTCATAGTGAAATCTTCGTCTGTCTTTGGTAGTCCTCCCACCCCCCATATCTACTGGGGGTTTCTACGTAAATCCTTGTTTCATAGTTTGATTGTCTGTCGTCATTTTGTATTGTTTATTTTGCATATTGTCGTGAAATTCTTTGTTGTATTTGATCAATCTTTGTGGGGCATTCTTAAACATTTACATGAAGGCCTGGTTGCAATTAGTTTCGTATGCCATATCTTACACTTTCTTTCATCTTATTATTCATGGATAGCATCATCTCCGAAGAAGCAACGGATTGAGTATTTTTATTAACTTCTTAGCCTATGCTTGTAGGCTATGTTTCAACAACTCAGATTGGAACCATACGCCGTGCATACGACCTTTCAGCACTCTGGCACTGAAGGGAAACGTCACCGGTTGCGGGAAGGCATGTTTTTCTACGATCAACCAGAGTATTATGATTCACCAGGTGAGCTCTCTAATTGGATTCCGTGCATTTGTATTTGGTTAGGTGCACTCGTAGATACTTGTTTCAAATACTTCCATGGGAAATTCTAGCATACATGTTCCCATTTCCAATTATACTATTGCTTATGTTCTTTACTCCTGACGCTTTCCTTGTTTTTAAGCGAAAGAAAGAAATCGCCAGATGTTTCTTATATAAGTATTCCTATTTCGTCCAAAAATCGGCCCAACGAACATTCTCCTAATGGTGTAGTAGGGACTCTACTACCATTTACTCCTTTTAGATACTATCTTCATAGTCACCCCACTCTCCCCTTATGTTCCACTTTTGGCGTCATGGTTGAGCTAATCCATTGTGCTTGTTGAGCATTTCACTTTTCATGCCATGGCTAAGCCAACCAATTGTGTTTGTTGCGTATATGCAAATAACAGAATGGCAACCTTAATAGTAGCAACAATTTTTGTAAAGAACTAGTTCTCTCTGGAATAATAATCACATATCAAAAGATGAAGGATTTTATGCGGAAATTTCTACGACTGAGCAAAAACTACGAGCGGTGATAATTGAGTTCCTTCTTATGAAACCAACGAAGTTACATGGAAGTCTCACTGGTTTCTAGGAACTCAATCTCTCAACTCCACACTGTAAAATGCATGTTTAAACTCTATGGATCTGGGAAATTAGAAAATTATGGGTGGTTTCCGACTCACAAGCAGTTGTTTCAAACTTTAGATCAGTAGCAGCAAAAAAGAAACAAGCAAAATAATTGTAGGAATTATTGAATGGCACATTGGAGGCCTCCTTTCCTATCTAAAATTGAGGATCGTAGTCTGAGCTATTACATATTTTGCATGCAAGGAGGCAGATGATTTAGGGCTTCTTGGGTTGCCAACCTAGTTGGGATGTCGTGTTTGTCATCTGATGCATTTGCTCCTCCACTTTTTTTAGGGTAAGCTGGAGTTTGCAATATCCCCACCTAATATTTCAAAAACATGTCTTACAATTTAGTGTATATAACGCCGCCAGCTTTATCATCTAACTGGATACAAAGAATTTGGGGTAAGGGGCTAGGAGGATATACCATTTCTCCTACATTAGAGAAGGTAGAGAAAATGACTGCGATTCAGTGATTGGTTTCCCTATACACATGGAGGATCCTAAAATATTCATGATCCAGGAGGATCTGAAGATCGAACCCCTTCAAAAGATGCTAACTCGTTCGAACGAGTCTTGGAGCCGTTCGAACGAGATATGAGAGGAAGCAAGCCAAATTCGAGTTGAGGTCGAACGACCTGGAGATCCCAGAAGACCAATTCGAGCTGAGGCTATTTTTAGGCAAAAATAATCAAGTTGAATGACGTGAGATCTCAGAAGACCAATTCGAGCTGAGGTCGAATGACCTGGAGATCCCAGAAGACCAATTCACGCTAAGGCTATTTGTAGGCAAAATTTGGTCAGCCGTTCGAACGACCTATGGGTTCGTTCAAAAAACTATCGTATTCCTTCATTGTTTTAGGCGTTTCGAAGGCATAATTGTCCTATTTTGTAACTAGGAAACTTTTAGCCCTCATAAAGGGCAAGGCTAGGCAAGATGAAATTATCTTAGATCAATCCAAGTTTTTGTTTAAGAGACTTAGGGTTTGTAGAGGAATTCAATTGAAATCAAATCATTGAGCAATTAAAGCTCTAAAAGAGAAATTTATCCTGCCAATTGTTTGTTCTTCGCATTAATTCTTCAATTTAGGTTACTCTCAATTCGATTGTGGATTAATTCAACTATTTGAACCTTGAGCGCCATGTTCTTCAGGAGATGTCTGTATGTCCATTGCGCCTTGGCCTTTCCCTAAACAAAATTAATCATCTGTAACGAATCTGTTGCTGCCCATATCTTTTTGTAGTTTTTCTCAAAACATAAACTCAAGTTATACTGATTGCTTGAATTTCATGATAAGCAAGTGACTGTTTCTCCTCCTTACTTGAATGAAGGGGAAATTTCTATCACAGTCTTTGAGAACACCCCAATATTTTCCTCCATCTTGTTGTGAAGGGGGTGAAATTTTAGACTACTTGAGATTAACCGATTTTGATTAATTTAGGTCAAACCTAATAGGTTCGATGATCCTTGAAACAAATGGTCTAACTCTAACCTAACTCAAGTTGATAAGATAATTTAGTGTTAACAACAAGCAATCAACTATGCACAAGAACAAACAATTTTAACCCAGTGGGAAACCTTTCTCAGAAGAAAAACCCACAGGTCGCTGTTGAATCGCCCGACAGCTAAAAATCCACTATTGAAAAGAAATTACAAGAATTCAATCACTTACAGACTCAATAAGCACATCCTGTGGTCACCTCTCTCCTAATTGAGCTTCTTGCAATCAATCTTCCGTTCTCGCAACGCCTCGCATCGGATTACTCACCAAAGCTTTTTAAGCTCGAATCTTTCAAGCTCTCAAATCACAAAGTTGAAATTAGATTTATGTTTTTAGAAGAGGTGAAGTTCAAAAAAGAAGAAGTCTTAAATAGAAAACTAAAATTCCCGTGCTCTGTTCGAGCATAGCAAAAGTCTATTTGAACAGAGAGGGTTCTGCCTGTTTTGTTTGAACATAACAAAAGTCTATTCGAACATGACCTATTTTCATAAAAAAAAAACATACTTCTTTTGTTCATTTTATGAAATTACTAATGGGC
The DNA here is from genome assembly GCA_014058105.1 of Kingdonia uniflora. Taxonomy (NCBI): domain Eukaryota; kingdom Viridiplantae; phylum Streptophyta; class Magnoliopsida; order Ranunculales; family Circaeasteraceae; genus Kingdonia; species Kingdonia uniflora. The sequence goes on along the minus strand of JACGCM010001217.1, from coordinate 1,346,156 downwards.
TAGAGTATTTGAGCAAACAGGTACAAAACCAACGTACATGTTTGGTGTCAGTCCAGCTGTAGTTGTTTTACGTACACTCTCTGACGATGAATAACTACAAGATAGTGCTGACACTTAACACGAAATAAAACCAATTCCAAATATGGATGTTTCAATCTCCCACTTTGGTTCATTTCATGACAAAACTGTGACTATAAGAAAGAAAAATTACAACTCGATGGATTGACTTAATCACTGAACATCCATACTCGAAGCCATTCTTTCATCCTATAGCATCTGCTCTGGAATCCCTGCACACTAAACAAGATACATCACGTAACTGTTCAAAAAAAAAAGGAATCTAAGAGAAAACCAAAACTTACTTGAGAAAATCAAAAATACCAAAAAATTTACCTAGCTTACCTGTTATGATCATATCTTCCCCTTTTTGTCACAGATGAACAAAAGGGTAAAAGGAAATAAATAGAACCAAAACAATATCATATTTAAAAAGTACTAGTTATTTCCCCATCAAAATAAGATGCATCTTCCCCTCAAAATAATGGTGACCCCAGTTAGAACACAAACACACAAAAAATCCAAGAATAAATGACAGAAATAAACATTGACAAACACTCCCCCTAACACAATGCATGATCAAAGCAAACCAATTTAGAATATCTTAGTGAGATCAGGACATTGCCTATGTGTGATAAAAAATCACTAAAATGAATTACTTGGTGTGTGTGGGTGTATAGTCAGATAGACACATCTTTTCAATGTATTACTTAGCTGCAGTTACAGCACTACGTTAAAAAATTTCTTTAACTGAGGTCTCACTTGGGTGGTTACTCAAAATCCCTGAGAATTGACTAGTAAACACTCTGTGGAAATATGAATATGAAAATGTGAAAGAAAAATTCATATTTTATTAAATAAACTGCGCACTGTAAACTGAAAGATCTCATGGACAAAAAATTAATTGTCATTAATGATGTCAAGTTTACTAATATAGACTCCTTATCTCTCATCTTAACTAAACTAATTGTGCTTAACTCAAGATCAAACAAGTCTTGGAAAGGTTATATTGCAGGCAAGAGTAGGCATATAACGGAGTAGGTGTTTTGCAGGCATTCTAAGACTAACAGTTATACTTACTCCCCCTCTTTATTCATTTTGAGTTCACCTCCAATCATTTTTTACTTTATCAAGTACATACAGTATAAAATTTATCTTCTGCTATATTCTTTCATCAATTGAATTTTTTTATTATAAATATTCTAGCAAGAATCTTATTGATGTACTAGCAAAATATTGGGAATACTCTCGTTTGATAGTCATCTTCACCACTAAAATTACATGGTTTCACTCCTTTCTTTATTTTTTTCACTGAAAAGTCTCAAAACAAACGGGTCAAAAGGAGTAAGGTATAAAACGAATGACATATTTTAAGGCACAAAGGGCTGTAAACGGATAAATTTTTTTGGTAAGCATAAAGAATGCCAAAAGTTGTGAAATAATAAAAATGCCTATTTTCATATCTTCGGTCTCACGCAGTCTCTTTTTCATCTCGAATCATGTATAAGAAATGTTCTATTAGAAAAATTTGAATTTGATGTCACCATCAACAATTGAGTAATGCAAACGAAATGATATCATAAAATAAGATGACATTTGCTGGAAAAAATTCATGTCATAACACTCAAAGCTTATAAAAAGGCTAGATTTTCACATAGCATTAGGTACGAAGTATCTACAGTTATCCTCACGCCGTTCTAATCATGATGGGTTTTTAATTTAGACAAGCGGGCCACTGACTATTGTGAATTGTGATTTTACATAATAATTATTCTATGAATGAATATAACACAAAAACATTATCCTAGTCTAGCAAGAATATTCCACATACACAGGCTCTTGAAATGCAAAGTGCAAATAAAATCAAAACAATATCCTACTGTCCTAAAAATAGAGAGAGAAAAATAGAGCTGTACAAATGTTAGAAATGTACCTTATCAATGGAGCATATATTGATAACCCGTCTCAGTTTAGATTCATTACATTTCTGTGGTAACAAATCATCATTTCGCACCCAAATAACCTAAATAACCTTTCGAGGTGATGTTTCTTAAGCAAACCACCTAACAATATTTTCATTTTTCACATTAGATGAATTCATATTTGAGTTATATCTTTGCCAATTGGATGGTCAAACATATGATTGATAGGGTTCAACAAATATGCAATAAGATGTAACATGACCATTTCGAACACATGCTCGACAATAATAAACTTTGCTATAAGAAACCTTTTTGGCATGACCTTGAGTGGTTAATAATGTACTATGTTTGGGCAATGAGGTTGTTTTGACAAATTTTGTGACTTGAGGGGTTTTTAAGTTAAAAGACGGTTTTTCATATCCAAGTCCCCTTTTGTTACTTTCAGATTTTCCCATACTAAACATCTTATCAATTTTTTTTCGCTCATTGACAAAACATTTCAAGTTTCTGCTTAGATGAAACTAAATCAAGTTTGGCCTTATCAAGTTCATCTAGAGTTGACTTAACTTTCTCCTCAGCATCATGACCTTCCTTTTCTAGCATCTCAATTTTGTCAAGAAGATCTTGTTTCTCACTTATAAGCTTTTCAATTAGAAGGCTTGTATCCTTGATTTTTTCTTCAAGTTCCAGTGTGAGTGTATTAACATGTTCTTTTAAGATTTTGTTAATTTTATCAAGTTTAATATACTCCACAAAAGTCCGAGTATACAACTCTTCAAGATTAGAGTCCTGGACCTTACAACGTTCATGATTACTCAGACTTTCAGCAATACTTTCCAACTTAAAGGGGTCAGACTGATCACTACTATTATTCAGTATAATAGGAAATGGACAATATTGACTATTTTCACTTTCATTAGGATGATCATTATTATTATTTCTTTCATCATCACTGTCGTCCCAAGTAACGGTAATATTCATTGCCTTGTTATTACTGCCAATTTTTTTATTAAGACAACTATGTGCATTGTGACCAAACTTATGACACTTATAACATTCAACTTGACTTAGGTCAGTGTCATTGTTGGTCTGCCGATTATTCGATTTAACTTTATTAAGAGTTTGCGACTTATAATTCACTGATTGCCTTTGTCTTTGAAATTGATGTTAAGCTGTTGACTTATGGAGATAATCTATGAATCAATATTCGACCCCTCATCATCATCAAAAACATATAAGTGATCAACCTCTTTGGTACCCTTAGAAGACGAAGAAGAAGTTGAGGAATTAAAAGCTACACTTTTATTCTTCATAGGGTTTTCCATTTTCATCTAAAGTTCAAATATTCACAACTTTCCAGCCAATGTGTCTGGTTTCATTTTCTTAAGATCTTGAGCTTTCTCGATAACATCACGTCCAGATCTAAAGTTCTTAGGTAATAATCTTAAGACTTTGCAAACAATTTGAACATCAGAATAGGCTGCTCCTAATGCGGCACTAGTGTTGACAATATCACTTAGTCTCGTATGGAACTTATCAAAGGATTCATCCTCACTCATTCGAATATTCTCAAATTGGGAAGTAAGCATTTGAAGCTTGCTTTCTTTGACTGTATCATCGCCTTTGTGGGTTCGAACTAAAATGTCCTAAACTTCTTTCGAAGTGGTACAAGCAGAGATATGCCAAAACTCACTTTGACTCACAATTATGAAGATAGCATTACGACCCTTAGAGTAATATCCGGCAACATCCATTTCTTCCTCTACAGCACTACCTGCAGGACCTTGCATCATGGTAGGGTGCTTTCATCCATTCTCAATGGCAATCTATACATCTTCCTCGAGCGATTGCAAGAATGCAACAATTCGGACTTTCCAGTATGGATAATCATCAATGAGTAGAGGACGATTTACAGGACCTCCAAACTTCTCAGAATCCATTATTCTCAAGCAATCGATTTAGGATCAACGCTCAGGTTGTTAAGCCTTGGAGCGTGACTACTCTGGTACCAATTAAAATTTTAGACTACTTAAGATTAACTGATTTTGATTAATATAGGTCAAAATTGAAACGTTCAATGATCCTTGAAACTAATGGTCTAGCTCTAACCTAACTCAAGTTGATATGATAATCTAGTGTTAACAACAAATAATCAACTATGCACAAGAACATGCAATTTTAACCATGTGGGAAACCTTTCTCAGGAGAAAAACCCACAGGTCGCTCTCAAATTGCTCGACAGCTAAAAATCTACATTGAAAAGAAATTACAAAATTCAATCACTTACAGACTCGATAAGTACATCCCGTGGTTACCTCTCTCCTAATTGAGCTTCTTGTAATCAATCTTCCGTTCTTGCAATGCTCTTCGTTCTCGCAACGCCTCTCTTCGGATTACTCACCATAGCTTTTCAAGCTCGAATCCCTCAAGTTCTCAAATCACAAAGTTGAAATTAAGTTTATGTAATTCTAGATTGATTCAACTTGAGGGTTAATTCTTGTTGAATCTCTCGTTGAATTCTCTCTTCTCTCAAAATATCTCAAGCTCTAAAATTGGTTTTTCGAAAGAGGTGAAGTTTAAAAAAGAAAAGAAGTCTTAAATAGAAAATTGAAATTCCTGTGCTCTGTTCGGAACATAGCAAAAATCTGTTCGAATAGAGAGGGTTCTGCCTGTTCTGTTCGAACAAAACAAAAATCTATTCGAATATGACCTATTTTCATCAAAAACAAACTTCTGTTGTTCATTTTGTAAAATTACTAATGGGCTAGAGTATTTGAGCGAATAGGTACAAAACCAACATTCATGTTTAGTGTCAGTCCAGTTGTAGTCGTTTCACGTGCACTCCCTGACGATGAATAACCACGAGATAGACATTTAACACGAAATGAAACCAATACCAAATATGGATGTTTCAAGGGGGCTCCATTATACATACTTGATATTCTTCACTTTCTCTCTAGGGAAGCGTACCCAATTCAAACATATAGCTTTGGCTTATTGGATAGCTTCAACTTATAACTTTGTATCTGAGCAGAATATCAACCCTCTGAAATAATGAGCTGTTGTTCATTGCTTCTTTTATTTACCTTCTCTTGAACTTTTTTCCTGGTTCCGTTGGTAAAATTTCCCAACTCGCGCAGCAGTAAAAGAAAATTTAAAGTCGTAAGTTTTGCTCCTTTCATAATTCGAAGTAACTAAACTAGCAAACGGAAGTTAAAAGTGAAAAATTAATGCTTCTAAAACATGCCTTTTGACATCCCACAGGAGCTGATTATTTCTCATCAAGTCAAACAATATTTGTTTGAATAATGAGGATTGGTTCCAGAACTTCCCGTAAGCACATGGGATCGATCCTTTATTAATCTTTTGATCTGCTCCCCAAATTCAGACCAAGCCAAGTTTCAACAATAGTCACTAACTGTTTTTATCTCTTATGCGTTACCATTTCTAGTTAATAAGTAATAACTCTATCTCTAGATTATTGTATGGAAATGAGTTTCGCATCCATCTGATCCATGATAACACAGATTTCAGATCCTGAGCTTCAGATGTCAATAATGTTAGGCTTTTAATGTTACACATTAATTTCTCAAAGAACTTATGCAGGAGGTTTCTTGTCCTTTAAGCCATCTATCCCGAAGAGCCTGTTATTAGATGGGGAGCATAATATTGAATCTCACTTTTCTCTCATAAATTACCAAGTATGTATGAATCAAACTATTCTTCTTCGGTATATAGATTTTTTTAGTACTATAATGTGATGCAATTTGTTGATCTAAGTAATTTTTTTTCAGGTGAAGCAAATAAGGACAGCGCTTGCTATCGCTTCATTGTTGAACCGTACTTTGGTGAGTTCTAGAAACGCTATAAGTAACATGCTATAACATTGTATAATCTAGCGTATGATCAGTTTGGTCTAATCCGTAACCTAGTATTTCTTCCTTTTGAGAATAAGATGCTCATTGATTAACTAAAGTTTTTTCAATATACTAAAAATAATGTATTGGGTGGTCGTTTATACACTCATATCATGCTTTTTCATATTTCCAGATTAACCCTTTTTAGAGTTAGGAGAATAAAACCCAACTCTTGGGTTTGGGAAACTCAGTTGTTATTTTTGAGTTATTTGGGAGAAGAACACTAATTTGGTTATGAAGAACCCTACGTTTCATGGTTAATTGGATTCATATTTCAATTATTTATATCTCTCTCTCTCTCTCTCTCTCTCTCTCTCTCTCTTATAGTATACATTAAATTGTGGTACCAGAGCCTATCCTTAATCGGATTTCGATCCTATGATGGTGTCGAAAGGAGAAATTTTATTGGAGTTAGTTCGAACTCAATTTGCACTAATGGAGCCAGTGATTAGGCAATTGGGGAAAGTTTTATTGAAGTCAAACCCAATTCCAAGAACATGAAAGATGTTACGGAGGAAGTACCCATCGAAGACGACGAAAACGGCCGACCAAGGTTAGTCGTACCATTCTCTACGATTCTTGGGGATCGAACAACACAAACTGCCCTAAATCCCTTTCCGATGAGCAATGTGTGTATAGGGATTGAAGAGCCCTCGAAAACACCGGGAATTCATGGGGGGAGTTGCCAAAACCAATCCCCAATAGTGGCAGCCTAGGGCACGACGTAACCTTGGCAAAATCGGACGTCGGGGTTCAGATCAAGCGGCAGGGTCAAACCAGGAGATGAAGTCAACAGTAACATCAGTAATAACATCATCTCCACGGGCTGTAACGTCAACAGGGGTGTTAGGTACAACGGCAGCAACAATAAATGGGTTCCAATTGGTGGCGGTTGTAGGAGGAATGCCCACGATTGAGGTAATGGCTGACCCCACACGGGTAACTTCTCATTTTATTCCCTCTATGTGGTTCGGTAAATCGTGTGATTACTCTAGGGAGCGAAGATCCCGCGATGTGGTTACGAAACAAAATTTTTCGGACACGGTGTGTAACTAATGGGTTTCTTTTGAATGTTATTATTGATGGGGGATCGACGGAGAACCTTATTTCATCAAATATCGTGGCAAAGTTAGGCCTGAAATTGAGCCCACACCTGACACCATTCGATATCTATTGGCTTAGCAAGGGAGGAGAGAAGTGGGCAACCCAGGAGTGTACACTCTCGTTTGTGATATATGGGGTGTACAAGGATACGATTATATGTACGGTGGTTCCTATGGATGTTTGTCATTTGCTTTTGGGTCGGCCTTGGCAGTTTGATCGCAAGAGTAAACATGACGGGGAGTTTAACACTTTTACTACTATTTAGTAGGGGAAGGAGATTACGCTTAACCCGGTGACACCAGCCGATGTTCTTGCGTGGTCTCCACCATCCTATTTTTTGGCAGATGCTAGGCGACACACGGTTCCGCCTATTGTTTAGTAGGTATGCTTTCCGCACTTCTGACACCTATTCCTGACTATTTGAAGTCTATTATTGGTGATTATAGTGATGCTTGTGAGAAACCCAAGGAAGCGGGTTTACCACCGTTAAGGGATATTCAGCACGCCATAGACTTGGTCCCTAGGGCTTCACTCCCAAACCTCCCACATTACAGGATGACACCTATAGAGCACGCAGAGTTACAGAGGCAGATCAGTGATCTCTGTGACAAAGGTTTGGTTAGAGGAAGCATGTCTCCATGTGCGGTGCCCGTTCTCCTCACCCCAAAAAAAGATGGGAGTTGGAGGATGTGCATGGACAGTCGTATCATTAATAGGATCACGGTTAAGTACCGATTTCTTATTCCACGCTTGGAGGATATGATTGATAAACTGCACGGGGCACAAGTTTTCTCCAAGTTGGATCTCTACATGCAAGATACCATCTGATTCGTATGCGACCTAGAGATGAGTGGAAGACGGTGTTTAAGACTAAGGATGACCTGTTTCAGTGCTTTTAGTCTTTCGAATGCGCCATCGGCTGTTATGCGGTTGATGACAGACTTCCTCCGAGATTGTATATGGGAGAGATTTGTGGTGATTTACTTTTATGACATCTTGATTTAGTCGTTTCGTAGAGGAGCATATTCAGCATCTTCAGAGAGTATTGCAGGTTCTCAGGGAGCACCGCCTCTTTCATCAGTTGAAGAAGTCTTCATTCATGGTAAATGCAGTACAGTTTCTAGGGTTTGTTGTGCCAACAAAGGGTATTCGTGTGGACAAGGAAAAAGTTGCAGCAATTCGGGACTGACCTATACCGACAGATAGGAAGCAAGTCAGGAGTTTTCATGGGTTGACAACATTTTATAGACAATTTATTCAGGGATTCAGTACTCTTTTGGCTCCTATTACAAATTTGATGGGAGAGAGTACCGAGCCATTTAAGTGGATACAGGAGGCAGTAAAGGCTTTTGCGGAGATCAAGACCCGCATGACTACAACACAGGTATTGGTACAGTTTTGTTACAGGGAGGACGTCCAGTAGCCTTCTATAGTAAGAAGTTATCTGGTGCTCAATTACGATATTCTACATATGACATTGAACTTCTTATTATAGTTTAGTCCTTCTCACATTGGCGCCATTATTTCTATCATGCCGACCTTATCATTCATTTTGATTACAATTTTCTACGACACATGCACAGTCAGAAATGGGTTGCGTCCAATAGGCAGGCGAAGTGGTTCAGGTTTCTACAGCAGTATCACTTTATAGTTCAGCATGTTAAGGGGAAGGAAAACAGAGTTGTTGATGCTTTGAGTCGTATGATACACATTTTGGTGACATTGAGAACGACGGTTTTTGGTTTTGATGAGATTAGAGGATTGTATGCCTTAGATACAACGTTCTGTGATATCTACGCTGATTGCATTGAGGGTCAGGGCAGAGGCCAGGGTGACTATGTCGACTACTGTTTGCAGGACGGGTTTCTATTTTGAGGGGAGGTAGTATGTATTCCAGAGTCATCTTTGAGGGTACAATTGATCATTGAGATACATTCAGGGGGTTTGGGTGGACATTTTGGTATTACCAAGATATATTCCACAGTGAAGGAACGTTATTATTAGCCCATTATGCGTCGTGACATTAATGATTTTATCAGGCGGTGTCACATGTGCCAGACGGGGAAAGGGACTATGCAGAATACCAGACTGTATACACCTCTTCCTATCCCAAAGGCACCGTCTATGGATTTCGTGACAGGGTTACCCCAGACTACTCAGGGTCTTGATACAGTTTTTGTGGTCGTCGACAGGTTTTCGAAGATGGCCTACTTTATCCCTTGTAAGAAAAAGGAGGATGCTTCTCATATGGCGCGTGTCTTCTTCAGGGAGGTCGTTCGTCTTCATGGTATTCTACAGAGTATTACTTAAGACAGGGATGTTCGATTTACAGGTAATTTTTGGAGGACATAGTGGAAGCTCTTACAGTGTAAGCTTCAATTCTCGATGGCGTTTCATCCACAGACTGATGGGCAGACAAAGATGATTAACCGTAGTTTGGATGACTTATTGCGTTGCATTTCAGAAGATCGGCCCAAATCCTGGGCTTTTATACTTACATAGGCAGAGTTTGTTTTTAATAATTCGGTTAATAGGTCTATTGAGATGTTACCATTTCAGATCGCAAATGGGCAGTCAGCAGGTACAATTCTGGACCTTGCACCCATACCAACAACAATTCCAGTTTTTGCGTCCGCTGAGGAGTTTGTAGCTTCTGTCAGGGCGGTACACAAAGAGGTGAGGGAGCACTTAGAGACTACTTATGCGTTGTACAAGCGCAAGGCTGACGTGAGGCGACGACATGTTGTGTTTTAGCTTATGGATCTTGTTCTCCTATATATTGAAAAATAGAGACGTTCGGGGGTAGGTTTTAAACTGTCACTTTGTCGAGCAGGGCCGTTTCATGTTATTCGTCGCATTGGGGAGAATGCATATGAGTTGGATCTCCCACCTGAGGTACGTCGATCTAGAGTGGTCAACGTTAACCTACTTACTCCTTTCAACGGTGACCATATTCTGCCTATCTCTTTACGACCTGCTGCTGTCAAACCGGGCGATGTCGTTGACACTATTGTGGATGTGGATATTCGTACTTCCGCTAAGGGTGGTGCGTACAAAATCTTCAAGATTCGATGGAAAGGGAAGACTGAGGAAGAGGACACCTAGGTTCATGAAGCTTATTTGCAGCAGTTAGATCCGGAGTTTCATGCGGAGTACATAGCTCGTGAGAATTCCCGGTCGAATTCTTGGGTAGTTGATGTATTGGGTAGTCATTTACACACCCATATCATGCCTTTTCATATTTCTAGATTAACCCTTTTTAGAGTTACGAGAATAAAACCCAACTCTTGGATTTGGGAAACTCAGTTGTTATTTTTGAGTTATTAGGTTATTTTGTTATTTGGGGGAAGAACCCTAATTTGATTTGAAGACCCCTAGGTTTCATGGTTAATTGGATTGATCTTTCAATTAAGTTATCTCTCTCTCAGAGTTTACATTAAAAAAACTTAAACTTAAAGGAAATTCCATCTTATAAAATACCGAGCTCTTTGATTTATAGTGTAATGTCTGAAATATGTTGTTTGCCAATTGTAATATTTTTACCTGTGATTATCATCGGTTGTAGTCTTAAGTTAATCATTTAAACAAGCATTTTTGAATGATTTATTTTAGAGGTTATTGATTTGTAGCAGTAGATTAGTTGTGGTCCACTGTGATAGAAGCGACACAGAAGACCATATTCTGACTTTTTGAAATGATTTTAGGTGATGCCTCCACTATGGTGTAGGTTAGATAATCTATGGAGTCCACATCTTGGAATTGTGCCTGGAACGTTGACAAGGCAGCCTTTTCTCTGCCCTTTGGATCACGTATTTGAGGTACTTGTGAATGAGTATTAGCATATCTAGACTGTTATGCATTCTGCCAAACTTATAAAAGACCGGAAGAATGACCCTTAGCTTATTTCAACAGATCTTTATTCTCAGTACGGGTCCTCTTGTTAAAGCAAAATTGTCACTCATAGTTAGTATCTGTAAATAACAACTAATCTGTCACAGAGCAGTATTGTGGATTGAAAAACAATGTGATGCAGGTGAATGCCATGATGAAAGAACTACCAGAAGAGGAATTCGGCCCGGGGATAAGTTTTAGAGAGTACTCTTTCATTGATAATCCCTTACTTCCCAAGCAGGTTATCATCTTCATCTAAATGCAACATAATATCTAGATTTATCACACGGGATCAAACCTAGATAGCTTACTAAGTTTTCCCTTGATTAAATGAACTTTCCCCTGGTGGTGTACATTTCAGATAAAAAAGTCATGGCTTGATGTTCAACTTTGTCGAGAGGGGTCAAAAGGCTGTCACTTAACTAATGAAACAAGTCGACCAAGAGTTCTCAGATTACCAAAGAATATTAGTGAAGAAGAGGTACTCTAATTTGTCATCCAACTTTCTGAAAACATTTCTCATGAACATGTACCACATTTTCCTTCTTTTTTCCCAAACTTTGTATAATTGCATTATAATCAAATTTGCTATTGTCCATCTAGTGTAGCCTTTCAGAAACCACCTTTGAAAAAGATTTTAAAAGCAAACAAAAAATCCGCAGTCATTTAAAAAACCTATTTTCCAGTAATTGCAAGAACAACAACAAAACGGCATTTAAAATGTGTATGGGTTTCACCATGCTGAACATGAAACACGACATCAAATGCTGCTTTTCAATGAAATACGGCATTCCGTGTGTAGGTTTTATTGAAAAATGACAAATACAACGTTTCCACACATATCTAGTGACTGAATACGAAAAAGATTTTTCAGAAAGGCACCAAGTTTTGCCCGACATTAGCCTCTCCGTAGACATTCAATGATGAGAGTACCAAAGAGTAGCTATGCAGCAAGACCTATTTCCAAACACTAACAAACTTCCATGGAGGCGACAGATGCATTTTAAATTTTTAATGGCTTTCTTGCATTCTTTTTTAAAATATCCGAAAGTTGGGTTTAAGAGTTAACTGTAGGTTTTCATTATTATGATTTTCATATAAATTTCTTGGAGGACGTACAGTTGTTTGCTATATAGTTTACTCTGCACATTGAACTTTAAGTTGAGTTATGTAGATTGGGCATGCCATAGCCAGAGTTCTCACAAGAAAAAAATTCTGATTATGTTGATATTTTATCAAGAGTAATGTTTACCAATTTAATGCCATTTTAGAGTTAGAAGTTGATTCGTTGTATATGATGCCTAAGACTTACCTGACCATATACTACTTCTTGTAACAGTTGAAGACAATAATGTCAGTGTTCAAGAATGTCAAAATCATACAGTTTTCATCCATGCAAGATGCCTTCAAAGGTTTTATTGACGAGGCAAGTTCTTCCTTCCTTGGTTTCATTTTAGCAGTAATCCTTCTTGTAACTCTTCTGTTTTCAGATTTTCTTTAATTAAGAACCATTCTGCCATGAACTTTTCTGCAAAATAGTTAACAAGCAAGTAAGAAAGTGAAGGATATTTGTATTTTGGCCCTGATTAATTACAAAATTGAACTTCCTGCACCCCAAACAAATTCAATTCTTGACTTAAGCTCCACTTCGACACTTCACGTTGAAAAATTTGGTGGTTTACCTCTAATTCCGACCATTATATGGAGGTCAATAGTAAGAAAATAAATCTTAAAGCACACATAATGTAGAGTGGGGGTCAGAGTTGAAAAGTTTTGTGGGTATTAAGTTAAGTTTAGATCATGTTAATATGAATTATTTTATCTTTACTGTCTTTCTAGCAAGCGCCAACGAACTTTCATGCAAACTCAGCATGAGTTGCTAAGAACGGGTGGACAAGGAAAAACTGATACAAAGATAATGAAGAGCTAGACTTGAGAGAGACATGTATCATTCAGTTATATATGAAGTTCTTCCTCTTTGGTCTTTATGCCTGAAATTTTTTAATTTTCAGGTTAGGGAGAGAAAGTTTCGGAACCGTGTAAAGCGCTATGTGGGGACATGGTGTTGTGTGGAAAACCACATTCCCAGCCATATATACTACGATATATACTGGGATGAAAAGCCCGTTTGGAGACCAATTCCCCCACGAACTAAAGATGATGATCATCCACCTTCATAATTGATCAATCCAGACATGTGGGTTATTCGAGCCAAGTCCAAACACAAGCCCAATCCATCGGAAGTTAGAAGGTTTTGGTAACCTTTAACAATTAATTGTTTTAGTGAGTTTTAATTTGAGTTTGATTAGGAATTTGAGAAGTTCTATAACTCTTTGTTTAGTGGTGTTTAATTGGATTAATGATTGTAAGCCTATAAAAGACCAAGTTCTATATTGTAAAAATCATTCAATCATCAATCAATCAAGTGTTTCTCTTTATTTCTCATAGTTATTTTTTATTTTCTTACAACAAAGCGTTTATTTCCCTCGTGGATTCGAGGATTTTGAATTCTTCCGCTCCAACACTTCGTTAATAATCTATACTCTGCTATAACTCATGCAACATGTGCTGACAGAGATGACAGACGAAAGAGAAAAATCGAACTTCAACAGTTCCACGTCTTTATACACTGGCATGGAAAGTCACTAGATAGGTTAGGCTATAATTTATGCTTCTAGTTAAAAGTATACATTTTTCCCACGACATATTTTAGTTAATTTGACAATTGCAGTAAAAAAATAGAAGGAAGTCGTGTTTTTTTTTTATCGGAAATTATGATAATAAATACTACTTTTTGCCATCTTTACAAAATCAGACCCAGGGAACAATAAATTCTAAAATCGATACTGGCAAGAGGAAAAACCAGATTTGCCTTTACTAAAGTTGTAATATTACAACAGACAACCACCTGTTTTTGGGCTCCACAAGTACGAATGTCACATCCAAAATAATAAAAAATTGTAAAAAATTCATTAACTCATTTAAAACTATTATATCAAACCACGTGTACGTGGAAGGCTGACATTGTCGCCATCTCATGAACTACTTGTCATTTGTTTTAGTACATTTTGTCCTACCTTTGACCAAATTTCTTATTTATAAGAAGGCAGATTCTTTCACCAATTCTGTTACTATTTTTAATCGTTTATGGTTAGGTATCACCTGCGGTTCACAGGAGTTCGTCTGATTTTCGGCGCCAAAAGCGATTCCGAGTCATCGAACAGTTTCTTCTTCTTACTCAACTACAAAAATCGTCCCAATTATTTGTCACAAACCGTTTGTGTGACTGCTACCTACCAAGTGTTTGATTAAAGACTGGTACTCTACACATTGGGCATGGAGGAAATGATGGTACTCGTAACTCCTGTAGATGGTACTCTTACTCAACTCATGGAACAAACGATGGCAAATCGTTTACGCGGCTGCTGCCAACCAAACTATGTCATTTATTCAATTAAACTCTACCATTCTTTCAGACATCTATGTCATTTTGTAACAACTAGTTGTCATTTGTCTTATATAACTTTGCCATTTGTTCAACATACTTTGTCATTTGTTTTATATAACTTTGCCATTCTTTCAGAAAAAATATCAACTGCTTGAATATTACAGTAGGTTTCTAGGCTGTGGGCTCTACAAGTAAGGCCACAGGTAAGGCCGTGGGCTCCACTAGTACGAAAGTCACTTCTTAAATAATAATAAAAAAGTTTGAATCATTTAAAAATATATTATCATGCCACGTGTCCAAATTTAATTCCTCGATGTACACGTGTCATTACTATTTCAAAACGTGTAAAGCAGACCCTATCACCATTTCATGTATTTGTTATCATTTGTTGATGCGAATTTGACACGCTTTTAAACATAAGTTATATTGAATCATGCAGACTCTGACACCATCAGTTATATTATTTGGCATTTGGTTACTGTTATTTAGGGTTTGGCAACACGTGCGATTCACACGAGTTCGTCCGGCTTTTGGCTCCAAAAACCATCCTCATTCCTCAAATACTTTCTTCTTACACGACCACAGCAAAGACCGCAAAAACTGCAAAAACTGACCCGTTTTTACAAATCGTGTATATGATTGACAACCATAAAAATCGTATCGGTCGCACAAACCGCTTTCTCAAAAATCGTCATGATTCTACCCATCGTGTGTGTCTGTGATTTCAGTATTATATCAATGGTAAATCATCTGTGTGACTACTGCTTACCAGGTGTTTGATTAAAGTCTATTTTTTCTTCTTCTTCCACAATGAAGTCTGATAAAGAAGTGATTGAACAAGCTGATGAGAAAAACCAAACACAGAAGGGTGGAGCCAAGAAGGGCACCTCCAATGCTAAAAATTATACCTCTCGATGTACAGGTGTGAGACTTAACAAAATGTTTGCAACTCTGCCTGAAGAGGAGAAGGGTGCTCTTCGTACCACTTGTTTTATACTCTTACTGCTGATTGATCAAATAGCGACAATGTCGACGTTGGTTGTGGAAATATTAAATCATCATATCGGTGATATGAATTCTATGTTTGCCTGATTTTAGGGCTACGTGTCTCTCCTATTGCAAATAAGTTCTTATTTGTTAATCCTGAGCATATGACGAATTTCAGAATGTGGCAATTCCCCAAGAAGAAGAATACATATGGATTGAAGAAAATTGATGATGCTTTAAAACAAACAAAATTGGAAAGATATCATGGTAAGGTTCTAATTTGTCATTTGTTTTGTCTGCTTTATCATCGTTCTTCATTGTATTTGTCGGCCCAAAAATTTATGTATTGTATTTGTAATTTTTGGGTCATTATTTGTTGAGGTTCTTATCATTACATTGTATATTATTTGGCATTTTTTACCCATTCTTATTTTTAGCTGTATGTGATTTTGTTTTGCAGACGATGTTCTTTGATTAAATTTGTTAAAAATTATACTATCATTTCTCCTCCCAAACAAGGGGAGAAACGTTGGGGTAAAGTATGTTGATCTGGTAGATGATCTACAACATTTCAACAGATTCCCCTGGGGTGAGCAAATCTATAATTTCTTGTGGAGTCAAATAGTAGAGTTTGTCGATTATTGATCGGCCGTTGATAAAAAATTGGATAAAACTTTATCACTGCACGGATGTACATGGGTGTTGATGATATGAACTTTCTTTTCTATTCCTAGCCTGAAGTTTCCAAGAATTGAGGAATCCATACATTTGTTCCCTAAGCTATAGGGATGGAGGATGGCATCCTTTAAGCGTCACCAAATTGTCACATTTAAAAAGTTTTTTGCTAACCCCAAATTGATGGTAATAGCTATGAAGCCGTCTGAGACTGACATGCAGCAAGAACTTGTGCAAGAGGCCATGGTAATTTTCCATTCTTTATATGATTTTGATTTATTTTATTGATTCATTGTCATTTAATTTAGTTTTCGTATCATTTAATTTGCTTAGTTTTGGCATTTTGTATCATCTTTTTGTTATTTGTTTGATTTTTCTCTGTCATTGTTAAGTTGTCTATTATCATTGTTAGACTTTTTTCTGTCATTTATAAGTTGCCCTTTGTCATCGTCATCTGTTTGAATATTTTAGAGAAATCACATCGAAGCACCTGCAATCGGCGCTGCGCCTGAAATCAAACAACCTGCAGTCGGTATACCTGTAGTCGGTGTGCCTGTAATAGGTAGCAGTTCTTTTGCCACTGTGATCGGAGCTGTAGTGGTTAGGGTATGCTCCCAATTGGAGGTACAAGGTAAAATGTTGCAGAAGAAGGATGACCATGGTAAATTTTTTTACATAACCATGGTAAAATGTTGGAATTAATTTCGATGTTTACAGTTAGAGATAGTACTCTACCACTTGGAGATACTCCATTCCTTGGCTTGTACCAGTTCTCTACTCCTGAGAAAACCGCGAAACGCAAGCGAGAAAGAGGTAATGAGAAAGAAGATGGGAAAAAGAAGAAGGCGGAGCCGAGAACCTGGCAAAGAGACCTCCAAAAAAAAAATCAAAAAATTGAAGAGAAGAAAAAAGATAAGGGGGAAAGGCAGAAGAAGATGAATGCCAACCAAGATGAACAAGAAGGCAAAAGAAGCTGATGTGCCCCTGAAGAAAAAATGTACGAAGATAGAAGATCTCACTGATGAACAATTGGATCATGTCCTACTGATCTAATTGAAAATCTTAATCCCCAAGATCCCCAAGAAGGGCTTGGCTAATAGAGTGCCAAGGAAGAGACAGGCGAAATTCCCAGAACTTGTGAATATTTAATCAATTGCAAAAAATTTGCTTCAGCAAGTTGCGCCTAGAGAGGAATTGGAGGTGATCAAAGATTTAATGGTAGATGATGATATTGAAGTTGAGAGGGAAGTAAATTTGAAAGCGATATCGTCTGAATATGGTGGTGATCTTCTAGAGGTATCACCCATTTGCTACTTCTTATCATTTATATAATTTTATTTGACATTTATCTTTCAAAATATTGGCATTTACTTTATAACCTTTGTCATTTGTTCAGATATCTGTCATTTGTTTAATTTTTGTAGCATTTGTTCGGTTGTCTTTGTCATTCTCTTTTCCATAACTTTTATTTATTCTGAATTCTTTGTCCATTTCATTTGTTGTATGTGAAGTGGAAGAATGGTGAGATAGACGATGAGGAGAAAGCTGAAGATGATAAAGAACAATATTAAGTTACTGAAGAAGAGGAAGTTCAAGAGGTATTTATCTAACATTTTTTTTGAGCTATCTATCATATTTGTTGCTACCCTGTCGCTTGTTCATTTAATTTTACCATTCATAGTATGTATGTATATCCTCTTTTACAGATGGAGGTTTCAGAACAAGAAACTGTAGTGGTGTATTATGCTGGAAAAAAAGATGTAGTGGAAGAAGTCAATAAGGTATTTAACTAATATTTGTTTGTATTGAGCTATCCATAATATTAGCATCATCTATCCATACCATTCTTAATTTGTTTCTTCTTTACTATTTGGTGTACAGACTATGGTAGCAAAAAATGATATAGTACTCTTCGATCAGGAGGAAGTTGTTGGTGAAGCTTATCAGGTAACTTATCATTTGTTTGCTGGTCACTTCTCATTTTCTTCTTTTATTTTACAACATCGTTCTTGCCCAGATAAAGAAAAGATTGTACTGGCGGATGTCTTTGCCTGTCAATATATTGGCAGGGCTTTCAATGTCTGGACTTATAATATGTCATCTCCAGAAGGTGTGGAATTGAAGATGAAATCAATTTGGGAACAAATTACATCTATGCAATGGGATCGTACAGTTTCTAATTACATCTATGGAAGAGATTTGAAAGTGGTCAATTCAAAATTAATACTCATTCCTTGGAATCTTAATGACGACCACTAAGTCCTTTGTGCTCTGTCCTTTAAGGGAAGAAAAATTTGTATTTACGATTCACTGGTGGATACGAAAATTATAAAAGCACAGAAGAAGAAGAAGTTATCTCCTGGACACTAGCTTATTGAAGATTAGCTATCAAAGATCCTCAAAAAAATATTGATATAGACAGATTTTGCCAATCGTAGTAGTTTACCTACTGGTTCAAAGGTAAATAATTACAGTCTAAGCTCCAAATAGACAACTAGTTTTGAGAAATGTCCAATACAACCAAATGGTTATGATTACGGGGTTTAAATGCTTGTCTTTATGGATAATATCCTAAGGGGAATAAAATTTCCAGATCTGATAGACGGTAATGAATGCCGTTACACAATTGCTTATGACATATTGAGGCTGGGAGTTGAGCCGTAGGAGATTTTTAAAAACTTTGATCTACATTTTGTTGTAATGTATAATTTTTGTGATTTTGTAAAGTTATAAACAATTAATATCATTAATTTATATGATTATTCTCATTTTTTATATCTTTTTTGTCATTAGCATATTACATATTTGTTAGAATAGAGTTAGAATTTAGTCTGTATAGTTGGATTATTATTAATTTTTTATTTATTATGTATGATTTGT
Organism: Kingdonia uniflora; assembly: GCA_014058105.1. Classification (NCBI taxonomy): domain Eukaryota; kingdom Viridiplantae; phylum Streptophyta; class Magnoliopsida; order Ranunculales; family Circaeasteraceae; genus Kingdonia; species Kingdonia uniflora. Next base: position 1,327,275 of record JACGCM010001217.1, on the reverse strand, counting down.
CATTCGTTTCATATGATTTGGCATTTGCTATCATAGATTTGTCATTTCTTATGTATGATTTGTCATTCGTTTCATATGATTTGACATTTGTTATCATAGATTTGTCATTTGTTATATATGATTTGGCATTTGTTATCTGAGATTTATCATCTGCTATTTATGATTTATCATTCATTATATATTAGTTGCCATTCGTTACATATTATTTGTTATCTACGAAAAATTAATATATTTGTTTTGCAGATAGACAATATTTGATGTAAGTCAATGGTCTATTTGGTTAATTAATATAATAAATTATGTTTGTTTGTAAGTAGACAACATTTGTTCTTAAAAACATGATTATTCATTTGTTAACTATGATTTGTCATTTGTTAACTATAATTTGACATTTGTTATATGAGAATTATCATTTGTTATCTATGATTTATCATTCGTTATATATTAGTTGTCATTCATCGTCTATGACTTGTTATTTGTTATATATGATTTGTCATTTGTTATCTACGAAAAATTGATCTATTTGTTTTGTAGATAGACAACATTTGATGTAAATTAATGATCTATTTGGTTATTTGATATAATGAATTGTGTTATTTGTTAGTAGACAACATTATACTTAAAAAAATTATTAACTATGGTTTGTCATTTATTATCAATGATTTGTCATTTGTTACCAATAATTTATCATTTGTTAACTATCAATGGTCTATTTGGTTATTTGATATAATAAATTGTATTTGTTTGTTAGTATACAACATTTATACTTAAAAAATTTGTTAACTATGACTTATCATTTGTTATCTATGATTTGTCATTTGTTACCAATGATTTGTCATTTGTTACTAATAATTTGTCATTTGTTAACTATCAATGGTCTATTTAGTTATTTGATATAATGATAATAAATTGTGTTTGTTTGTTAGTAGACAACATTTGTACTTAAAAAATTTATTAACTATGGTTTGTCATTTTTTTTATGCAAAAGAGAAGGATAAAATTACTCGCCTGAGAGCGAGGGGGGGGGGGGAGAAGAGAGAATTTACAAAAGCGTTGGCCTCTTGGCCTACAAAATAACCAGAAATAGGGGAACCAACTGCCCTAGCTGCTAAAGAGTGAGCTGCAGTGTTCCAACTACGGTTAACATACTCGAATCTAAAATCTAAAAAAAAAAAATCTGCCGCAGCTCTTGTATCCGGAGCAAGGGTAAGAGTTCCCCAACTAAGATCCTCTGGCCTCTCTCTGAAGGCTCGAACGATCCTCTGGCAGTCAGACAAAAGTAAAATCCTCTGCAAACCTAAATGTCGAGCCGCCTCCAGTCCTCTAAGCGCTGCGAGCACCTCAGCCTCTTCAGCGTCAGCTGCTCTGGCCCGCTCGTAACCTGCACAGATAAAAAAGTTTGAGTAATTTTTAATAGTAAAACTCAACCCCCCAGTTTTATCCTGGGCATTCCAGGAGGCATCCATGTTGACAATATGCCATCCCTCATGGACTTGGTATTGGGTTTGAGTCTGCCTAATGAAGAGGTTTGGGTTCGAGGGAGTTTGGGGAATGGTACATAACTTTTTTACATGATACAGAATATCCCTCGTTGTTTTAGCTTATTGCTCGAATACGAGAGAGTTCCTGCTGGTCCAGATAGGAAAAGAAGTGGTGCTAAAAGAGCTGCAATAAGATGAAAAATTAGAAACATGCCCATGATTTTGAAAGCCTCTTAGGAGAGTGATAGACACCGATTCTGTGCTTTGTCATTTGTTATCAATGATTTGTCATTTGCTATCAATGATTTGACATTTGTTACCAATAATTTATCTTTTGTTAACTATCAATGGTCTATTTGGTTATTTGATATAATAAATTATATTTATTTGTTAGTAGACAACATTTGTACTTACAAAATTTGTTAACTATGGTTTATCATTTGTTATATATGATTTGTCCTTTGTTAACAATGATTTGTCATTTGTTAACTATCAATGGTCTATTTGGTTATTTGATATAATAAATTGTATTTGTTTGTTTGTAGATAACATATGTACTTAAAAAATTTTGTTAACTATGGTTTGTCATTTGTTATCAATAATTTATCATTTGTTACCAATGATTTATCATTTGTTACCAATAATTTGTCATTTGTTAATTATCAACGGTTTATTTGGTTATTTGATATAATTAATTATGCTTGTTTATTAGTAAACAATATTTGTACTTAAAAAATTGTTAACTATGGTTTGCCATTTGTTATATATGATTTGCCATTTGTTACTGATGATTTGTCATTTGTTAACTATCAATAGTCTATTTGGTTATTTGATAAAATAAATTATATTTGTTTGTTAGTAGACAATATTTGTACTTAAAAAATTTGTTAACTATAGTTTGTCATTTGTTATCTATAATTTGTCATTTGTTACCAATGATTTGTCATTTGTTAACTATCAATGGTCAATTTAATTATTTTATATAATGATAATAAATTATGTTTGTTTGTTTGCTAGTAAACAACATTTGTACTTAAAAATTTTGTTAACTATGGTTTGTCATTTGTTATCTATGATTTGTCATTTGTTACCAATGATTTGTCATTTGTTAACTATCAATGGTCTATTTGGTTATTTGATATAATAAATTATGTTTGTTTGTAAGTAGACAATATTTGTTCTTAAAAATAAGATTATTCATTTGTTATACAAGATTTGTCATTTGTTAGTTATTACTTGTCATTTGTTATATGAGATTTTTCATTTATTTGATATGATCGTTTTTTTGTGATATATGATTTGTGAATGTTTAATTGATCTATTTATTTTGTCGATAAACATCATTTGATGTAAGTCAATAGTCTATTTGGTTATTTGCCATTTGTTATATGAGATTTGTCATTTGTTAGATATGATCATTTTTATATATATAATTTGTGAAGGTTCAATTGATCTATTTGTTTTGTAGATAGACAAAATTTGATGTAAGTCAATGGTCTATTTGGTTATTTGCATTTGTTATATGATCGATTTTTTTTAATATATGATTTGTGAAGGTTCAATTGATCTATTTGTTTTGTAGATAGACAACATTTGATGTAACTCAATGGTCTATTTGGTTATTTGATATAATAAATTGTGTTTGTTTGTAAGTAGACAACATTAGTTCTTAAAAACACGATTATTCATTTGTTATACAGAATTTGTCATTTGTTAGTTATGACTTATTATTTGTTATATGAGATTTGTCATTTGTTATAGTTGTCATTCAATTCTAAATTTAGTGTGTGAAATCATTTGTTATATATGGTTTGTCACTTGTTATAATACATTTATCATTCGTTATATATTATTTGTCATCTTTCATCTATATATAGTGTCATTTGTTATATATTATTTGTTATTCTTCATCTATGATTTGATATTCGTTATATATTTGTAAACTATTTGTTAACTATGATTTCACATTTGTTATCAAAGATTTGTCATTTATAATATATGATTTGCCATTTGTAATATGAGATTTGTCACTTTTTATATGAGATTTATCATTTATTATCTATGATTTGTCATCATCTTCATCTTTAGCATGCTAAGATTATATTTCTTTAGTTAGAAATTACAATACTCATTGGGCACAAAAAAAGTAAATTTCATTAGCTCGAATTTATTGTTATAGATCACAATTTATATTACATCAATTTACATCAGTTTACGCACTCGGAGGTGGTGGTGGTGGTAGTGGTCGGTCTCCCCTACCACCACCACCACCACCGTATCTTCCTCTAATTCTATTCAGGGTAACGACAAGACATCATTAGACATATACCAGCCGCTTTATTCACCGCTGTAATAATATCTCTGCCAGGAGACGCATACCAATTCTCCAACCCTGCTCTGACGTCACCGTATAGTGAAAGTAGAGCATTTGATAATAATCGTCATCTGCCTCTTCCACCTCTTCATACGTTATCCCATGGAAGGTAGGACGCACTGGAATAAGAGTAGAAAGTTCAAGGGACTGGGTCCCAATGTATCGAAGCCGCAACTCTTGCATCTTGGCAAGAACTCTAGCCTCGTACGCTTGGCGTCTGGTGGTCACCATCTTCTTCACAGAGTAGTTATGGAGGAAATAGTTGCACAAGATTAAAATATAAGGAAGTATGACAGTATTTATACCATACCACTGCAAACCACAGTAGTATTTAATTATGAGTTCCAAATCCCAATGTCATAATGAATTCAAACACAATAGTATTTAATGCTGACCAAACCTATTAGAAATAAAAGAATATTAGAAATGATCCCCGGGTGCTGAATGTATTTATCATTTAATGAAATATATGTCATCCATCAATTCTCCCTCTGTCATTTGTTTTTTTGCATTTGTCATTTACCATCATATGTCATGGTATTAGAGAATGTTGTCATTTACTATATATCATTTAACATTTCCTATCAAACATTTATCATTATATTTCTTTACGAAGCTTCAATTAGCTGTCAAAGACATTCGCAATAGGATGGCTGCCAGTCTTACAACCATAAATTTAAATCTTGAGCGCATTATTGACATAGTTGAATTGCTAGATTTGCGTATCTTATGTAATGTCGCTGTTCAGTAGAATTTGTAGTTCGATTATCATTATTTATCACTTATATTGCAGCTTTAAACATTTGTTCTTTAAGAGTTTAACATTGTAAAGAAAGAAATTAACATTATTAAAGATAAGGAATATTACACTTCACTCCTACATATTTCTTTACTTGTTAAGATCTAGAGATTTTAACTTGGACAAAAAATCTTGTAGCATCTCCATTCTAACCTCGGATATCCTTAGATGAGTGTAAGTTTCATTTGTAATAGTGTCAAGGATCTGATTGGTTCCTTAACCAAAATTTGTGATGTCTTCCGCCGTTGATGATTGTGGACTTTTAGAATCATCGGGCGTAGAGGATTCTCGAAACCAAGTTTTGAACTGACAATAGTATTGTGGGCAATGGTAGAATCTCTTACTGGCCGGTTCAGAGACTATAAATGAGACCACAATTTAGAATCACCTCATCTACCTGCGCCCATAAACCATACCCACCAATTTTGTGAGCGCATTAACAAAACCAGCGGTTAGGGTTGAGGCTTGTGCATGGGAGACGAAGATCACAATTTTTACCACACTAGCAAACAAGGGAATGCATCGTTGGTAGGGAAGTATCTAATGCTTAAGAACTTGTAGGGCAGTATGTGACAATTCAATCTTATCTTTATTACATGATTTTGACAACCTAACATAAAGTTAACTTTGATTACGTTTACAACAAGCTATCTATCCAAAACATCCACGTTGATAGAGAAGTATGTAATGCTTGATAATTCACAACAGTAAAATGAAAATGATATCATAAAGGAATGACAAATACTAATTGAAGGATGAAATTTAATGTACGGTGACAGTTAACTACACCAAAATGATACTCTTTATAAAAACAAATAACAAATAAGCCATTTAAATTCCAGGAGCTTCTTTCCCAAGCAGTCAATGTGACAAGTCAATCCTTATTATTTGATTAGACAACTTAGCTTAAAGTCAACTTTGATTACGTTTAGAACAAACTATCTATCCAAAACATCTACGTGGTTCCCGTAACTCTAAACACTAAGCCCTAAACCTTACCCACGCGTGATTCAAAGTCCCAATTCTCCCAAGTATAAAAAACCCTAATCTCTTTTGAGCTAAATATTCTCAAGCCTCAACTATTCAAACCCTAAACTTTTTACATCTTTACAAGAAATGTCGCACTCCCACTCCACTCGATTTAGCCGTGCTTCTTTCAGCACCTCTCAAGATTAGTTTGAAGCGGTAAAGATTGAGGAAGATGAGGCAGACGAACGCCTCTTCATGTTGAATAGAATTTGCCTAATAGAGAAGGATGTCTCTGGTGAGAAGGCGCAACTGCTGAAAAAGCATTACGAAGAGTTCAAAGAGAAATTAGGAGAGCTCGATGAAATGGAGGATGAACTGGATAATTATAAAAATAAAAATAGAGCGTTCTGAAGCGGTCAAGTTCTATATCCGCTTCTTGAAAGATCAGCTCTGCGCCGTAAAGTTAGACTGGGACGAGCACAAGAAACTATGGGAAAAGTCGGCCTATAAAATTAGCTGTCTTGAACAAAAAATCATGGCTATGGAACGTGATCAAAATTTCTCAAGTGAAGAGTTGTGAACATTTGTATAGTTTGGTTTTTAGTCTTTTTTTTGTTGTTATTATTATTTCCATTGTATGAACATTTATTTTGTTTCGTTTCACTTTTTCTCTTTCAAATAGTGATTTCCGTATGATATGAGAGAAATAAACAGCTGAAAAGTTCCATTCGTAATAAATAATATAAGGGAACTAGACAAATGATAAAGATTACATGAACAAACAAAGGTAGATAAATTTTGAACTGAACGAAACTGGTGATAACATTTAAACAAATAAATGATAAAATAACGTTAAACAATGATTGTTCTGGCAAGAAACAAATGATATGTAGCATACAAACAAATGTGAAATTCTCTTCAACATATTACAAGTCGATGTGACAAGTAATGATACTTGATTAGATAACTCTGTTTAAATACTCATATGACTTACGTGTACAACAAGAAATGACGGCGCTGAACCGAAGTAATAATAACTTTTACCCTAAACATCCTGTAATCCCTGACGCGCGTCAATTCCCAATGTATTCAACTCCCCTTATAAAAACCCTAATCTCAAATCAACTATTCTCAACTCTTCAAGTCTTCAACTATTCAAACCCTAACCCTAAACTTCAAACTCTTTTCAACTTCTCAAAAAAAAAAGTTGCACTCCACTCGAGTCAGCCATGTCTCTATGAACACTCCATACGATTGATTTGAGTTGGTAGGGATACAGGAAGATCAGCGTGACCAACGTCTCTATAAATTGAATAGACTATGTCTAATAATAGATAAGGGTGTCTCCGGTGAGAAGGCCCAAATATTGAAAGAGCATTACGAAGACTTTAGGGAGAAATTATGAGCGTTCGATGTAATCCGGGATGAACTGTATCAAGTTATAGCAAAGAAATATCAGTATTTTGAAGAGTTCAAGTTCCCTGTGCACTTCTTGGAAGATCAGCTCTGCCCCGTAAAGTTAGACTGGGATGAGCACAAGAAACTATGGGCGCAGTTGGCTTCCAAGATTAGCTCCAGCAGAAGATCCAGGCTTTGGAGCGCGATTTGGAATGCTCGGAACATGATCAGGAGTTGTGAACATTTGTTTTAGTTTTTTTGGTAACTAGTACTTTCCCTATGTATGAATGAATATCTGTTTGTTTTGTTTTGTGTTATTTCGTTTGCTTTTTACTGTTAAATAGTGGTTTCTGTATGATATGTGGTAAACAAAACACTCACAGTTCTATAAGAAAATAATGATGATATAAGGGGGGACAAGTTTAATGATGAACTTAACAAAACTGATGATAAAATTTTTACAAAAAAATGATAAATTCTTCGCGCACATATGACAGTTCAAAAGCAAACAATGATATAGTAGAAACCAACAAATGCAAAAATTTTTAAGAACAAATGACAGTTCCAAGGAAAACAATGATATCGTGGAAACAAACAAATGAAAAATTCTTTTTGCATAAATGACCATTCAGAAGCAAACAATGATATCATAGAAACAAACAAATAAAAATTCTCTGTGCACAAATGAAAGTTCAAAAACAAATAATGATATAATGGAACCAAACAAATGACAGTTATATTTAAACAAATGATGATTTTAACAACACTGACGAAAAAGATCATACAAACAAATAATACATAGAGTACCCAAAATACTAAGTGTAAACTGATTGCAACATCTTCATCTGGGATGACAGGTAGCTCAGTGCTCATCGTAAAAGACGGTGCTATTGTCGGACGTGTATTATCGTCGGATGGGATTGGCAGAAGCTTACAAGAATGAAGATTGTGTCTATTTTTTCGACACCACTGTAGTAAGATCTTAGTTTGGTGACAAGACCAGACATATTTTCCCTTCTCTTCCTTTACGTGCGACGGCGACCAGCTCGAATTATTAGAATAGGAGCACGAACATGTGGATCAGTTTTTTAAATTTTCCACTGCTCAATTCTTCTTATAGGAATCCATATAGGTTCATAAACAACCTTGTATGTATCATTTGTGATGTACTCAGAGACACGTGCAGTTGGATCAACATTAGCAAGACCAAGAGCGCGTACTTCATTTTCACAAGGTATACCCATTGTTTGCCACCAACGACAAGAACAAGCACCATCTTCAATATTTATAGAATCAGTTCTGCCATAACGAGTCATCTGAAAATGGTGACGTGATGTACAAACCCTGCAGGTTAGTGAATCTGCCACAAACTTTCTGCTCTCACAGTGATTCGTAGACCATGGCGTTAAGCGAGCTTGACTTTTCTCAGCTTCCTTCCTATACGTGTAAGACATTTTCGAATAGATTTTGCACAATTCCTTAATAAACACATGGATATGGAAATCTCTTACTTTCAATATAACATTATTCCAACTCTCGGCATGATTTGTGTAAGCCACTCCGTATCTGAACAAATTATAAACAATAGAAATCAAATGCCTAATGAGCATACAATGATGACAAATGGGATCATACAACTGTAAAAAGAATAATAAAGAACTGATGAGAAATAATGGGAAAAAATGACAAATAAGAATGCAAATGGAGTAATAATGACTATTCCTCATATAACAAATGAAAAGATGATCAATATAGAGTGACAATGTACCTGCTCATTGGAATGTATTGATTAGACCATGTTTCTTTGGGAATACCTAGTATGTATTAGAGACCCACTGGATCTGTATTCCGGATAGCATTCCATGTGTTTATCGAAATTAATGCTGGTTAGGGCCTCTAGTGCCATCCTAAATGCGATCCTTGTGCTTTCGAGGGTAGTTTTAGTGTTGTTTGATATGTGGAAGGCACACAACGTATGGATTGCAAATGGAAATACCATGGGTATATAATTCTGGGGTTCCTGTCAGAGATGACGATGAATCAAATGTCATAACTGTGGAAATTAGACCCAAACATCTCCTGGAAGTATGTCTAACTTTCGGTGGTCTCCGAGTCTGTTATCGAAAACGTAAGTGGAAAAATATGATTACTTGGATCAATGGCAATGGCTGTTAGTAGAGTCCTACGATATCTCCCTTTTAAAAAAGAGTTCTATCAATCACAATAACTGGTCTCAATAGTTTATAAGTTTTTTTGGGAGGACCAAAACGCTAAAAACACCTTGTGAATCTCTTATTCTTACAACTTGTAGTTTGTATGTCAAATACAAAATCTGGGTCAACCAACCTCAATTCCGCAGAGTAGCCCATAAGTAGTTGGTATGCGTGCTCAAAGCTGTATCGCATCTGAAATAATTACGTAGATCAAATGAAATTATGTAGCAGACAAATGATAAACATCAAAGTACAAATGGCACAGTGAGTTCACAAAATGACATGCGATAAAATGATAAACATTGTTGTACAAATGACTTATATGGGGAAACAAATGACATATAAAGTGATGATACCTCAGCGTGGGCTTTTTCTTTCGCACGCCAGGCAAGATTGTATGTCACATCAATATTGTGATGAATTTGCATATCATTAATAATTCTGGAAGGTTTGTAGTTTGGGTCTTTTCGTAGTTTTTGTTTGATTATAAAAGCAACCCATCTACTAGACCCTGCCTTATACGTGTTCCCACCTTCAGTTTCTACTTGGATGCATGTATGAACGGGGCAATAAGTACTTACTCTAAATAGAGCAGAACTAACCAACCTTGTCGCATAAATCTGCCAAGAGCATTTATGATCTTTTTAATGTACCACACAATTTTATATTCGTTGCTCAGAACGTGTTCGAGATTGAACTTGTTTACAACTGCATAAGCTCTTATGTGATTCTTGAGTTCAATCCTATCTCGATATAGATCACCAATGTTAAACTCTTTACTAAAGTCATAGGGATCTTCTATGTATGCAATAGATTTAAACCAAAATTTTACGAGATCTTTCGCCTATTCGGGTTGTGACTTAAACCGTAATTTAACTGAGCAAATGAGAAATATGCTTCTCAGGATGATACTAATTTGATAAGAAATTTTAAAAAACACCTCACAAATGATAAATTTTATAAGCTTACCTGAAGGTTCAGTTTGTCCAATGATATGTTCGGGTTCAATTGAAAGAGGAACGTTAGATAACATAGGTTCATTTGAAAGGGGAACATTAGTTAGCACGGTTCATTTGAGAGATGAATATTTGATTGAGAAATACAAGATTCATTTGAGAGATGAACATCAGTAGGGATAGTTTGAAAATATTCATTTGATTGATGGACATTAGTTAACACAGGTTCATTTGATAGATGAACATTTGACTGAGGAATACTAGGTTCATTTGAGGGAAGAACATCAGTACAGATAGTTTTGAAAGAATCTTTTGATTGAGGAACATCATCATCATCCACTAAAGGTCCAAACCTACGTGGATCAATCTCTCTGCCATTTATTTTAGGGTAACCCCTGTATTCAGGTTCATGATCAAGATCAGGAGATGAGTTATGACGCAAAGGTCTCCCCGCTTTGGTGGTGAACAACCCTTTTACCTGAACCAATATCTTTTGTGGTGGACAACCCTTTACCTGAAAAATAGAAATCAGAAATAAAGTTCTGGGAGTTCTGGGAAGGTTCCCTAAGCTCATTAACAATCCATATGTGAAAGGGTGTCGGGATTGGTTTTATGCATATTGATAATTATGGTAAAGTCCTGGACTGATGAAATTGCCCATGCACAGCCATGGACGAAGTTGTACAGCTTATAGTTCTTACGACAGATTTCACTTGTTTGTTCAAGGAGTATAACGAAATCTTCGTATGATGAGTGCACTCTTAGTGAGGTAAGTTTTGTACTTCCTCCAACATAACTAACCATTGATCCGATCTTTGGACATACGATATCCCTACCAAAATAAATAATGGCATAAAGCTAAACTCCATTCATCCCTGAAACAAATGATATAAATAAACAATTCCGGTGATAATGTTATAAAACACAAATAAGAAAAATGATATAAAACCCAACTTCAGCAATCCCTAAAACAAATTATAGAAATCCTGAAATAAATGATATCAATGACCAATTCCGGTGATATAGTAGCAGATAATAAATGCTAAAAATGACACATGAAAAATGACAAATAATAAAGTAGCAGAAGACAAATGATTAAAAAGGCAAAGAAAATGATTATGTACAAATTGTATCATCTTGCATAACATTTTTCTTAAAAATAAAGGCTTCAACTCATGATACGGATACAAAGTGAGATGATGGATACAGAGTTAGAGATGATATTTACTGCAATGGTTACTTCAACGGTCGAAGAGAAGGATAATAACGGTCTTTGGCAATGAGAATAACCTATGATAACAATGATCTTTTCCTCCCCAATGACCTCTGTGTGAGGACTTTAGCGAATGTAGAACGATAGTTAGAAGACTTGGCACATGAAGAAGACAAACAGTACATCGAGAAGAATCTGATTTGATTTTTGTAGAAGCTTTGTTGTAGTCTTGTAGAAGAAGAAGAAGAATAGGAAGAAGTTTTGATTTTTAAGGTTGGTATTGTATTTAGGGGGAAATCTTCCTTCTTATTACTATTTTTATTAATGTAGCAAATTAGACTACTCAATAACTCCAGTGCAATAGTTTCTCATTTTTTCTGTATTATTTGTCATTTTCTTTTCCTGAACTTTATCATTTGATGTATATATCTTTGTAATTTTTTTGGTATGACTTTGTTATTTGTTAAGTTTGTGAGTTGGTAGATTTATTACTGCAGCAGATTAGACTACCCATCAACATTTAATGTTAGAGAATAGGGTGGCAACTACGAGGTAGTAGGTGGGACCATTATCAATTTGTTAATTTTAGTATCGATTTTGGAAGAGGCTTGCTAAAATATCGATTTTGTAAAGATGGCAAAAAGTAGTATTTATTATCATAATTTATGTTTCTTTATTACATATGTTTTTCTCTTTCTGTATTGCGAAGTTCATTGAATGGTTACAGTAACAACTGTGGATCTATATATAACTAGTTCATTGATTGGTTATAGTAACAACCGTGGATGGTGGATCTATACAGGGTAGGGAAGAAGAGGGCCTATCATCAGAAAGAAAAGAGCAGCATGGAGAAAGGCAAAAAGCTATACAGACTAAGGAATAGCAAAAACTGAGGAACAAAAATCCAGTTCATTGCACATCAAAGGGGTGATGTTCAGCCTGACTTAAGAGGTTCTCCTTTATTGCCCCACCTGCTATGTTGAAAACATAAGCACTAGTAGCATTGGAATCTTCCGAAAAGGGATTTCAATCAGCATCATAAAATCCCTCAAGAACTGCGGGAAACCTCTAGTAGTGCATTCCTAGGTTCATGATTTTTTCCAGATATTTGACCCTTTTTATCGATAGTCACATATCGAAGACTACCGATTATACTAACATACTCAATCTGTCTTACACTGTCTCTATTATTCTTAAACCTTTACACTACTACCTACATTTATAACAGATTCTGTTTTATAATACATATAGAAAGCCAAATAATGATGTTGCTTGATAACTATGGTGGACTGGTGGTTTAAGTAGATATTGTCTATGAGAAATCATGCAAGGGTCTGATAAGGGCCCTATGATGTGAAACAACAAAGCGTGTATCACATTTATGAAGAAAGACATGAGTAAAACGAACAACTCGTGTCATAGCAATTATTATTCTTTGCGAGTTCTGAATATTGCTTTTTGCACCCCAAATCGTGCATTATTATACAGAGACCATAATCAAATAGGAATTGAAAACCAGCTATCGATATTATAACACAAGTCTTTTTAAGGAAAATAATTGGCTAGTGTTTTATTTTTTGGAATCCAGAAGTTCATCGGGTTTATCATTTTTCACAATTATCCCAACTAGTCTCCTGAGGTTTGTCACGCTTCCTACACAAGCCACACGCTCCATTTTAAGTCAAGGTTAAATATTGGCGAATAATCCCCCCAGTGTTCAGGGGCGGAGCCACATGAGGACCAGTGGGGGCACTCTGCCCCCCACTCACTTTTCTCCAAAAAAGAGTATATATATAATATATACTATACCCTTTCTCTGATTGCACCACTTCAACTGATTCATCAACTCTAACTGGAGACAAACTCACTGATTCAACCCCAACAACAACAACACTAACACCCTTCTTCCTCCTCTCCTTCTTCTTATTATTATTTGACCCAGTAGGTGTATCATCCCATTTAACCCAATAGCTCTTGTAATACCTGAAACAACTGCAATGAAACTGGGGTTGATGGTGGTGATATTTGTTTGTGTTTAGTTGAGTAACTTGAGTTAGAGCAAAGTATGATATGAGATAAGATAAGATAGCTCTATCTTCTAATGAGAGAGATGTTGCTAAGGTGAGAATTGTTGGTGGATGAAAAGCAAAGTGGTCTGGGGTTAGGTGGATTTTTCCTTTGTTGTGTTTATTGGTTTTTTTCATGAAGCTCTCTGCTTTTGTTGTGTTTGAAGCTCTCTGATTTTGTTTGAAAGGGAGGGAGAGAAAGTTGTGGGGTAGGGGGGTTTGGTTTTTTTTGGTGAGGATTTATTTTTACAGTTTGAGGGGCAACGTCAAATTTTTTTTTAGAACCCCCCAAAAATCCCTGCCCCCCCAAACTAATAATCCTAATTCCGCCACTGCCGGTATGAGGTTTTAAACTCGTGACCCTCTCTCATCTCTCCAAGAGTGGTCCTAAACCACTAGCCCAACACCAAAGAAGTTAATTGTCCAGTGTTTGTTCATGTATGTTGTATTATCGTGTTAAGGCATGGTTGAATTTTCTTGTTTTTGTTAGAAAGGGAGGTTAAGAGGAAAATAGAATCATGGGCAATGATATTATTTTTTTCTCTTCCGATTATGTCAATTTCTTCAAAAAAAGAGTTTTCTCCCATAGTCCGCACATAATCTGTAAAATCATAGTTCCATTGCCAACAAAGGAATAGGTGACCATCAGACTTGCCTCCAAGATTTTTGTAGGTGGAAACTCCCCCCAAATGTGTTAAGCAAATATACATCCTACTTCTTGAATAAGAAGAAAGGTTGAGGTGAAGGTTATCCGCATGTCTAACCACCTTTCTGAGAAGCTTGATGACTCTCTGTACCTCGACCTCGATTTGCCTGCCACGTGCCCATATACTTCAAGGACAGCGTTGGCACATCAGCAATGTCGGGATACATTAATGACACCTCTTTAGCTGTTAATAAATCAAGTAATCCCAAAAGACATTATGGTTCAAGGCCAATTGATAATGCCAAAAAGAGGTCCATTACCATTATCCACTAAATAAATTTAAGCGAGCACCTGATGCCATTATAAAAAATGTCGATAAAGTAGGAAATTCGGTGAAGAACGGAATGGATATCTTGGCTTCTTTTCTAAGAAAACTCACGGGACCTATAGCTGTACTGCGACAGAAAAAGTAATAAACTCATCAGCTTAGTATAAGCAAATACTGTTCCCCGTCCTATAACATGGCGATTAATAATCTTAAGTCTACATTTGTGTTAAAAGTTGCCATGGTATAGAAGGTACAATAGTTATAGCCTTCCTACATGAGAATAACTTTTACTTTGTTCACGCTTCAAAATACTGTCTTGGAGAGGGAGCGAAAAGAGATAAATTTACTTCTATAGTTCTAAGCCCGATATGTTTAGACCTTGAGTGAAATGTCACATTTTTACTAAAGTCTATGGCACTTTGGCCACGGGCCAGTACTAGGGTTTGGGTGGCCTAAAGCAAAATCAAAGAGCGGCATTTATGGGAAATCAGTTTCTAATTAGACTTTCTTAAATGATAGATTTTTAATTGCAATTGCAGCCCAATGCGTCAACGAATTAGTTGTAAGTGTAAGCGAGGAAAAGATCGCTGCAAGGTTGAACATGGCAAAAACAATAGAGGGGAGACAACCATTCAGAGTGGCTTAGCTAGTAGTGATGGAGTTAAGACTTAGAGAGAAACATCATCAACTATCATTAGATAGTTTTACAAATTAGACTTATTTTTTCAAGAGTTATGATAAATCTATACTCTTTGTTTTCTTTGAGAGAAAGAAAAGTTTAATTAGATCCTGAAGTAAAAAATTAGTTATTTTTGTGTCCCCTGGATAAGTGATGCCCAAGCGACCGCTTTGGTCTCCTTACCCAACACTGGCCTTGTTTGGCTATCACACTTGACCACATACTTTTTTTTAAGCCCAACTCACATAGAAATCGCTTCATCTACATCTCTTTACATGCCTCGATAGCGGCGACATACTCAACTTCGGTAGTAGATAAAGCAATACCCTTTTGCAATCTTGATTACCATGAAATAGCTCCCCCGACAAAAGTAAACAAATAACCCGATGTAGACTTTCTGCGATATCCGAATCCGTAAACCCCTCCAACCCGATGTAGAATTTTCATAGCATAAACATACCTTAGAAGTGCCTCTAAGGTACTGAAGTATCCACTTAATGGCTTCCCAATATCATTTCCCCAGATTTGTAAGAAATCTACTTACCACACTAGCAACATGTGCGATATTCGGCCTTGTACATAACATAGCATACATAAGGCTTCCCACGACCGAAGCATATGGAACCTTTCGCAGTTCTTCTTTCTCCTTCTTGCTTGTAAGACATTCCTTGGAGCTTAGCTTGAAATGACTTGCAAGTAGAGTGCTAACGGGCTTTACATTTTTCATGCTGAACTTTTTAAACACAAGCTTTAGGTACTTCTCTTAAGATAACCATAGCTTCTTCGCCTCTCTATCCCGCTTGATTGCCATGCCTAACATTTGCTTTCCCGTACCCAAGTCTTTCTATCAAAGGACTTGCTCAAGTCATTCTTCAGCCTACGAATCATGTTAACATCTTTTTCAACAATCAACATATTATTAACATAAAGCAAAAGAATAATGAAGTCACCATTATGAAACCTTCTGGAATAAGCACAATGATCAAATGTCGATATTTGGTACCCATGCTCCATCATGAAAATATCAAAATTCATGTACCTTAATCTAGGCATTTTTTTTAACCAGGCCATATAAGCTTTTGTGTAGTCAACATACCATGTGTTCGTTTCCCTTGACTTCAAACCCATGAGGTTGCTCCATATAGATTTTTTCTTCCAAATCTCCATGGAGAAATGCGGTCTTCACATCTAGTTGTTCAACTTCAAGGTCTAAATTTGCCTCTAGACCCAAAACAACCCGAATAGAAGTATGTTTTACTATACCGGCAAGAAGATCTCATCAAAGTCGATTCCTTTTCTTTGACCAAAGCCTTTTACCACAAGACGTGCCTTGTACCTCACCTTTCCATTGCCTTCATTCTTCAACTTGAAGACCTATTTGTTCTTCAATCCTTTTCTCCCCTTTGGTAACTTAACCAAGTCATAAGTATGGCTCTTATGCAAAAAATTAATCTCATTTTGTATAGCTTTTAACCACTCACCCTTTTCTTTATGGCCTCAAACTTCTTGAAAACTTTTCAGCTCAGAGAGTACTTAGTAGAAGGTGCATGCACTAGATCTTTTCAATTGTGGTTCAACAACTTCTTCATTTGGTTCTTGCTCACCCTCATCATTGTCATCATCAATGGAAGTATGCTCATAGTTTTTTTCATCCCCACTATGAGCATCTTCATCATGTATTTCGTTTTCTTCTCAATAATCATAATCATCATAGTGCACAGGTTTGGGAGGCATATGATATGAAAAATCAGCAACTACTCTTTGAGGTTCATCATCCTTATCATCCTTCTCAAAGTCTTCAAATGTTTAATTTTCACGCAAAACAACATCCCAACTTCGATGTAATTTCTTGCCAATTGGATCCCCTATATGATACCCAAATTCATCATCACCATATCCCACAAAGATACATGGTTTAGACTTGGAGTCTAACTTGGAATGGAGTTCATCGGAAATATGCGTATAGACTTTGCAACTAAATACCTTCAAATGTGAATACGACATATCTTTCCCGCTCCATATCTTTAGTGGAATTTTCCCCCAAGGGGTACGGAAGGTGAACAATTGATTAGATAATAAGTGGTGCGCATAGCTTCCCCCCAAAATGGCTTTGGTAATTTTGCACAAGCTAGCTATCATACTTCTAATCCTCTCTACGATAGTTCGGTTCATCCTTTCGGCCACTTCATTATATTGAGGAGTATGTGGAACCGTACATTGATGCCTAATCCCATGTTCACCAAGATAACTTGCGAACTCCTTCGATTTATATTCACCACAGTTATTAGTATGGAGACACTTGAGAAGCTTTTCAATTTTCCATTCAACAATGGCACAAAAACATCTTATGATTAAATACCAAACACCTCATCTTTGGTATTCATAGCATAAACCCACACCGTTATCAAAATATCATCTATGAATGTAACAAAAATAAGAAGCACCACCAAGAGACTTGACATCAAGTGAGCACACATCGGAATATACAACATCTAGAATTTTAGTTCTATGTTTTGAACAGCTACATTTAAGAAATGAAACTCTATGTTGTTTACCGGCTAAACAATGATCACAAGAATCTAAAGGCATACCTTTGATGTTAGGAAGAAGATCTTTCTTGGCCAATATTTGCAAACCCTTTTCACTCGTATGACCAAGTCTTCGATACTTAAACCGATGATGAAATCTTCAAGGCCAAATTTAACCCGTATTCACATAACCGCGCCTTCAAGATGTAAAGTGTATTGATTTTCTCACTTCTAGCCACCACAAAAGAACTTCTTGTCAATTTCCATTTTCCTTGCTCAAAGTGGTTGTCATATCCTTCATCATCAAGCTTTTTGCCTGAAATAAGATTTAAGCGAAGATCAAGAACATACCTTACGTCTTTCAACATAAGCTTTTGACTGCTACTAGTTACAACAAGTATATCACCAATACCCACAATTTTGGAGACATTATTATTCCCCTACTTGACCATAACAAAATCATTGGAGTTGTAAGATGAAAACAATTCTTTCATTGGAATAGTATGGTAAGAAGCACCCGTATCGATCACCCACTTCATATAACCATCTGTGACACCAAAACAATCTTGTAAGCGCCACCACATCATCACCGACAGCAACAACCAAAGTATCTTTGGTCTTTTTATTGTTTTTCTCATCTTTCTTCTCCCTTTGGAATTTTTGACACTTTTTCTTCATATAGCATTTATTTCCACAATAGTAGCATTCAATATTTTTGTTCCTTGATTAAGATCTTCCTCACGACTTGTCACGGTTTTGATCATAACTCCTAGTAGATCTTCCTCGTTCATTACTACTAGCCAACACTTGTGATTAAGAAGGACCTTACGACTTTCTTCTCACTTCTTCATTCAACAAGTTACTAGTAACTTGGCTCATCGTGATAATATCATTCGGTGCTGAATTGCTTAACGTAACTACCAACATTTCCAACTTTTCGGTAGCGAACTAAGCAACAACAAAACTTGTAACTCACCTTCCAACATCATCTTCATAGATGCCAATTGATTTACAATATTATGAATCTCGTTAATATGTTCCGTAATCGATGATCTTTCTTTGAACTTTAAATTAACTAGCTTCATAATAATGAAAGCTTTGTTTTCGGTCGTCTTCCACTCATAAAGAACGTGCAGCTACTTCCATAAAGCTTGTGAAGAACTTTCATTCAACACATGATTAAAAATTTCTTTTTGAGGAGTTTAAAAGGGTGTGTTTTGGAGGCTTTAGTAGTTAGAGAGCTATTAATATCACCTAACCATTCTCGAATAGTTATGATCGTTTTTCTATCCATCTTTTTCTAATCGTCATCAGACATATCTTTTGACTTGCTTCCAGACCCTTCAATGGGTCTATACAAATCCTTGCAATAAAGCAAGTTTTCCATCTTCAGTTTCTAAATCGACCAATTGTTGTTGTTGAGACTAACCATTCTTTCATCCATCACGAATAACATACGAACTCCACCAACCACGGTTCCGATACCATTTGTTGGAAAGTCGCAACTTTCCCACTATGTATAATTCAATGATAAACAAGAGAAATATAACAACAAATAAACAAGCAACAAACAAAGACAACACACAATTTTTACTTGGAAACCCTTCAACGTGAAATGGAAAATCTGTAGGGCAAATCCAAATCCACTGTATCAATAAACGGACTACAAATGTCTCAATTGTGAGAGTTACAATAAATTTTAACAACTTGTATGCGCAAACAAGTGCTACTAAATTGCTTTTTTCTTCAACTTGAGAGAACACCTTCAATCCCCTTTCCGTCGACAAACTTGTCGAAAAATACCTTCTTTTGTTGTTTGATCGGAGCACAAAGAACACTTGGATTGATTTCGCTTTTCACTTCATACCAATGGATATGGGTTACATTCTTCAAGTTCAATTACCAAAGTTATCTTTCTCTTGAACTTTCTCCAATAGAACTCACCCCATTCTCTAAAAACGTTCTTCATTGAAAAAGTCAAAGGCTTTTCTAGAAGCCTCATTTAGCTATCCAAGTTAAGATCTAAGCCCATTAATCCTATGGGCCTCGTCATAGGTTGGACTACTCAACACAATGTTGGGACTATATATCATAACAAAAACCAACTACCCCCAAACTAAAAATGGGGCTTTCCTAAATTTACCATCTCATATTCTCCGAGCTCGCACTGCTTCCACTGTTATTAAGAAGCCCATATAATTTCTTCTATGCATGAAGGTCTGAAAGTGAATCCTCTCCATCCATCTTTGTATAATCTAAGAATTAAACCCAACAATTAGTATTAGAGAAGAGTTGTTCAAATGTTTCATTAATATCTAGTGAAGAAGAAGCGATTACCAACCTTAATTTGTTATCTAATTTAGACTTTTAATTCTCTCTTTCATCTCTCTCAAAAGTAAAATTAGGGCTGAAATTTTGGAGGGTTTTGATGTTTCTTTGAATAGACATGAGAGAAAAGCCACGTATCATTTGTTGTGATGTGACATATCACTCATAAGGTCGTCTACCTTCGTGTGCCTATGTTTATTTGATACTTTATGTTTTATATTTTAGCTTAAGCTCTATTGGAGAGGTTCAATGAGAGTTATTAGCAGTTTCCCAAATTAAGTAGAATTTTATTTTAATTAGAATTATGGTTCCTAATTCTAACCTCCCTTGTATTTTATAAAAGGGGTATTTCACAGTTGATTTTAATTAATGAAAGTTGATTTGTTTAGTAGAAACTAGTACTTTTCTCTAACTCTAAAATATAACGTGATATTCATACGAATCTCGCTTCCACGTTCATAGTAATCATGTCAGGTTGAGTATCCACGTGGATGAGTAGAAAGGTTACCATTGCTAGGTGGGGAAACGACTCGAGTTACCGGATCCAAAAACACAAAGAAGGAGAAGAGAGGAAGAAGAAGAAGGAGAAGAAGAAGAAGCAATTGAATTTTGGTAGTACAAATAGTGGTCTTTTGTGGTTTATGATAAGTAAAAATCCTATTTAAATGAAATTTTAAGTCCATGGATTTGACTGTGCAAAAGAACGGTGCAAGAGTGATATTCTATCATCTCTTGAATGATTACAACTACAAAAGAAGCAATTATTTTGCCTTTTTCATTGTTTTTACCCAAGGGATCTTGTCAATGCACAATAATATGGGTTTCTTGGAACAGGTGGAAAGGAACGGAATCCCAAAATTTTTATTTTATTGGACACAATGATTGAAGAGTTCAACGTTCACCATGAATTTAGAGAATATGGTTTTTGTGCTGACAGAACTAGAGGCTAAGACAATTTCACAATAGGACGCATGTCTACATTTCAGAAGATGGCACCTGAAATACGACGAACTCGTGTTACATGAAACAATGCGTATACTTTGTAAGTTGCACTATTCATTTTTTTTTGTAAGCAAACCCTAGTAGTGTTAACGACCAAACTGAGTAACACATAATAGAGTCACTGAGTTAGCCATGTCATGGACACAGGAAGTCATATTAGAGATCATGAAAATATCATAGAGGTACATCAATTAGCTCCAATGAAATTGTTGAACTAAGTAAAAAGACCTTGATTTCACCCAAAAGTGGTTTCTTTTCAAAATACTAGAGTCAAACAGGTCTATAAACACGATAGTATAAGAATCACAACACTTTAATTTATTTCATCAATTTAATCAAAGCATAAAAACTAACTTCTTTAGAGTTCTATCTCCTTCATTATAACATAACAACTACTTAGTCCATGTTTATTTTTTATTTTTTGGGGTGAGAAGAGGTAAAAAGAGGTGAGAACAGCATAGAAGATTGAGGTTAGAAATTTTAAGGTTAGAAAATTGAAAAACACTCTCGTGCGTTTGGTTGAAGGTTAGAAGTTCTACTTAAGATTCTTCTAACTTCAACATCTTACGAGTTTGTTTGGCTGAACCATCTAATTTGACAACATATTAGAAGTTTCTCCACAAAAACATCAAAAACACATATAATCCATATTTTCCCCTCCAATTCTTAAATACATAAGTTACCAAATATATAGGAAAACACTCCTCATAGTCATACAAGAAAATACCAGTTGATCAATTTTGCACTCTAAAATGAAAATACTCACTTACCTACTTTTATAGTATACCACTTCAACATAAGCTAAAATAAGAAAGAAAATACAACCATGCACATCCCTCATAGCCATCCTACCTAGATCTGTTACATCTTCGGCTTCCTCGTCCTCAACAACTGGTGGGGCTTCTTCCTCCTCTAGAGGTACTCCCCCTTGAACATTCTTCTCCTTCTCAACTAATGCAGTAAACAAACAATCAGCCTCTGCCCTTGAATTAACTTCAGCTCCTCGAAATTTTGAGACCTGGGGGTGTGCCTCCTCCCATGTCTCATATACTCTGAGTACACGCCCCACAAAAACCACATAATACCTAGCCATCACACCTACAAAATAATAAATCATCAATATGTCATAATACATAATAACCTGTTAATATATATACACTATCAAATACATTAAAGACATATAATATACAAAACAATAATACTAGTCATAACAATAGTGCAAGCCAAAATTTAAATACTAAACAAGAGACATACCATACAAACTTATTAAAGTGATCTCACACCATAGTCATAACAAAGACTGCAATAAAAGAGTATAGTAAGCAAATAAATAAAAATAGTACAAAGTAGATGACTCAGGCAGGATGATAGTGGCCAGAGTTGACATACTCAAGGCACATGTTTTCGCACAGGTTGTCCCTAAAATTGGTCCATGCTTTAGTTCCCCCTAATGCTTCTATCTCTTCATGAGGCATTTCTCCATGTCCATCTTCCTCTGCATTTCGGTCTTCTAAGTTGTCATTTGGATCTACCTCTATGATATGGTTGTGAATGATACAACATGCAACAATAACCTTGGTTTGAGTTTCAACATTATAATGGGGTTTTGTATGCAAACAGGCAAAATGTCTCTTCATGACCCCAAACAGACACTTAATGATGTTCCTTAGTTGGGAGTACCGATAATTGTGTAACTCTTGTGGAGTTTAAGGACTATTCCTCTCTTGATGTTCCTTTTAAATTGTGCATATTAAGATTGCAAGCCAAAAATTGCAAGTAAAATATTGGGGATGATATTATAAGACAAAAATATTAGACCGTTGCACAATCAGTCCAATGACTATCAAATCTATATTGTAACCTCCATCATTAAGAATAGTAATGGTCGTCAAACGGTTATATTATAAGACCTATAAATAAAACCAGAGAACTACAGATTAGGGATATGAAACTTCGCATGTGAATCTTCATCTAGAAACTCTATACTAAACTACTCATAATCCTTTGTAATAGTTAGTAATCATCAATAAGATCTCTCTCTTTTTAAATCCTGAAGAGAGGTTGTAGTTTTTAACCTATTCAAAGGTTTTCTATGCAAAACTTTGTGTTAACAGTTACTCATTGTTTATTACCGTTTTGAATATCACTGGTGTAAGACGCTAAGTTTGGAATACAAAATTAGGCTATTACATTTAGCACCATCTGTGGGAACCAAAGCATTTAGCCACAGTTCTCAGAAACAGTTGATACCTACTCTCTTCACAAAATACCAGACCAGATTGTGCGAATTGGCTCAACAGAAGGAACCGCTGTACTAGCAGAATTACAGGCCACTTTATACTCCGAAATAAAAAGGCGAGCTATTCTAGAACAACAGATGGTGAGTGTGCAAGATGCGTTGAAAGTTTTATAGGGACAACAGATCGCAGCCTTAAAGAACAAAAGCGTATTAGCCACCTCATGAGTTTTTGTTCGGGACAGGCTAGGACTCTGAGGCAACAGTCTTGTAGTTAACATTTTATCCAATCGTCATCAGTCGGAGGCCGAGCTCATATAGGTACATTGATCCCTCCAAGAAGTTGATAGCGTTTCCGCTGTCCGACAAGCAAAGGACTTACCTAAGGGAAAAGTTTATATTCTTGCATGTGAACGACTAAGTGAGGGAAGTGGTGACCCCATTCCTCGAGGAGAAGGATGTATCGTACGTCAGACCAATACAGATTGTCATTACGTAACTCAAGAACATGTTAAAAAATAGATTAAAGAATTATTTGAAGCTCAGGTTCAAACTGTCAAAGGCATCCGCAACAAACTACAGAAAAGCCCGATTGCTCAGGAATTACTGGGTGGTCACGCCCTAAAAATCTGAAAATATAGAAGAACTGATCTCGTGGAACATGTCCAGGAATTCTAGGAGACTTTAGGCTTGTATTCTACATTAAACCACATTCTATGCCATCTCTTTCCTGCCAGCCTGCTAGGCAATCCTCTGTGATGATTTCACTCACTATAAGAAGGATCTATTACAACCTTCGAACAGTTGTGAAAACTCTTTGTCAAGAACTACTCAAACAATAGAGACAAATAGGAGAATCTATATTCTTTGTTAAGCCTTAAGCAGATACCAAAAGAGAAGCTTGAAACATTTACTAAGAAATTCTTGGAGTTGGCCAAAAAGGTGGACCGATTGGATCAGAAAATTACTATTTTGGCCTTCACTAACACTTTGCTCGTGGATGGAAGAGCGAAGGCATCTAATTATGAACAAACCTATGACCTTGGTGGACATGATCGAGAAAGTAAATGGATATATCAATCTTGAAAGGATGGTATCTAATAAATAAAAGCCCCAGAAGTTAACCCTGACAACCAGAGATCAATCCACGGATCAAGATTTCATTCGAACTACAGATTACGGAGGAGACAGAAAGCGAACCAAGTCTAATGATGATCAAACTCGGAAGGGTAGAAATTTGCTAAGTCATATCTTTCCAAGTTGACTGTCATAATAGCTAGCCTGTATCCCATACTTCAAAAGGATAAATTCTTCTGTAATGCCCAATATCTTCAGCCCATCAAAGCAGACCATATTGCATACACCACAAAGTCCAACATCATGACACAGAACATTGCTTCGCTTTACAATGACTTTTAGAGTATATTTTTGTGGAATGAAGAATGCATGAGTACATTGTGGACGTTGAAAGTTATAAAAACTAGAGTTACAAGTTTAACACTGAGATCGTACAGATAGAAGGGGCGGCAGAGGAAAAAAATTTGTGCCACATTTCCCTCAGCCACTTTATCGAGATTCATATAGTTAACAGGTTGATCAGATTCAAAAGACTACGTCTCGGCCAATACCACAATTTATCCATGGTTGATAAAGAAGCCTGGTTACTCCCCTCATCTAGTTCTCAGCTTACAGGGATCTCTTTCAAAGATTGTGACGTTTGCCACGTCAACTTTCCTCATCATGATACACTCATGATCATGCTGAAATTGAGAAATGTCATACTATATACAATGATGGTAGACTGGCAGTAGTATCGAACTACTCTTCTAAAGTGCGATTGATCAGATAGGATTAGCCGACAAAGTTTAGCCTAGTGACATCGATATCAGCGGTTTTAATGGCTTCAAGGAAGAATGAGTAGGAAAGATTATACTACCTATTACCGCAGAACCTGCGACAGTCGGCGTTGTGTTTTACATTAAAAATGCAAAGTGCTGTTATTTAGGAATCATGGGACATTGCTGGCTGTATAACATGCGAGTTATCCCATCGACCTATCATTTAACATTATAGTTCGATTGGAATGGTGACATCTACGAAATTAAAGGTAGTTAGAAGCTAGCTCGAGCTTGCAAAAATACTGTTACCATCATGACAAAACCACAAGTACCACAACTCGTATAATAATTACAGAACATTATAGAGAACACTACAGAGAACTTTACATAGAATTATACAAAAATCCAGCTGTAAAGCACAGAAACTAGATAATACGCCAAAATCAGTGGAGACAAACGGGGTACCTACATTGGGACTCTTTTGCCCACAATAGAATGAAATGTTCTTATTATGTTTCTCAAAAACAAACGTGACATCATCGCATGGACATTTTATAAAATGCCAGACATTGATCCAAATTTGGCTTTCCATAAGCTTAGTTTAAAAGATAAAGCTAAGGCAGTCAAACAAAAATAAAGAACTTTAGTACCAAGACTACGAGAAAAAGTCGATAAAGAGATTGATAAACTCATTAAAGTCGGTTTTATTCAGAAAGCCAATTACTCCGAATGGATCTCAAACATCGTAGTAGTTCTGAAAAAAAATGGCAAGATTAGAGTATGCGTAGATTTCACAGATCTCAATTAACATACTCCGAAAGATAGTTTTCCCCTTCCTATCATCAACCATATGCTCGATTCCACTACGGGACTCGAACTCTTATCTATGATGGATGCCGTATCATGGTATAATGAGATACCTCTGTTGCCCAAAAATCAAGAAAAAATAGCTTTTATCACAGAACATAGATTATGTTGCTACAAGGTTATGCCTTTCGGCCTTATGAACACCGGAGCCACTTTCCAAAGATTGATTACATAGATGTTAAATGACCATCTCGGGAAGACAATGGAAGTTTACATTGATGATATACTATGTAAAAATCTCAAACAGAAAAACCATCTCGCAGATTTACACACGATTTTCAAAATTCTTAGGTCTTACAAAATGAGACTAAATCCTGGCAAATGTCAATTCAGAGTCAAATCAGGCAAATTCATGGGACATCTGATCAGCAAGCAAGGTATCGAGGCTGACCTCCTACGTGAAGGGATGAAGAAAGGGAAACTTACTAAGATCTCAAGATTAAATGGGCTAAAGAACGTGAAGCAACGTTTTACTCATTATTGATGGTTTTCCTAAATAGCATTTTAGGAACTAAACGCTATTTGGGAAAACCATCAATAATGAGTACACCCAAGGAATGAGAAGAGCTCACGATATACCTCGCCGTTACTGATGACTCACTAAACTTAGTTCTCATCTGACTCAGCAAAAAGATAGAAAAACCTGTCTACTTCATCAGCAAGACTCTTACTCAATAGAAACACAATACACTAAGATCAAAAAACTGCTCTTAGCTTTCGGCTAAATATCGCAGAAATTAAAACAACACTTCTAAGCTCATTTAGTTTGAGTAATGAAAAATTACCCCTTGCGCGAAGTTCTATTCAAACAAGAGAAATCTAGACAAGTCCAGCAATGGTCGGCTACTCTTGGTGAACACGATAACCGTTTCGAACCACAACATTCTGAAAAGGGACAAGCAGTAGCAGAATTCTTAGCAAATTTTTCAGTAGACAACCTTGATTGGGAAGAAGATATTACTGAAGTACATGAAGAACAGTTCGAAGAGAAATCAGATTAGATATCCAAGAAAGATTGGTATCTTTTAACTGATGATTCTGCCAGACCAGCTGGGTCAGGCATCAGGATAGTTCTTATCGCACCTTCTAATGACAGAATTGAGAAGTCTATCCAACTCAACTTCGAAGCTACTAATAATGAGATCGAGTAAGAGGCTCTAATCCATGGACTGGATATGGCTCTAGAGATTGGTGTACCCGAGTTATTTGTATACGCAAACTTTTTATTAATTGTGAACCATTATACAGACAAGTATTAATAAAATGGAAAGAAGATTGAATACACCGCAGCAGTAGCCGACAGAATGAGCAGATTTAAAAAGGATACAATCAAACACTTGCCTCGTGGAGAAAACATATATTTTGACTTCCTTGTCTATCTTGCTGGAGTCCTCGGAATAGAAGCCCAATATTTAAAGATCGAAGTGGTATCTACCCCCAACATTAGTATCATAAGTTCCAATGCCATTAATACTGGGGGCGACGAAGAGGCCAAAGACGATTGGTGACGACCTTTCCTCACATACATTGGGCCACAAAACAAATTTAATGGCAAACTCCCTAAAGATGTTAATAAAAGAAGATGCTTGATTGACAATGCTAAACGGTATGTCGTCGATAATAATCTCCTTTACAAAAAGTCAGTTACAGGACCATACCTCTAATGTTTATCTGATAATGAGGCCCAAGACTTCCTGCATGATTTACAAGAAAGAACTTGTAGATCCCATGCGATAGGACGGTCTTTAGCCAACTGAGCTCTTACTCAACAAGTATTTTGGCCTAAAATGAAAGCTCAAG
Organism: Kingdonia uniflora; assembly: GCA_014058105.1. Lineage (NCBI taxonomy): Eukaryota > Viridiplantae > Streptophyta > Magnoliopsida > Ranunculales > Circaeasteraceae > Kingdonia > Kingdonia uniflora. The sequence goes on along the minus strand of JACGCM010001217.1, from coordinate 1,299,554 downwards.
CCATCGTATATGTGAGCAAGTGTGATGCCTGCTAACGACATGGACCTAAAATTTTAGATCCAGCTTTGAAACTCCATTATAGCAAAATTATTTGGCCATTCAAAAATTGGGCCCTCGATCTCGTAGGAGAATTCCCAACAGCACCAGGAAAATATAGGTACCTCTTAGTAGTAACAGACTACTTCACCATGTGGGTAGAAGCAGTTCCTTTTTGTTGAACATGCGAAGATGAAGTCATCAAGTTTATATGGGAAAATATTATAATACAGTTTGGCTGCCCCCATCTCATCAGAATAGATAATGGACCACAGTTTGTTAGTTCTAAGATTATTAATTTCCTCAACCAGCATAACATCAACTACTCTCCATCAAATCCGTACTACCTGTAAGGAAATGGACAGGCCAAAATCACCAATCGAACTATAGTTAGCAGAATCAAAAAGTGCATGACAGAAATGAAGGGTAATTGGGTGCAAGAATTACCAAACGTATTATGGACATACCGAATAATACCTTGAGTATCGACTGGATGTACGTCATTCTTGTTGGCATATGGTACTGAAGCAATCATCCTCACTCAATATCATCACCTACTACGTGATCATACCATGATAGATGAAGAAAACGAGTTTTAGTTGGTGTGTAACATGAACTGGATCGACAAAATGTGAGACAGAGCAGTCATGAACTTGGGAAGGTACCATCAAGCTTTAGCAAGGTCATATAACAAATGAGTTCGTTATAGAGAATTTGATATTAAAGATATTATCCTACGAGAGATACCAAAACATAGAAAAGAAATCAATGCAGGGAAACTCGTAAAAATTGGGAAGGACCTTTTATCGTTGTCAGCAAAAGTAGACTTAGCTGTTATGTCATCATTTCATAAAATGAGGACCGAGTCCCTAATCCTTGGAACACGTAGAGATTAAAGTTATATCGCAGATAATATTCTATCACAGTGTACTATTATACTATTTCTTCCAATTATGTACGTCAGTCTTACATCAATAAAATGCATATGTTTGATCGACCAACATCAGGGTACTTTCTACTATTTTATACAGTACTCTTCTACTATCTCTATCAATTTGTACGTCGTTCTTACATCAATAAAATACTTTTATTTGATTAACCTACATCAAAGTACTTTATACTATTTCATGCAGTACTCTTTTACTATCTCTTACATTTTTTGTACGCTAATTTTATACCAATGAAATACTTGTATTTGATTGCCCTACATTACAGTACTATTCTACTATCTCATATAAGTACTTCTATATATATAACACATTTATAATATCATAGATAACCAATGGGTTCACCCCATTTTATATTATAGATCATTTCTTGCTTCTGCCAATTCGATATTCTATTATATTACAAATTGTTGTTTGCTTCAGCCAATTTGATCTTCTATTACATTACAGATCGTTTGTTGCTTCAGCCAATTCAATCTTTTATTACATTACAGATTATTTGTTGCTTTAGCCAATTCAATCTTCTATTACATAACAGATCGCCTATTGCTTAAGACAATTCGATCCTCTATTAGATCACAGGTTGCCTATTAGCTCCCCAATCAGACTAACAAGACAACAGTCTTCTACACCACAATTGGTTCATCAAAAGGTTAGTACAAATACAAACGGATCACTAATTCTACTATCAGTTAAAATTTTGATGCAACATAACCGTCACATACTATCAACTATATTTTAGTTGGGATAGTACGAATAAGTCCATTTTTACATTAATAACAATGCCTCTTCAATCACTCAAACTTTTAGACAGCGCATCACCACGCGAACTTTCCCCATGTTCTGACAGTCGCAGACGCATTAGTTTGGGTACTCTCGAAGTAACAATTTGTTTTCCTTCTTTAAGCTTACTCTTAGTAAGAATACCGATTTTTGACATAATACAATCCATACACTTAGTCCACACTAGCTGCATATTGCACTGCATACCATTTGCGATCATGTTGTCATAAATCGTGCCTCATCTTTTTCCAATATCTTGAACTCGGACACAAGAAAGGTAAGTACAGCTGTCACTTCTCTGTCATGTATGTCACTTGCTTCACGCTTAACCTTTTCAGGGACGACGAGCTTCGCAATTTTTTCCCCTGCCTCAGTCAACATCACTTCCAAATTTTTATAGCAATCTTCCATCATCCACTTTTCATCCACAAAAGCTTTATTACAGGCTTCCATTACCGTCATGAATTCGTCCATTTGTCCTAACACAGCCATCGACTCCATTATAACGAACTGATTATGAAGCCTCTCAATGACCTCTGCGTTAAAACTTTATTTTGCCATCTCAAGATCCGCCTCTAATTTTCTCCTCGAGCTAATCAGTCCCCCGGTTTCCATCTGGTACTCCAAAACATTTAGCTCCAATACTTGAACTCCATCCTCTAACATCATTATTTTAAGCCAATGCCTTTTTATTAATTCATTATATTTGTTGTTGGCTTCCTCTAACTCTTTTACCCTAATATTAGCAGCATGGCACATTCCTTCAAACTTACAAGCACGCCCATCTGCCCCCTCACAGTAGCTCGCATGTCAACTACTTTCGCTTCAAGCGTATTTATCCGAACTTGCAATCATTTTGCACTGTCTTCTTTTTTCTTTAACATCGCCAATAACTCTATCATTTTAATTTGTGCAGGTATTAGTTCTGCCTCATGCTGGGTTACTTGTTCCGAAATATTACTTGCATGACGTTGAATTTTTTTGATGTCCAACTCTTTTTTCTTTACAACCTCTTTTAATCCTTCTATTTTTTTCCCTGCATAATGGCTATTTCAGCCTCCTTATCTTCCAATTGTTTGGTCAAACGACCCATCATACTTTGCTCTTCAGTGACTCTCTCACCTCCATTTTTACATTTAACTTAGTAGCACTTTTTAGTGCTTCCCGATGAAAATTCAAATCAGTGATCAGTTTCTCATTCAACATACGCAACACTTCGCACTGACTTGTTACCTCTTCTAATTCCACCTGCAGTAACAGTTAACTTTCACATACATAACATGTCATATATAAAAATGGTTTACATATCACAGATCATAATTTTCCTCACAACTGTTATGTATGATCAGTCTTACGGCAGTAAAATACTTGTTTGCGATTGATCCATATCTCTATTCATATTTATCACAAGCAAAAATGATTTATTTATCACAACAGTGTACATATATCTAATGTATATGACAGTTGGTGAGCAACTTAAATGCTTTACTTTCACTCCCTCAAACTACGAGAATACTGCCCCTATTTTCTGATCTCCTCGACCTATTTACCTGAACATCTAAAGGTGTTATAAAGTTTACCACTTCCTGCTGACGCTTCTTTTTCCGTGACCGAGGTATCAGGCTCTCAACCTCCTCCTCCTCCTCTTTTAAAAATTTTTATGCCGGTCTAGGAGCTGGTTTTTCAATGCATTTTTCTTCCTCATCCTTTGTAAACCACATATTTTTAGCTTTTTCGTTCTCTACATCAAAATCTTTCCCATAATCCATCACATACTTCAAAATTCATTCTCTACCCTTGCCAACTCCCCTCCATAAAAATCAATCGTACTCTCTATATGGCGTTCATGGTCCATTCGAGCTGCAACTTTTGCTCGTGACGGATACAAATGTTCCCTCAATTGTATATGCGCCCTGTGCAGACGCTTTCACATTTCTTTCTGCAATACACCCAACACTTTCAAATCACTTTCAATCTTCTTTCTAACATTTGTTTCTTTTGTTAATTGATTTGTCAAAGACGTATTTTGCTCCATACTCTGTGTTAGCACGTTTTGCAACTCCTTTAACTCACCCTCTAATTTCCTTCGTACCTCTATTTGCTCTTTCCTTATTTTGAAAAACAAAATCCTCATTTCTCTTCGATCCTACATTAAGCCAAAAACATCAGGTAAGGGTCCTACATCACCCCATATAACAGATACACCAGCTCGAGCTGAGTATTTTTTTGCCTCTACACTATGACGATTACGTGCTTCTTGAGCTAAAAACTTAACTCGAGATGGGTCAGGTACTATACCCATTTCCTTTGAGAGCTCTACATAAGCCTCTTTTAAACCCCGCTCACTATCTACTTCAGCCTCAAAATTTAGTGTCAGAGTTACTAAAAGCTAATGACACCTAGCTTTATCACTCGGGTCAATAAAATAAGTCAAGTCTTTTGGTTTTCATACTAATACCCCCCTCTCCCTTCTTTTCTTAAAGCCTCATCCTTCTCTATTTTTATTTTTGCGTATCTACACTGTAGATCATACAATTCCTTAAATTTTTTCTCTTAATTAGACTTAAACCGCCTTATCTCATACTCAGTTTTAGTTAGTACATGTTGAATACGAGTCATAGAATCTCTTGCTCGACTCAACGATCTCTCCATTGTGGACATAGTTTTTCTTAACTGCTCTATCTCTTACAAAGATTATAAATATTTTTTTATCAATTAAACATTCCAATAGAGAACACTAAAGAGATATCTATCAAGCTTAACAGTTTTAGATCACACAGAGCATAATCTCATTAAAGTCAAGACAGGACAAAATAGTTTGAAACTGGATACCATAAAATAATTAAATATTCTTGTCAGTCTCTACCTCAGATAGAGGATCCTACTTCAGTAGCAGCAGCTGGAGCTTTCTCACTTTGCAGAGAGGGTACATTGACTGGAGCAGCAATATCTTCCACCATTTCATCTTCTGCGTTTGAAGCAAAAACTATTTCTTGATACCTGCCAGCTATCCCCAGTTGGATATCAGCATTAGTCAACCTAAAATGGCGATAAGATTGGATCATATGGTTTCTCTTAGCGCTTATCTCTATAAATATTTTTGACACAGTCTCCTTGCGCTCAGACAATTTCACATATTACTCTTTGGCAGCCTTTAACTCTTCGACCTTGCTCTCTTTCTCTTTCTTAAGCTCCTCCTCGAGCTCCTTCATTCGAGCTGATTAAGCATTGAATCTCAGAGTATGCTCTTTGAACTCCTGATTCCTCTTCTCAATAAAACTTGTAGCTCCCTTCTCCAGCATCGAGAGCTGTCAATACAAGACACACAATCAATAATACATATATCAATCACAATACAACCAATAGATAATATTAGTACATACACCCATTTTTTTGCTCTTGAAACATCCCTTCGAGTTGCTTCGGCTCGGTCCCTGCCATCTTAAAAGATATTTGCTCCATTTCTCTCAGCTTAGCTACAGCCTTAGCATGAGTGTGGTCACTGCCTTCAAGCTCATGTTGCTTCCTTTTTAGTGACCTCTTGTCCGCTTATGAAGGAGTGACCTCATTTACCATTTGCTCCTCCACTACAAGCCAGCTTATTACCCTCTTCCCCTTGGGCCACCCCTTCAGTAGAAGGAAAAGCTTATGGTACTGTCCTTTTCGGCCTCCGAAACTTCCGTGCCCCGCCCGTGTTCCCAGGCGGAGGCGGGGGGATACCAGTCAAGTCCCCTAGAGGAAGAAGGGTCTTCTTCTTTTCATCCATAACTTGATTCTAGCGAGCTTGCCGTACTTTGGGAACTCTAGAGTCTACCCTTTTATCCTTATGGATATTAGCCTCACCAAGTACTTGCTTCAACTTGACTTGCTCAAGGGTTACGCAGTCGAACAAGCTCGTGTTATCAGGAGAGAATTTAGGATCAGGACTTTATAAATAAAATCAAGGAAATGGTTACTAGCTCGAAGACAAACTGATGGTTGGTCAAGTTGGTATATGTTACTTACTCGGATTATAATATTTATGGTTTAGGGCAAGCACTGGTTCATCTGGAACCCGGATACAATTGCCCCTACCCATACAAGGTGGCCATTCCACGGTCTACCAGTAGATTCAAGGTTAAAAACCTTGGCCTAGATGAGTCACTAAATAGGTAATCGTTACTACGAGCTTTGGCATACTTTATTTTATAAAATTTCAGCACGTTACCTGCTACGAACTGCTTTGCAATCCCACTTTCTTTCCACACGTATTCAATACTACACACACCCTCATCATCTTAATGCAGTCATAACTTCTTGTTAAAAAATGGTAAAAGGAATCCTAAGGCCATATACGACCTAGTTCAGATAGTACAAAAAGCCATCATTCGGGCATGCCATCCCCACCCCATTATAGTACATAATTTCTAGGTCTTCACTAATTCCCCTCTCCATTTTTCCACAAATCCAGACTAGGCACTTGATAATGTACCCCCTCTTCCCCTTTCCCTGGTACCAAGGTCCTAAAACATAGGCCTTATTCCATCACATAATTTCCCCACTCCCCTTTTTACTTATTTTTATTTTCAAAAATTATTTTCCTACATCTATTCCCTCAGGATATATGTAAAATGACTTATCTTTTACCTTTATATCATCTTCCTCTAATACATTACTTACTTCACTGGATCCTTCAGTCTCTACCCCTGCAGTAACTTCCCTCCTATCTACCGTCTTATCCATGTCTCCACAATCGTCCTCCTTCCCTGACGATGAGGTTTCCTCCGAACTAGATGATACTACAAATTTACTCATAAGCTTTATGTTTTTTGAACGCATACTGGACCTACAGGTACACACAATCTTTTATCATTTCCTCTACCTCTGTAATTCAATACTTACACAATTACATGCTATATCATACATACAACAAAAACAAACCCCACTTATACTTTTTACCCAGTCAAAGAATTTACTTTCAAAACTTTCCAAAACAACAGAAAATCATTTACAACTTTCCCTCTTCTCCAAAAAACAATTTTCTCTCTCTAGATTTTTGTTACCATACCCAAAGCTTTTACAAATAGTAACTAAATATAGACGAACAAACATTTCTTAACCCCTACATTCCCAAATTTGACATCCCTAAATCAATCCCATACAAAGGCAATAAACAAATAAAATCATACACAGAGTACCAGACAATACAATCAAAGCAAAGGAACAAAATTACTAACCTGTACTAGAAGATCCACAATCTTCTACTTTGCTAATAGCTTTCACAGAGAGTGATTGATTATATTATTTCTCCAACGCAATTCTATCACTAAATGAAGCTTTCTCTATGAGATTACACTCAGAACTCAAACGTTTCCTCTTTCTAGAAATACTGTTTATACTACTTTATTCTCTCTCAATAACTGTAGATAATTTATAAGGGTGAGAGAGACAAGTTTTTATACTCTCCCTTGGTTTTTAAAACGATGGCTCGTTCAGACACCTGTCGTTCACCCCTACTGCCCCTTCAGGTACATCTTTTCGTCTCACAACATCATCATGACTTCTGTGATAATGTTTACTGTTATCACGTCTATCTCTGCCATCAGCCATTAAAAAATTTTGTCCCTCTTTCTCGAGATAATCTACACAATCCATCACCTTACTCTTATACTCCACCAAGATCGTACCACAATATACATCATTCCTAAAAGGGCATACCCTTTGACCTAACCCAATTTGAGTTACCTCCATATCAGGCTTACGTATTTCACACAAGACATTAAGCAGTCAGTAGTGCCACCTAACCCACAAACTGATAATGAACGTGGATCGAGTACAATAAAAGAATATGAACAAGTTAAGATACCTGTCTTCCACCAACTCAACAATTACTCAGTCAACCACCACTTACCTCATTGTTTAGAGAACGTGCTTCAGTACGATAACGAGCTGCGGGTGAAACCTATATATAAAAAAAGTTCCAGAAGAGACAAGAACCAAAAGAAAGAATACATTAAAGAACATAAAGAAAAACTTCTTATTTACAAGATCAAGTATTTCTAGTTCGAGAAATCACTTATAATAAGATATCACCCTCAAGGAATAAAAGTTACTGTTACTAAAACCATCAACTCGAGGTCATGGTTTATTATCTATCAAAGGTTTTCCATGCTAAATTACCTGTGCCCTTTCTTGCTTTACATTAGATTTCGTCACAAGTACATTGGTGTAAGAGCTAATTCTGAGCTATTTCGAGCTAACAGAATTAGGCCATTACATTTGGTGTTGTCTGTGGGAAAGAAGACATTTCTACGATATCCTAAGGCATACATTCATTCTACTCTCAATTTCTATTCATGGTCACTTCCAGACGACTAGTAACCGGAATCCAACTAGATCTTTCAGTTGAGCCGAAACAACTTACAGAACTGCACGCAAATCTCCATACTGAAATAGAGAAGCGTAATGAGCTTGAACGTCAGTTAACTCTTGACCGAGAACTCTGCGAGAAGGAGATCAAAGTCAAAGAATAAGCTCGTTTGACAATGTTCAAATGACATGAAGACCAGATGACAACCATCCAGACTGCGTTACAGGCTCTACAAGATACTCAACAGGCTCCCCAAACCAGAGATCATGATCAAATGCCAGAGACCTCCTGGCTTTCTGTGTGGGAAGGATTAGATCCTTGAGGAGCCACCAGCAAAGCTATTTCTAGAAATGTTCAGCACAAACCTCAACCTTCCATTCATTTGGGAAGTGAAGTTCAATCTGATTTCAACAGAGGTCTCAGACTTTCCAAATATCACGAGGTAGAACAATAAGCTCAATTTTGAATTCTAGCATATGATTGCTTAATTGAGGGCACTGGCACTCATAATCCCCAACCACCTCGCCAAGCCACTCAAGCAGCACGTTAATACGTCACACAAGAGCTTATGGATCAGTACATCAAGGAGTTGATTGAAGCACAAGTTCTAGGCACTAAAGATGACCTTACCAAGATACATGGAAGTTCGATTACCAAAGAGCTATTCAATATGAAAGTGCCGAAAGGTTTCTATACTTAAAATTTTTGTAAATATAAGGGCACCGATCCAAAGAAGCACATTCAACAATACCGTGATTCATTGGGATTATACTCCAATCTCAACCACGTTCTCTACCATCTTTCTGCAACAAGTCTACAGGCAGAACCGCTCTGATGGTTCCACTCTTTACCTAAAGATTCCATACTCATATTCGATCAGCTGCAGAAACAATTCATTAAGACGTATGCTCACAATAAAGACAAAAGGTGAATTTATATTCACTTATTAGTCTTAAACAATCATAAAGAGAGAAGCTCGAGTCTTTTACAAAGAAGTTTTTGAAGCTCACACGAAAATAAGATAATCTTGATTAAAAAATAGTTGTTACTGCTTTCACCAATGCTCTCCAGCTCGACTGCAAGGCCAAAAAGCACATCTTCCTCAATAAACCCGTAACCTTTGAGGATATGATCACCAAGGTCAATGGGTATGTCGACCAGGAAACGGTGATGTCCGAAAGGCATAAATCTACTAAATCTGTTCTAACCACTAAAGGTCCATCCACAGAATGAAGTAATGAACCGAAGGAGGATCAGGGTGATCAAAAGCTTTCCAAAACCGGCAACCCTAAAAGATGCGGTACGTTACCTAAACCGGTTCTCCAGAAGATGAATGTTCGAATCTCTACAACTTTTCCAATTCTATTAAAGGATAAGCTATTCCGCCCATCTCAACCATTGGAACCAATCAAAAGCCTCCGTACTGTATGTATCACAAGGTAAATTATTATGCTACTAACAATTGCTATACTTTACAGACGTTTCTAGAATTTATTTTCAAAGAGGGGCGGATGTACAACTACATTATCGGCCTGGAATCTTAGAAGGATGGCAGCTATAAAAGGTAGCTTGAGGTAGTCCAGGTCGAAGATCAAACTGAGGAGAAACATTTATACCATATGTACCACAACAACATGATCGAGATCTATCAGATCAATAACTGTTACAGATTCAAGCGCAGAAGACTATCAAAATGTTATGATCTCACACCTCTATATAAAGAAGCCAAGCTTCTCCCTGAGTCGAGCAATCGCCGACTTGGGATCTCATTCGAAGATTACGACATTAGTCATGTAAAATTTCTACATCATGATGCATTAGTCATAATGCTCAAGATGAAGAATTTTGTCATGCATACAATGATAATCGATACTGGAAGTGGTATTGAGATTCTCTTTCAAAGCACAATCGACCAGATGGGATTTGCCGATCAAGTTATTCTGAGCGACACCGATATCAATGGATTTAATGGTTCCAAAAAAGAGTGAGTAGGTAAGATCATCTTATCTATCACCGCCGGACCAACCGCAATCAACGTCGCTTTCTATGTAATCAATGCCAAATCTCGTTATCTCAGGATTATGGGCCGCTGCTAGATTCACAACATGCAAGCAATCACTTCCACTTATCATCAAGCAATCCGCTTCAAACACAATGATGGTATCTATGAAATAAAAGGCAGTCAAAGGCTTTCTGAAGCTTACGAGAATACCGTCTCTACCATTCTAGATACCTCAGAATGCATCAACATTGATGGACCTTGCAAATGTACTTTCATAAGTACTAAGCTGGTCCGACACGATAAGGATGCTCTCATTTAGTTCCTACGACCGAATCGAGACATTTTTGCATAGACTTTTGAAGAGATGCCTGGGGTTGATCCAGCCAAGGCATATCACAAATTGGCCATCAACATCAATGTTACGGTGGTTAAATAGAAATGGTGACGACTATCACCTCACCTTCGAGATGAAGTTAACATGGAGATTGAGAAATTGATTAAAGTGGGATTCATTTGAGAAGCCAAATATTCAGCCTGGATATCCAATATCATCGTTATTCCAAAAAAGAATGGAAAGGTATGAGTTTGTGTAGATTTTATCGATCTAAACAAGCATACTCCAAAGGACAGTATTCCTTTTCCTATCATCCATTAGAATCTTGATTCCATGGCAGGTCACAAACTCCTATCTATGATGGATGTTACTTTTGGGTACAATCAGATTCCTCTCTTGGAAGACGATCAAGAAAAGGGTACTTTCATCACTGAAGGAGAGGACTCTACTGCTACAAAGTTATGACATTTGGATGCAAAAATACAAGTGCGACTTATCAGCAGTTAATGACTACTATGTTCAAAGCACATCTTGGGAAAATCATGGAAGTCTACATTGATGATCACTTGTACAAGAGCATACTGTCAAATAACCACATATCAAATCTCACCACCATATTTAATATTTTTTGATCTTACAAGATGCGACTCAATCCTGATAAGTGTCAATTCGGAGTACATTCAGGCCAATTCCTCGTCTATCTCATCAGCAAGAAGGGGATTGAGGCCGATCTAGATCAAATTCGAGCTCTCCTTAACATGCCATGTTTAAAAATAACGAAAGATGTACAAAAACTTATTGGCAAGATTGCCGCTATCAGCAAATTCGTTTCTAAAACTTTAGATCGCTGCCGTTGGCTGTTCCTACTACTTTGAGGTTGTACTAAACGAGGAAATTTTCAACCCAATACAGAGATTTAATGGACATCAGAATGTGAGGTAGCTTTTTAGGAACTCAAAACCTATTTGGGAAAGTCTCCCATCATGAGAACTCCTATAGATAATAAGGAACTGATCATCTGCATGATAGTTACATATACTTTTATTTGCTCGGTCCTCATTCGACTTGAAGGAAATATCAAGAAGCCAGTCTATTTCATCAGTAAAACCCTTACTCCAGCGGAAACGAGGTAATATAAAATTAAGAGACTTCTTCTAACTCTTGTTTACACTTAACAGAAACTTAAGCACTACTTCCAAGCTCATTTAGTCAAAGTCATGGCAAACTACCCACTGCGGGAAGTGTTGCCAAAAAATGAAAAATTTAGATGAGTGCAACAATGGTCTGTCAGTTTAGGAGAATCTGATATCAAGTTCGAACAATGACATTCAGAAAAGTGTCAGGCAGTTGTAGATTTTCTCACAGATTTTCCAGTAGAAGATCCCGAGTGGGAGGAGCACAATCTTGACCTTGCAGAAAAAATTACAGAAGCTCCACCCACCAAAGCATTTGATGAGCGACCTAAATAGGTTACAAAGAAAGGGTAGATACTTCTTTAAGATGGTTCAGCAGGACCTGTAGGGTCAGGAATTGGAATCGTATTGATTACCCCTTTAAATGACATAATTAATAAATCAATCCGCTTGGATTTTGAAGCCTCCAATAATGTTATCGAATACAAAGTTCTCATTCATGGAATCGACCTTGTACTCGAGCTTGGTGTTCCAGAGCTTTCAGTCTACACTGATTCTCTACTTATTGTCTACCATTACTCCGAACAATATAAGAAGAATGGCAAGATGATCGAATATGCACCCCTTATTGCAGATAGGATGAGCAAGTTTGTGAATGCAACTCTCGATTATCTTCCTCGAGGTAAAAATAAACACGCAGATTCCTTGGCTTATCTAGCCGGGGTCTTAGGCTTAGAGGCTAGATATTTACAGATCGAAGTACTATCATCCCCCAGCATTGATCGACATTTTGTATGCACGATCAACACTAGGGGCAATAAAGTAGAGGACGACGATTGGCAAAAGCCCTTCATTGCCTACCTTGGCATCGACAAAGAAAATAAAGGGCCTCTTCCAATAGATCCAAAAGAGCACCGACAGTTGATCTAAAACTCGAAGCGTTGTGCAGTTTTAAAGGGTTTTTTATTTTTCCATTCAGTCACGGGGACTTACCTCAAGTGCCTATCTAGGAAGAAAATAGGCAGAATACTTAGAGATTTATATGAAGGGACTTGTGGCTTCCATGCCGGAGGTCGATCACTCGCTAACAGAATAATTACACAAGGAGTATTCTGGCTAGGCATGCGTAAGTAAGTAAAAGAGTACTTATGAAAATATGGCACATGTCAACGGCATAGACATATGATCTACGCCCCTGCGCTCAAACTACATGCAAACAAGGTATTCTGGCCATTCAAGCGGTGGGCGCTCGATCTCATCAGGGAATTTCCTAATACACCAGGTAACCAATGATACTTACTTATAGCTACAGATTATTTTACAAAATGGGTGGAAGCAGTTATACTCTGTCGAAGTAAAAAAAAAGAGGTCATATTTTTTATTTTTTTTTATTTTTTTTTCTGGGAACACATCATCACTCTGTTTAGATGGCCCCCACCAAATTTGGATCGATAATGGGCCACAATTCGTTAGAGAAAAAGTCGTAGCTTTTCTCAATAAACATAATATCATCTACTCACCATCCAATCCCTACTACCCTCAAGGCAATGGCCAATCTGAAATCACGAACAAAGCAATCGTGATTGGGCTCAAGAAAAGGCTACCTCATGTCTTATGGGCATATTGTATCACTTCATGTCAATCAACTGGCTGTACCCCATACCTCCTTACCTGTAGTACAAAAGGTACCATTCCAATAGAATACCACCATCCAGTCAAAGATCACGAGCATACAGACGAAGATAATATGTTCGAATTGGCCTGTAATATGAATTGGATTAAAAAAACAAGGGAATGCGCTATTGTCAACCTAGGTCAATATTACCATATGCTGGCTAGTTCGTACAACAGAAGAGTCCAAAGCCATACTATCCAAATCGAGGATCTTGCCCTCAGAAAAATCTCTCAACACAAAAAATGGTGCATGCCGGGAAACTACTAGAAAATTGGGAGGGTCCATTCCTAATCATTGGTCAAACTGGTCTGGGATCATATTATCTCATGACAGAGAAAGGAATTCGAATCCTAAATCCATGAAGCACTAGGAGACTGAAACGGTAATATCGTTAAGTCCCTCGCTTCTCCACTTCAACATCGTCGTTATTTTCATTCCAAAAGTAAGATTTTATCTCCATACAATGTACATTCTAGTCTATTCAATGAAAACTTGCAAGTTTTTTTCCATATTACTCTTTACTTACATAGACTCTACCACATTAAATAGATTTAAGTAAAGGTAATACTAGCTTTCAATCGACCTCTAGATTAAAATAAAGGAAAAACTAGCTTTCAATCGAGCTTTATTCATTTTTGCGATTAAAATAACGGTAATACTAGTTTTCAATCAAAGAACTCTACCAGACATAAGATAAAGCAAAGGAAAAACTAGCTTTCATCTCACATTATGGCTACAAAAATACTCTATACAGATTAAAGCAAAGGTAAAACTAGCTTTTAATTATCCATCTATACATACTCTGCGATTAAAACGAAAGTAATACTAGTTTTCAATCAAAGAACTCTACCAGACATAGGATAAACAAAGGTAAAACTAGCTTTTTATCTCTCAATATGGCTTCGATAATACTCTATACAGATTAAAGTAAAGGTAAAACTAGCTTTCAATCACCCATATATACATACTCTACGATTATGCTAGTTTGTAATCAAAGAACTCTACCAGACATAAGATAAAGCAAAGGTAAAACTAGTTTTAATCTCTCAATATGTCTGCGACAGATACTTTTAAGATTATAAGTCACTTCTAAGGATTCTTTTCTGCTGATAGGAGGTCAGCTACGCTTTCCCCTACAATAGGAGGATGATCAGCCATAAATTCTTTAGCTTGAGAAGATATATTTCCTCGATCTACATCAGCTCTGCAAATACATCCTCTACCCAAAAAATAGTCGTACAAGGTATCCCTCTCTAACTCGAGCCTTCTCACTTCCTTTACAAAATAGGCAATAACAACCGCTAGCATCTACGAGCGCGACACCTCTGGCATAACTACCTTGGAAAAATTCTCTTTAACTTTTTGATGATGCTCGTACAACTTCTTTTACCGTACGTCATACCATTCCATTCGACTATCTGTGTGGGACATAAGATTGATATGCTCCCTCGCCTTCTCATCTGCTTTATCTGACTTAGCCTGGTACATCGTCCTTAATTCTGCCACCTCAGCATGAAGTTCCTCAAGCAATATGTCTTCACTTCCCCCAGCAGGAGATTTCTTTAAGAATTTTTCTTTTTTCCATATCAACTGATCCTTACCCCTAATCACCTGGTTTAACTCCTGTTCCTTGATATGAGCCGTATCCAACTTACCTTGACACTCTCTTAACCGTTCATTTCCTTTTTGTACATGAGCTTGAGTATGAGCTACATCTCCCTTCAGCTCTCTAATTCAAGCTGATTGGCTAAGCACATTCCCTTGAATAATGGAGACCTTGGCATTTTTGACACACAAATTGACCAAGGCCAAATTGGCCTTCAATTGTGCTACCCTCTCATTCAACTCATTACATCGTCTTTGTACCAACCGGAACTCTATATCCTTAGTAGGTAAAGCTGCACTCAACTGATCAACCACAATTTTGAAGTTAGATAGGTTATCTCGAGCTATCTTCAGCTCGTTATCTTTCTCAATCATTTTACTCTTCAATCACTCCAGTTCACTTGGAACTTACTAAATCAACTCGAGTCTGCCTTTATTTGTTTATTTTGCTGATCATTTGGTCCTTTAGATTGGCCACAAAATGGCGTAACCCTTTCTCTATCATTTCTAATGACTGGATACGATATCGAGCCATGTCTGCCTCCTTACTCTTTACCATTAGAGCATTATTCTGGCTTTTGAGCTATGTCGTCTCTTCCTTCACCTCCACAAGCTCTTTTTGCTCCTTATTAATTTTGGCATCTTTCCCCTCGATCTTCTGAGTAAGATCATCAATAGTTTGTGTTGCCTTGACAAACTTGAAATGTACCTTTACGTGCTGATCCTTCCTATCTTCATTTGCCTCTCTCATTCTATTAAACTCTGTCATAAACTCTTTGTTATAATGGCGTATCTCTTGTTCACTCAAGCGAACTGACTCCAGTTCGACCTAAATCACATATATAATACATCAAGTTTGATTCAAGAACATTCAACCAATACATTCAATCATGATACAGGAATCATATTTCTAATAAATTTTAATTTTTTGACATCTACTGTATGAAATTGCTTCTAAACTTAAGGTCGAAGTATGATCTCATTTTGATGACAATAACATGTACTTCCAATTTAAATGTACACATTATCTATGTTCTAATTTTTTCATCACTTTGATATTATCTATACACATTTGAGTACCATTGCCCTTAAACTATTAGTACGTTTTTGATCTTTCTCTATACTATAATTTTTTTACTTTGTAGCTTTAAAGTAATACAACATATAAGTCAAATATTTCTTGCTCTTCTCTAACCTGCAGCTCCGCTTGTAAAGATAACAGGGATGCTGAGACGTCTTTCTCCTTAGCGAGCTCATTCTCTACATCTTTTATTCTGAGGCGCATATCCTTAAGTTCCTACAAACAAGGTTTACAAACATCTCTTAGCTTACAAAAATTTATCCTACAAAGCAATGACCCATACAATTACAGTTCTCAAACCCCTCATAATCACACATTTTCATCCCCTTGGTTCTCTCATTTAGTTTATGGAGAGACACCATCCAACCCTCCAACCACTCCAGCAACATCATCTTCATCCTCCTCTTAGGTATCCTCCATAATTGCTGTAATCTAAGCTTTAGAGTGCCCCATCTTGAGGAGTTGGCGCCCAAGTCCATCACACTGGACTACCACCTCATCCATTTTATTCTGTGCTTCTTCTGTCATCTCGCTAAACTCTACCTCTTACGCAGCCTTCACAAAATCCAGTCGCTTCCCCTCCCGAACAAAATCAGA
This sequence comes from Kingdonia uniflora, assembly GCA_014058105.1. NCBI lineage: Eukaryota > Viridiplantae > Streptophyta > Magnoliopsida > Ranunculales > Circaeasteraceae > Kingdonia > Kingdonia uniflora. The sequence continues at coordinate 1,283,012 of JACGCM010001217.1, read as the reverse complement.
CTTTAATCGAATCACCTTCTTCTCAAGCTCTACCTTCCCATCCTTGAGCTTCGATCGAGGCAGATCTCCTTCATCAAACGAGCAACCTGTAAAAAAAAATCAAGCATATTTTTAACTCGAATCACAATACAAATTCAGCAAATATACAAATCATCAAACTCACCACTTTTCTCATCTCCTCCACACCCTTGAAAGCTGTAAGCCGCGCCCTATCCTCCATAGCTCTCAACTCGTCTTCCTCACCAGGTCAATTTTTTGTAATCTTCACAACAATCAGTTCAGAAGGAGGGTTTACCTGCCTTTTTTTTGCCTCTCCCTCGACCTCACCACTCCCTGTGGTTCCAGAGACTAAGTCACATTTTTCCATCCTCTTATTTGGAAACGTCCGAGCAAGCTTGCTCGACGTGGTAAACTCTGACACATCCACAAAATCTACTGCAGAGGCCTTCGGTAAAACTACTCATCCCTCTCCATCAACTTCTCTCTTCTTGTTACCTCCAGCCCCCGCTATTAGTCTCATTGCTTGAGACTTTTAAACTTTCTCGGACCTACTGTTAGCTTATTTATTTATGCTAATTCCAAGGTCTTTCAACACTGCCTCGAGCGTAACTCCTTCCTGAGTAACAGTATCTAACAGGGACTCATTCTTTACCTTCAACTAAGGACCTATAAAATAACAACACATTATTAATAACAGAACAACATTCAATTTTAGCATTTTGATATTATACATTATAACACTTACTTTTCTTCATAATTCTATACAGAAGTTCTATGGGTTCTTCATTATCTCTTTGAAGGTAATCACCTTTCACCCAAATCACATTATCATTCTACATTCGACCTGCTGAATTCAGATCGAAGAAAAGAGGTCAAGTCGAGCTTGCATAGAAATATGCCCCATCAATTATAGAATAGTTTGTCACGCCATAAAACTGGAAAACATCTTTAGAAGATATTTTCCTCTCCAACTCATTCTCCTCCCACAACCTATTTAAACTCTCACAAACATTGATTACCTCCCACATGTTCCCGTTCAACTGGACAGGACATGCCTCTATGGTATTCATTATCCCTTTCGCAAGATTGTTAAGGGGTAAAATTAACCCGTACTCCAACTGAGATATGAAACACAAAAAACCCTCTTCCAGATCGCCCTGGACATTTCCATCAAAATACTCCAAGGAGATCGATTAATCTTCCCCCCTATCCGATTTTTTATTCTTTAAATTAGGTAACATAAAGAAATGTTCCTTCCCAGATTCTACAATATAACTTCTAAACTGCATACTGGCATGTTCTACAAAATTGCCTCATTTTCTTCCTATAAGAGCCTTGGATTTTTAAAACTCTCTAAACACATCGGAGTTCGGAGGGTATGATACCAATTGTCCAGGGAAATCTGGAAATTAAACAATGCCTACTTCGTCCTCCCTATTAAATACTACAGTCTCAGACTCAGCCGAACGACCTGAGATCGACGCCTCTATAACAGGTAAAGTCTCCATCTCAACTACAAGTCTAAAGATGAGGCTTGATTCTTCACAGATATTCCTCATGCTCGACCTACATACAGGTCTAAGTATTCTATTATTATCATTTAGACATCTAACATACACATACGTATATCATTCGTTTCTCTTTTTCCCACATATATCAAAACTTTTTATAGGTTACTATAAGTAGTAAATTTCTCAAAATTTGAAAACCTCAAAAATATCTTTTATACATACTTACACAATATCCCAAATCATCTACGAACCTTCAACGTCTGAAAATGAATCTGAAGTAGCGCCAAATCCTTCCTTCACAAGGCTGCTATATAACCACCGTCGTGACCCAGTCTCTATAACTTTCTCTCGCCTTAATTGTTAATCACTCTCGTCTAATCTCTCACGAGAATCTCTACTACTTTTTCTATTTCCTCTTTCATTGTTCTTTAATTTTTTAGAAGTTGATAAACGTTTGAATAATAGAGATAAAGCATTATTTATATTTTTTTCTCTCTAATTGCTGGCAGTTATTGGTTATCGCATGAGCCGCCCTCAATTTTGGAACCGAGGCGTCCCTTCCACAATTAATTTCATACGTTTTGCACCTTTCCGGTGAAAACACCTTCCCATCATTGCTCCCTACCCTATATTTTAATATATTCCCATCTCTCTTACTCAAATCTCTTTCTGACCTCCCCATACTCATAATGACTAAACACATACACGCAATCGAACCTTCCCTGTAAATAACACAATAAATAAAAATTGAAGCTACCTACTTTTTCTATTCTTCTACTACCTATAGAACTGCTGACATCATTTCCAAAGCCCTCACGTTTTAAATTCAAATTTTTATTCACAATAGTTACAAACAACTTGCAATAAAAGATGAACAGATTCAAACATCCTTCTAACTACATTTTCATTATTCGACCTCTTATAATTTACTACCTTACATATAATTACACATAAAACATCCCAGATGTCCTGGGGAGTCACACCTAATCAGGTCGCTGCCAACAATCCTCACATCTTCCAACTCGATCTTTTTTTCAGCAATTTACTGCGTAACCTCATTTTAAGCTGAGGCCCCATAATCACTTCCCAGAATAGCTCATCGTAGAATCGGCGTTTTAACTCAAGTTCCCTACCCATCCAATCTAAACCTTCAAACTGATATTCGATCTCTGGCAAGTCAGAATCATAATCTAGTAACCCAAAAATCCTCTCTTAAACTTTAGCTATCTTTATCACCAGTTGTCCTTCAGTAGCTTGACGAACTCTCACAGATCGAGTCCTCACCATATTCTCTTTCTTCCTCCTCTTTAAATTACATTTCCCCATATTTATATGACTTTCTTGATCACTTCAGTTCCCCCACATTCTATATATGTATTTTTTTTCCAAAACAGGAAACCCAAAAATCACGATAAGAAAGTTATTTGAATTTACCAATCCATATCGACCTCTTTGGATTCGTCCTATCTCAGTTTAAATTTATCTGACCCCCAATACAACATTTTTAGAGAGATTTCCCTGAACTCAAATTTCTAATTCCTTCAAATTCTAAATCTTCTACAATATTCTCCCCCTGTAATTATGAGTTATTCAGTATGAAACAAATTCTTACACATCTTCTATTTTCACAAACATAGTTTTTACAGCTCGGTTGCTTGAAAGATACTTTCAAATTTGATCTCAAATATTATATTTCGTCCTCTAATTTATATATCAGTTTTTCTTATAGATTTTAATCACAAGAGCTAATTCTATCTATCAACACAGAGATTAAATAAATATTTTTATTAATCTCAAATATCAATTACAGGTACTTTACAGATAATAAGTCTTTCAGGTACTTTATCGATAACAAGTCTATCAGGTACTCCAAAGATTAAATCCCCCAGTTCATTCTCAAAATCATATCAGTTTTTAATGATGTTTCACTTTGAGAATCTTTTGATGCAAAGCAGGTATTGGAAATCACAGGACATCCTCCTTTCTCCAAGTTTGATCGAAGTCTAGCCATGGAGTCGAGTTTTAAACAGAAACTGTGGAAGTTTGAAGCAAGGACGTCAATGCTTGAACCAACTCTTCAAACTTAAGGCCTAGCTAGCGCTAAGAAATGATGATTGTGCAAGGGTAGACTTCCAATCCCCGTCTCCCTACTCCACCACCATCGCCTCCTCCTCCATAATCTATACCAACAAAGATTTGGTAGGGACAAAAAAAGGTCCTACCTTAGAATCCAATCCTACGCAAGATACCGACGATATTGCCTCATAGTTATACCAGTCTCTGCGTCTGTCTCCTCAACCTTGTCCTCCGCAAGGATACGGAGACACCTCCAACGCTACTCGCCTTTTAGGACAATGTAGTGAAATCTCTACATGTAATAAAAATCTTTCTCAGCTTCAGCTACTTCTTCTTCTGATATACCTTGATACGTCAGTGGAATGGGAATTGGGGTGGACATCTCCAAAGATTGATCCCCAAAGTATCTCATCTTAAATTTTAGTATCTCACCAGACACTCTCTCTTCATAAACCATTCTCTGGGTCTTCACCATTATCAGTCAAGAATTCTAGGGGATTTTCCAACAACAATGTTCTTTGCCAAAATCCACAGTATAGGTACTATTTATATAACCCTCGTATTTAATGCGCATGTACGTTTCCAAAGTAGTCATCATTCAAAATAGAGCCACTTTCGAAATGCCAAGCATCCATTACATCAATACTTTCCATCGTCATTCAGTACAGATGCATCCCTCTATAAAAAACAAATGCCCATTTCCATACCAGTCAAGTCAACATTAAATATGTCACTTCTTTTCAACTTCCAACACCGTAAATACACAAGACCTTTCTCAACCAAAGCTTCTCGTGCCTTCAGTTATGAGGTGGCGATAAGAAGGGGACCACCCTTCGACCTAACCCAATTTGAGCTACCTCCATATCAGGCTCATGCATTTCACACGAGGCATTAAATAGTCAGTAGTGCCACCTAACCCATGAACTGATTATGAATGTGGATTGAGTATAACAGAGGAATATGAACAAGTAAAGACAACTATTTCTCACAAACTCAATAGTTACTTAGTCAACCACCACTTACCTCATTATTCGGAGAACGTGCTTCAGCACGATAATGAGCTACAGGTGAGACCTATATAAATAAAATGTTCTAGAAGAAATAAGAACTAGAAGAAAGAATACAGAAAAGACCATAAAGAAAAACTTCTTATTTACAAGATTAAGTATTTATAGTTCAAGAGATCACATGTAATAAGATATCACCCTCAAGCAATAAAAGTTGCAGTTACTAAAAACCTTAACTCGAGGTCGTGGTTTTTTACATATTCAAAGGTTTTCCACGCTAAATTGCCTGTGCCCTTTCTTGCTTTACAGTAGATTTCGTCACAGGTACAGTGGTGTAAGAGCTAATTCCAAGCCATTTCGAGCTAAAGAAATTAGGCTATTGTAATTCCTAAAATAGCTCAATATTCAAAATTTAAGATTATCTACACAGCTGTTAGAATTAGATAACTGTAGTCCATAATATTGGCTACATGAGAAGTTCAACAAATACATCATTCCTATATTTTAGTTCGCAGATTTAATTTGCATTCTTCTACACTCAACATAAAATATAAATAGAACACTACAAACATATTAATTATTTATTTTGAACTTATCATAGTTCGAGCTTACAATCACATGTAGTTACATTTAAAGTAACCTGGATGATTGACTTCACCACATGGAATTATTTCCCCTCCTACTGCTTTCTTATTCTCTTAGCTAGTTTATCTCCTGCAATCTCTCAAACAACTTCTTCTCGTAAGGTCGCATCTAGCAGTAACTCACAGAATATATCATACCAAAAATAACAATCATACTCTGCATGCCTACCTTCATCATCTAAATTGCCCAACTTTAACGGCCACTCTGGTAATATAACATTTTAAGGCAATAGGCAAAAGTAGCACTCACGGAGTTCAACCACTTTGATGTTCAACCTACCTTCCGTTGCATGATGAATACACTGAGAACGTGTCCTCACCATGATCACTTCCAATCAATCAGCAACAAGTTTTCCTAGAGATTATACAAGGTATAGCAACAAAGGATGCACATCATATATAGCCAGCATGAAGATCTATTCATACCACTAATGTTGCCTCCCCAATAGATTTTAAGGAAAATACATATTTTATGAGAACAAATTTTGGGAAACAAGGATATCAGTAGAATTTCAAGAATATTTTGACAGCTAGTACTTTCCATTTTACAAGGAATATCCTCAGATCTTATTCACATGCTTCGTACAAATGACACATCCACAGAGATGAAGTTCGAACTGAATATTCAAGTACATCTAGCAGTAGGTTCAGCCAAGCCCCTAGAAATAGATATCATTTTCCTACCTACATAAAGACATTTTTTAGTTAGTTTGAAACAACAACTCCTACCCATACCAATCTCCTCTCAATCAGTACGATCATACTAGCCACTTATTTGCTTGTATTCACCAAACGACCTCATTATATTTTCAAAACTTCCCTTTTTTCAACCTCACTTCCCAATATCTTCTCTGATATATATACCAAGTTCACTTCAGTTCGATTTTTTCAGGACCATCCCATCACAATTTGATGTCTGCTAGCTTGCAACAACTAAACCTCTTTTAGTTCAGTACAATTATCTGTCACACTTCAACATACATCCAAAATTCTTTTTCACTATTTTTTCTTTCTCAAATTTTTGATTCCTCAACAGTTCGAGTTACTTTCTCAGTTTACAGTTCTCTTTATCAAATAACACAATTTACAAGTATGCTAGACACATAAGTTTTAGTTCAAACTATAATACAAAATGGGCAAAACAAGATGTTTCTATTAGCTCGAATGTTTCTTACATCTTAGAATTTACAAATTATTTTACATATAACAAGTATTCCAGAAAAATCTACAGATTGTTTTACCGAATACATTACATAAGTTCACAGCCAAAAAATTTTCTTCAAGAAATGAAAATAATAGCAACAGGGCTAGAAGATGAAAAATTAAGGCATGCTTCCAATCTCTGTTCTTATGCAAGAATGGCTCAGGCAATCCAGGAACTGGAAATCACTGAGGAAGTTAAGGTGTCTGTGCTTGAACCAACCTTTAACAGAAGGATCTTATTCACGATAAGAGACGATGATTGTGTGGAAGAAAAAACTCCACCACCGTCTCTTTCAAGATAACCCCCACCACCCTGCATGACCGAGAAAGAAGAAGGGTCCTATTTTTATATAACCCACTCACATGCAGGGTACCCGCGAGACTCCCTCGGACGAACGCCTGCCGCTTCATCTTAAGTTTTAACAGCCTCTTCCGCCAGCAGACGCAGCTCATTCCTGCGCTCTTCCTCCGATGTTAACCGTTAATGAAAGTGCACCATTTGATGATGATCGCCATCTGCCACCTCTACCTCTTCAAATGTCATACCATGGTAGGTAGGATATACCAAAATTGACGTAGGAGAACTTAGAGACTGGGTCCCAAAGTATCAGAACCGCAGTTCTTCCACTTTAGCAAGAATCCTCACCTCGTGAGATTGTCGTCTGGTTGTCACCATCCTTTTAACAGAAGAAAAGTTGTAGAAAAGAGAAATGACAGAAGATATGGAATAATAGAAGCACTGAATGAATTGCAACTACAACAGTAAACCACAGTACTATTTATATTCCATTTAACATTAAAGACAACTTTCCAAATTTCTAACATCAGAAGGAATTCCATGGAACAATATTGACCAGAGCCATTGGTTCTAGGAAACCCAATAACCACAACAAATATTCACGAAGAAACATTGGAAATGATCCCCTGGGTATTAAATACAATACTAATGAGGCTTCTCAACCAACACCACTCGCCCATAATGTTTTTCATGCTCTTGGCTGAGAGGGAGCGGTTGCAATGGCTTATTCCGGATCTCGAACCCGAGCCTCATCTTTGACCATCATACATTCACTTGACCTCGTCAACATCCACGTAACATATTTATGGTACACTATAAAACAGCTACATAGTTTTTACTTGTTATTCTCGACCTCTACATCAACAGCTTGAATGCATGAGCATGACGTCATTAATGAAGCCGTTATAAAACAAAAAGATCAGACCATTATATAATCAGTCCAATGACTATGAAATCCATATTGTAACATCCATCATTAAGAATAGTAATGGCCGCCAAACGGTCATATTATAAGACCTATAAATAAAATAAAAGAACTACATATTAGGGACATAAAACTCCCCATATGAATCTTCACCTAGAAACTCTATACTAAACAACTCAGAACATCCTTTCTAATAGCTAGCAATCATCAATAAGATTTCTCTCTTTCTAAATCCTCAAGAGAGGTCATGGTTTTTAACCTATTCAAAAGTTTTCCACCCTAAACTTTGTGTTAACAGTTACTCATTGTTCATTGCCATTCTGATTATTATTGGTGTAAGAGGCTAAGTTCAGAATATGGAATTAGGCCATTATCGTTTCTAGTGGCAAGAGACAAGTCAGGAGTTGTATGTTTGATTAAGTCTTTACCCAACCTTAAAACATACTTCGAAATAATATAAAAATACTTTGAAATAGTTTTCAATGACCTCATGGTCGAAGCTTGGGCATGCCTGAATGTAGTGTCATGACCTACAATCAACAAGAATATTGCTACCTGTTCTTCAACATTTAAATGTTTGCTAGCTCTCAAACACTTCCCTTTTAGCCTATCACAAAAACTAATAAAGCAAGCCTTATTCATTCGCAGTATATTATGAAAGATAATATCTCTTTCATCATACAACCAACGTAAGTTTGCATTCATGTGCTCCCTCCAATTGATAGAAGGTGTTATGTCATATTAGGTGGCCTCAATCAATAGTAATACTAGGTTAACTGCAGTGCAACCGTTGAAGCAACATATAATTCCAATGTTTCATCATCATATTTGTAGTAGCCTGCTCGCAACCTTCTACTACAAGCCAAATAGTCGAAGGTTACATCGAGCTTACCAGAGACTTGAAGCCCAGGAAGACAATAATAAATTCCTTGAATACATCATCAAAGTAAGTCGAAGCCGAAGACAGTTGGTCAACATTAACTCCAAAATGACTTTGACTATGGTAATGCATGGTCGAAGGAGACATACCTGACAGCCAGCTCACCAGAGAAAATAGTAGAAACAAGCCGCTAGATAGCTACAGTGTCAGAACTGACTTATCGTACAGGATAGCTGCTCCAAGGGGTATACATGTAATCTGACCTCACATGGTGACTCACCCCTTTTTATCTCCTATAAATAGAATAGAGGGAACACTGTGAAGGGGTTAAAAAAACTCTACCTAAAATCCTCTTAACATTACCTTTAAATACTTTGTACCCTTTACTTAACTCGAACTGTCACCACTCAGCATAAATACAATCATCTATTCAAATCCTCGCTAGAGGTCCTAGAAAATCTAATTCATGGACTCCACTCAAGCATGTTAGCACATAAAAATAGTTATTTATAGTCTTATATACTTGCCAAAACCTTTAGCCGAAGGTAACCTTCAAGGTATAAGAGCAAAGTTTTCCCTCAACAAAACTAGGCCCCTATATTTGGCGCCGTCTGTGCTATACCCACCCTTTCTAATCCCTTTTTCCTTCCTCTTATGGCCACACTCAATGGCCCAACCCTTGTTCAACCTATGCCATTGTCGGAAACTCCAACGATTGCATCGCTGCCCAACTCGCCTTCATTAGCCAGTAATTTTCTCAAGTTGATGAGCGCCAAACCAGCCAGTTATGTATTGAGCGTAAGGACAGGCGATAAGAACTCAAGGCGGAATGGTAGTGATGTTTAGACGATAATGATCACCATCATCAAACACTGGACGAGCTGCATAATACAGTTCGCAAACTTTAGCATGTTTACACCCTAGATGTTCCTGTGCGTTCTCGAGCACCCATCCCCTCGCACGTCTTAGCTTACGTATGACTCAGGCACTACCCTTGAATCGAGGTCCCTCTGGTCCACCTTGGTACCGAGGATGCCCCCATCGCCATACCCACTGGTTTAATCCATCTTGGTGTCCCCCATTACGGAGGATTCACCCGACTCTACCCTTCACACTTCTCAATACGCCATACGACGCCCTGCAAGGGAGCACCTCAGGGAACATAGTGTCAAATACACCCCTAACCTACGCCCTTACCACCCTGGCCCCTGGTGCTCTCCCCCTAGACTTGCTTATCTCATACAGTAGGAACTCGACAAAAAATTCATGCCGCCATTAGCATTAGCGCGAGCCCAACACCGAACTCATGAAGTCAATTAAATAACCCCATTTACCCGAAGCTCCTCACCGTCGAAGTGCCTCTAAACTTCTATACCCCAAAAATCTGCAAATACCATAATACGGACCCACAATCTCATGTCCTCATGTTTCAGAATGTTCTCAGCCTGCATTTTACAGCCGATCACATCTTATGTCGCATGTTTCCTACCAGTCTTACTAATAATCAACTTAAATGGTACCACAACCTTCCTAACGGCTCCATTCAAATTTTTAAGCAACTTTTGTACCTTTTCATCTCCCAATTCAGCTTCAATAAGGATTTTGAGGTCTGGGTAGATGCGCTCTTCAACTTCTGTAAATCGCCCAATGAAACGCTTGAAACTTTCACCAAGTGTTTTCTCGATGAATTGTGTAAAGTCAAAAGCCTCAATTGCGTGAATGCCGTCCTAGCCTACTCCAACACTCTACCCGACCACAACCACATTAAGGAATATATCATGCTTCAAAAGCCACGAACCCTCGAGGAGATGCTATCCATGGTCAATGGATAAATCGATCTCGAACGTCTTCGCGAATCTAATTACCAGGGACACGCCTCGACCACCAACACTAGCAAACCTCGACCCTCAAATACACCCATGGTCGCTCTCATTTCTCAAGAGAACGACTGCAGAAAGTGCCCCCACTTCGATGCTCAATCTTCTGAACCCCACAAAAAACAAGCCATGCCCGTCCTAGCTAAACTCACTGCTCCCATCAGCACCCTTCTCACACTCATCCAGGCCGATCCTATCTGGCGCACTCCCTTCCCTATCGAGGTCTAAAAGGACGAGCCTTACTTCCAAAACCACCAATACAATTTGCACCCCACAAATAAGTGCTACGCTTTGTAATGTTCACTTAAAATGATTCTTAAAGCTGGCTATCTCAACGGGTCATACCTCAAGCCCCAACCCGCTCCCAATACCGGCCCAGCCAAGGTACATATTTGTTAACTCCACCTAATTGAAGTCAATAACATCGAAAATGGCCATACCTGAAGCAAGCACAAATGAGTCAAAGAATGCTGTAAGATTACCTATCAACAGAAACTTCCCGTCCTCCTACCCGAATCTAGCCATCGCCCCCGCCCCCGCCCCGAATGTATATCCTTCATCGATTGCGACACTTCACATGCTCGATTCCACCATTCAGAATCCTTGGTCACTATGATTAAGGTCGAGCACCTCATCCTCCATACGATGCTTATCGATATGGGCAGTGCAGCAGGCGTACTCTTCCTCCAAACTGTATGCGCTATGCAAAAAATATATCACATAACACTAGCCAATGCCAAACTCAAAGGTTTTAACGGCGCTACCGAAGTCGCCGTAGGCCGCCTTAGCCTTCCTGTCACCACCGGTCGAGTTACCCTTCAACCCAGTTTTTTTTGTCATCGACAAGAAGTCTGAATATCTGGGCATTCTAGGGCGTGATTGGCTCTATGCCATAAAAGCCATACCTTCTACCTACCACCAGACATTGCGTTTCACTACCCCATGTGGCACATGGAACTTGAAAGGCTCACAACACTTAACCCGCTCATGCGAGCATCCCAAAATTAACCTCACCAAGAAACTAGTGAAGCCAGAGCAATCACTGCATCTCTCTCTTCCCACCACCTCGATACCTTCATCCACACCTGTCAAACCTACTGCTTACGTTGAACTCGACGGCCTTGGTCGAGGTATATTAATTGGTAGTTTTTTGGATGCGGCCGAAAGTCGTGAACTCATTATGTTCCTTTGAGAAAATAATTTTTTTTTTTACTTGGTCATTCTATGAAATTCCTGGTGTTGACTCTACCCTAGCTTTCCATCATCTTGACCTCATTCCTAAATCCACAGCTATAAAACATAAGAAGCATACTTTGGCACTGAGAATTTGAGAAGCAGTGAACCTCGAGGTTAAAAAACTCTTGGACGCTGGTTTTATCAGAGAGGTTAAGTACGCCGATTAGATATCAAATATCGTCGCGGTCCCCAAGAAGAATGGCAAGATCCATATATGCGTCGACTTTACTGATCTCAGCAAATACACACAAAGAACAGTTTTTCTCTCCCAGTCATTTATAATTTTCTGGATGCGACAACCGGTCATGAACGCCTATCTATGATAGGCGCGGCTTTGGGTTACAACCAGGTACCCCTCATCCCTGAAGATTAACTTAAAACTTTGTCTATCATAAAATAAGGCCTTTACTGCTTTATTGAGATGCCCTTCGGCCTCAAAAATGTTGGGGCTACTTATTAATGCCTTGTTACCACCATGTTAAAATCTCTGCTTGGCAAGTCGGTTGAAGTTTATATCGACGACATGTTGTGTAAGAGTCTCCAAAAGCATACCCATATACAAGACTTGATTGACGTCTTTTCAATACTTCGATCATATAATATGAAATTAAACGCTGACAAGTGCAAATTCGGCGTGTCCTCCAGAAAGTTCTTGGGTCATCTCATTAGCAAACGAGGTATCGAGATTGACCCTAGCCAAATTCGACCCCTCATTGATATGCCCTCTCCCCGAACCAAGGAAGATATCCAAAAGGTCGCCGACAAAATAGTTGCCTTGAACCACTTCATCTCCAAATCCTCTGACCGCTGCACTTGCCTATTCTCTCTCTTGCATGACCAAGGTGCTTACAAAGCCATAAAGAGAAACCCCAAAATTAATTAGACATTCGAATGCGAGCAAGTTTTTCTCCAACTCAAAACTTACCTTGGCTAACCACCTATCATGAGTACCCCGGTCAAAGGCGAAGTACTTACATTATATCTTGCGGTCACCGAGACTTCTATTAGCTCAGCCCTTATCCGCATCAAAGACGGTATCGAGAAACTCATCTATTTCATCAGCAAGACTCTGACCCCAACCGAAACACGATATACCAAACTTGAACGACTGCTCCTTACTCTTGTCTACACTTTTTGAAAGCTTAAACCATACTTCCAATCACGCCACATACGCGTTATCATTAGCTACCCTCTTCACAAAATCCTTAGTATAAATATGTATAGATGAGTACAACAGTGGTCTGTCTACCTCGGTGAACATGATATCACCTTCGAAAAATAGGTCTCTCAAAAGGGATAGGCAGTCACTAATTTTATTGCCGACTTCTTGGTCGAAGACATCGACTGGAAAAACACGAAGACAATTTACTCGAAGATCAACCCGAGCATAATGACCCTTTAAACCCTAACACGTGCTGGCATCTATTTACATATGGATCTGTGGGACCAAACGGTTCTGGGATAGGTATCGTCCTGGTCACACCTTCTAATGACCGAATAAAAAATGCCATCAAATTAAATTTCGAATGTACCAAAAATGAGACTGAATACAAAGCATTAATACATGGTCTCGATCTCGCTCTCAAACTTGGTGTCCCCAAACTAACAATATTTACTGATTCTGGGCTTGTTCAGCGATAGTACACCAGTTAAAACTAGCCAAACGGTCGCATGGCTGAGTATGCAGCACTCATCCGCCAGCGCATAGATCCTTTCCCTAAAAACTCATCGATTACACATTACGTTCGAGGCAAAAATGGACATACCGACGCCCTCGCTTACATTGACGCTATGCTAGGCCAGTCCAAATCTCGATCCCTCAATATCGAAGTACTCGAACGTCGAAGTATCGACCAGATAGAAATTAACACCATCAATATTGGGGGCGAGAGTCTCGATCTTGAAGACTGGCGCACACCTTTCCTAGCATACTTCAACAGTTCCATTATACCAGAGGATCCCAAAGCCAAATGCTCATTACTTGAAAACTACCGACGGTATACTATTCTCAAAAGCGATCTACATCGTAAATCCCCAAATGGCGTACACCTCCGTTACATTTCCCAATGCGAAGCCGCCACCATACTTACTGAACCCCATAAAGGCAATTGCGTTTCCCAAACCGCTGGTCGTTCCATGGATCTCTGAGCAATCACCTAGGGTTTATTTTGGCTCAATATGAAGAAATAAGCTGAAGAATATGCAAAGCACTGTGACAAACGCCAATATCACGCACATGATATTTGAAGCCCCTCACAAGAACTTTATTGCAGCCAAGTTACTTGGCCATTCAAGCGATGGGTCATTGATCTCGTGGGCCCTTTTCCTAAAGCTTCGGGGAGTAGAGAACACATTTTAGTCGCCACAGATTATTTCACTAAATGGGTCGAAGCTGTGCCTTTATGTTGATCCCGGGAAGAAGAAGTCACTTAGTTCCTCTGGAAAAATATTTTTACACATTTCCGCTGTCCACACATGATTCGATGCAACAACAGTCACTTAGTTCCTCTACCCCTTATTACCCATAGGGAAATGGTCAGGTCGAAGCAATCAATAAAACTATAGTCGATGGTCATAAAAAATGCATTAACGAAAAGAAGGGTCGATGGGTTCATGAATTACATCATGTACTCTGGGCCAATCGAACCACACCAAGAAAGGCGATGGGCTGTACTCCTTTCCTCCAGGCCTATGGTACCGAAGCTGTATTGCTCACTCAGTTCGAGGTGCAAATGTGTGACCCTGACCTTCCCGATGAAGATAAGGAGTTTGAACTTGGATGCAATATGTTATGGATCAATAAAACCAGAGACTGAGCCATAACTAATCATGGATGTTATTAGATCTCACTCCAAAAGTCATACAACAAGCGGGTTTGACCAAGAAGATTTAATATCAGAGATTTGGTACTTCGCCGAGTCACACCCTCTTCAAAACCTCGCAATGCCGGCAAGTTAGCTGAATCCAGGGAATGACCTTATGTCTTATATGATAAAACCATCAAAGGATCGTATTACCTGAAGATAGATGGAGAAGAGCCTATACCCAATCCTTGGAACATAATACATTTAATGTCCTACTACAAGAGGCCGCGGCCACTAACCCTCATAACTGATGTAACCACAATATAATTAATAAACATATATTTTTTCTCCTCGGAGCTTCATATCATATCTCCAGTAAACTTTTTGAGTTGGTCAAACCTAAGTATCATGTCAACCCTTCGACCCGACAGATTCTTGGGGGCGACCTCAAATTTTTTAAGGTTCTAATTTGAGCAATACCGAGTGGCATGAATGGTTAATAGAACTGACACTCGATGATGCATTGGGGCCGACCACATTATGCTTTGTTTAGGATCAAACCCACGGATAGAAATACCTGGGGATGACCTTCGAAGTCTAGTGAACTTTTGAGTTGGTCAAACCTAAGTATCATGTCAATCCGCGACCCGATAGATACTTGGGGGTGAGCTAAAAGTTTTTCAAGGTTCCAATTCGGGCAATCCTAAATGGCATGAATGGTCAACAGACTGGACACTCAGGGATGCATTGGGGCCAACCACATTACCCTTTGTTTAGGATCAAACCCTTGGATAAAAATACATGGGGGCGACCTTCGAAGTCTAACAAATTTTTTACCTTGATTCCTTACCAACCTGTAGTTTTCAACACTCTCTAGTCTACACATCAAATATACCATTAAACTCATTCGAATACCGAGATATAGCAGTACATATCAAATTGTTCAAATCCACCTATCAGACACGGTCTCAACATACATTACAACCCCAAATAGTTTATTACAGACAAAATACCATCTCAAAACAACCCACTCACATAGGGTCACCTGCATTCTCCATAGGCGCAGCCACTCCTTCACCACCAAGGTTTACTTCTACAGTATCACCACCACCACCTTCGACCACGGGCTCCACTCCAGAGTCTCTGCTTACAGGGTCCACTTCCATCCCCTCCTTGTTTGTAATATCTTCGACATAGGGCTCCTCTGTTAAAGGATAGAGTTCGTGGGTCTCTGGATCGTATCCCAACTCATCCATAAATATCTTCAGGCCTGTGATAACCACACACTCCTGGTCGTAGGAGCCGACCCGGTTGTAGCTAGGCGACTCGCGACCGAACAGGAGGAGGACGTTCGAGTAATGGCCTAGTCAATGATAACTCTGTGTGCCACTAGCCCAAAGGAAGCAGGGCGGCGTACTGACTTGGTTTGGCATCAGGTAAGTTTGTTTTTTGGCTTAAAAATAAATATATGTACGAGGACTACTGAATAGTCAAAGTATTTTTGATCCCTGCAGATACATGCTTAGATGATTACATTTACTAGAGCGTAAAAGGCATTGAGTGGAAGGCTAAAGGAGGCTAGGGATGGGCATGATCTCACAAAGGGGACCATTCTGTCGCTAGAAGCTTTTCATGAGTCCTCTTTCGCCCAATTGTCTTCGTTAAAAGGGTTGTCGAGCCTTCGTTAGTGGCCTTGTATTTTCCCTTTTTTATCTGCGGTGCTACTTTTAGAACAGTCTTGAGAACGGTCGAACAAGTGGATATGGGCACTCCTCGATGAGCCCTCGGTATAAATCTTGACTTTTACATCAAATTATTGTAATCCATCTTACCTGCCCCTGTAGAGGTTCCTGCGTCCCTCCTCCTCGATGGCCTAACTACAATCGATACGTCCCTCAATAACGTATACATCTTCTTGCGTCCTTTTCTCACAATGCCCAGTTTTTGAAAGACTTTATTCACCCGGTCCTCACTCTCGCTGATGAGATTATCGATATAGGTCCTCGGGTGCTTTAACCCATTATTGGTGGGTTCTACAAAATAATAAATTCTCATAATTCAAGTTGAACCAGTACAATAACATATTCAATTATCAACTTACTTGATTGGAATAGCCTATTCTTTAACCCAAATTCTACCTTCCCATGGGCATTCTCCTAATTCATCTTCGCTATAACAAAGTCTTTATCCCACCCGCGCCCAGTTGAACATAAGCCAAATAGCCACAGTTTGTCTGAGTGGCACTGGGTGTGATACATCCCTACCTTCTTATTTGGCTTCTTCGAATAAAACGATACTACGTCGAACCATTCGATCAAAAACCTCACCTCGCGCCTTAGCTCCACATTCATCCCCTTAATCACCCTCATCATCTCATAAAAATTACTATTCATCTGTCATGGCACCACATCCTAGAAGTTCGACACCTACTTCACCAACCTTCGAAGAGGTAGTTGCATCCCTAAACAAATCTGCCCCCTGTACACCATAATCCCCTCATGAGGCGAATCCATAAACGAATACTCGGCCCTTAACGGCACCAGTATAACCCCCTTCTTTGCCAACCCGTGTTTTACCATAAATTGGTCTAGCCTCGCCTATTACTGAGGAGAGACCTATCCCACATATGTCCCTTCATCATCTATCTCTTCGCTACTATTACTTTCCTCTTCTTCCCCTTCGTCCCTCTCATCCCACAAAGGTTGAACCCCGATCTCTTTACCCATTTCCTCGTCCTCGTCCTCTTCCTCATTACTCTCTCTGACTATGTGAGCCCTACGCTGGCTCCTCTTTGATGCACCAACATCTGGCTCTACTAGAGCCAACGGTGCATTTGCTACAATTTGCAACTTTTCTACGTCACTGTTCACATCCCCTCGACCAGATTTACTTGGCTCATTCACTTTGTCATTATCCTCATCTATCAGCCTCATCCTCGAAGCTCGAGGGGTACGCATTATACCCTATAGAAGAAGAAGAATAAGAAGAAGAGTGATATTAGCTCGATATATTCGAGTATCAAGTTTTTGTTTCCTATCAAACTCTTACCTACCCACCCACACCCATCGTCCGTATCATGACTGAATACTCGATTACTATCCCCTCTACTTCCCTAATTCCCAGCATTTCTTCATTAATCGACTTCTCAGTCCCAACTCTTACACCCCATCCCAGTTATGCCATTACCGGCGTCCCAGCAAACATCCATCTCCTTTCCCACCCAAGATCTAAAGAAATAAAATTACAGCAAACCTAATAGAGGATTAACAAACATACCTGTTTAATGTGGTTTCAAGTGTGCAAGATGAAATCCAACGGCCACAATGGCGTCTCCAGGTTATCTTTCTACAATAATAAAGTTTTTTTTCACTCTTCCTTACACCTCTCTTTGTGTGATTGAAAGTAGTCTCTCTTTCTCTCCCCTCTTTAAATAATAGCCCCCAAAAGTGCCTCGGTTTCTCCAGCCATCATCATTACCACTACCCCCACTCCTTTCTCTATTTCTACCCATTTTAGGCATTGCGCGTATTTACTATAATGCCCCTACTTATACGCATGTGCATGCATGCCATATTTCCCCTCAATAGTATATTTCCCTTACTCTCTTGAATCCTTGATCCCCACATAGAGCTGGCAATTTAACCTGCCCCACCGGATCCCCGCCCCTCCCCACCCTTAATGAGGCGGGTATGGTATGACTATAGCGGGTATGGGGCGGGTTTGGTAAAAAAAAACCCATTTATTAATTGGGGCGGGTCTGGTTTTAGCCTTAAATAAACGAGCCCCGCCACCCGACCCAATTATATATGATATGTCCTGTGTACCTTTATGAGTTATGAGAATATGAGTAACCTAATTCACTTAATCACTTCTTTCCTCCTCTCTTACTTCCTTCAAGTTGAACCTCCACAACCTCTACAAATTCATTTCAACCTCTGTGATCAGACATCAGTCTGTACCAATTACCAAATTCATTTCAACCTTCATTTCTATTTGAATCATTTCAACCTTCATCCTCCAAATTCAAGGTTACGAAGATTTGAACAATAATTAATTCTGCGATCATTTTATAATTTAACCTCTACATCATTCATTGTAAAGTTTACGAAGATTGGATTGATTTCCAATCGATTGGAACAACGTTTACATCAGTGATCCGTTTCAAACCAATCTCTATATCAGTGATTTGTTTTAGGAAGTATACAACGTTTGCAAATTAGGGAGATCACTAATCAATTCAGGTAACTACTCCAAGTCTCCAACAATCCAGAAGCTTAAAACACCAATTAAGTCTCAACGTTTACAAGTTACTAAGATTAGTCTCAACATTTTCAATCTTAATTCTGATTTGATCTATTTCAAGTGATTGATAAGATAAGAATATAACCATTACAGTACAACACATTCTATGATACTTGTTCTTACTGCAATGTAGCACATTGCATGATCTTTTATTGTGTGTGTGTGTACTATGCACCTGATTTAGTTTAGTTTTTTTTTTTTTTTTTTGTACAGGTGATTTCTATTTTTTTTGTAAAATTTCATAAATGGGACGGGTTTGCGGGGCGGGTTTGGGGATTTCCACTTAGGATAAACTGGTGTTTAATGGGTGATGGGGCGGGTTTGGATTTGGCAAATTTAAACGGGGCGGGTTTGGGTATTCCCGATTTAAGTTAAATGGTAATGGGGCGGGTATGGGGGTATGGTAATTTGGCGGGTATGGGGATGGTATTAATCCACCCGCCCCAAACCCGACCCATTGCCACCCCTATCCCCACACAAAATTCACAACTATACATGGTCCTACCCTTGGTAACCCTCTTCCTTTGACACCAGGCTTCTGACACCCTATCTGAGCCTGCCACATCAACTTCGATCCAGCCACACAAGGCCTCTACCCCATTCCCAAGGAAATATAATTATGTCCTGCTACGATCACTGCCCCATGAAAAGTATCACCTCTGATACCTCTGCTATTTTGGCTGTCAACTTTTTCCACCGAAGCCTCCCATACCCTCATTTTTTAAGACATCTTATAAGCTCAGCCAAAGTCGCTCTTACCGAAGTCTCGAATTTTATTACCATTCCTATTTATTTTTTTATATCAAAGCTTAACCGCGCCTACATTATCATCGTCTACATTAGCTACCACTGTTACACATATATACATCGATAACCAAATCTTTGTTTCATTCAAAAAATAATAAATGCGGGAATACAACATCAACAAAAAAACAACAACAATAACAACGTCCCACTCTACATACTCACCCATAATATCGGAGAACCCCCCTATTTATACGCGGGGAAGTTCTTTTAGTTCCTCGAGCAAGCCTTGACCACGTCTTCAGCCTCCACCAGTCGCTCAGCCAGGTGCAGCAACATATAGGACCGTTGAGTCACACTCAGGAGATACCATTGCATGACCCCCCACCAATGCATGAACGGCTCCCCACAGATCACTTTTCTTGGCTCCAGCTCTACCAAGTCCGGCATCGGCGGACCCAAGACTCGATCCCCAAAATATTGCTACCTCAGAACCATAGCCTTGGCATTCACTCATTGCTACTTCTCCTCCAGTTTCTTCTGGCAGTGTATGTTCAGAGTAGGTTATATTACTTTACTAGCCAAGGAGGTAGTTGAACAGTACTTGAACATTTCCCCCCAAGAGGTCCCTATTTATGCCCTGCTTAAGGTGCATTAATTACCTCCTTAATCAACATTATCATAATTACTCTCCTTGAATATACCTACATTCACACCAGTCAATTTTTCAACTTCCCATGCCTAACAACTTTTCTCAGCACGTGCCATCTACAATAATTTCCAAGGCCCTGTTGAGAGGGGGCGAATGTAGTAGCTTTCTCACAGCCTTCCAGTACTAGCCGAATAGTCAAAGGCTACATCGAAGCCTACCAGAGACTTGAAGCCCAACAAGACAACAATAAATTCCTCGAATACGTCATAAAAGTAAGTCAAAGCCGAAGACAGTCGGTCAACATTAACTCCAGAATGACTTTGAATACGGTAATACATGGTCCAAAGAAGACACACCTGACAACAATCTCACCAGATAGAATAGTAGAAACAAGCTGCCAGATAGCTACAGTGTCAGAACCGACTTATTGTATAGGACAGCTGCCCCAAGGGGTATACATGTAATCGGACCTCACATGATGACTCATCCCTTTTCTGCCTCCTATAAATTGAAGAGAAGGAACACTGTAAAGGGGCTAGAAAAACTATGCCTAAAACCCTCTTAACATTACCTTCAAATACTTTGTAGCCTCTACTTAACTCGAACTGTCACCACTCAGCATAAATATAATAATCTACTCAAATCCTCGCTAGAGGTCATAGAAAACCCAATTCATGGACTCCACGCCAGTGTGTTAGCACATAAAACTAGTTATTTATAGTCTTATATACTTGCCAAAGCCCCTAGCCGAAGGTAACCTTTAAGGTGTAAGAGAAAAGTTTCCCCTCTACGAAACTAGGCCCCAATAATATTGATCCATCCTATAAACCATGGTCAGTTCAACCAGTAAACCAATCATCACAATTCAACCAATAAACCAACTAAATAAACCAATCATAATTTAATAATAAAACCCAACAATCATCATAATTCAACCAATTAAATCATCACAATAAGCCAATAAACATAGAGAGAGAAAATACAACTTACCTTGCCGTGGAGAGAAGTAGAGAGAGGGTGGAGAGAGAGAAATAGAGAGCACAGAGTAAGGTATGGATAGAGGGGTGAGATGGGCGTGATAATGGCTAGGAGAGAGGGTAGAGAGAGGCATGAAGAGAGGGCAGATAGGCACTGTGAGGGAGACGAGCTCTTTGTTTTTTGTTTTTTTGTTTGGCAAGTTTCGGGAGCTGGAGTAGGTTTTCATTTGGCAGATTTGAGTTTTTGGGGTCAAAACCCCAAAATGCCCCCACTTAAAAGTTTTGAGGTTAGAAGTGTGGCTGAACTTCTAACCTAAGTTCTAGTTTTCATTTTTTTTAGAGATTTTGCTTACTTTTATAAATAAATAATAATATGTCAAGGGTAAGAAGTTTTGAAAAGATCTCACCTCTTTTCAGTCTTGACTAAAAAATAAACAGGGCCTTAGGTCCATTTCTTTTACTTGAACTTAAGAACTTGACTTCAAAGTGTTCCATCTCCTTTCTTATTTTAACATAACAACCATGACAAATTGACAATGGCCATTTACATACCCCATTTAGTGCTTAAGCAATTATTCGGGCTTTTTACAGGTAATTATTTAATACTTAATGACACCATTTTTGTGTCCTTCGATAAACTTCTCCATATCCATTGTACTATTTTTGGGTTTCCATCTTGTATTAGAAGATGTGTGAGCATTGTCAAAAGGATGTTGGATTGTGTCTTATATAATCTGTTGGGTTTTATATCTCCAAAACTATATGTGGCTTCTTTAGTCCCACATTGCTTGGAAGAGTAGTTTGTTTTCTTGATATAACCTAGGTCCTTTATTCACTATGTTGGGTGGGGGCAAGCAAAAAAAAAGGGTTTAAAACTTTGTTTGGCTCATGGGTTTGGGCCTCGATCTTGGGCTTCTATAAAAGAATTGATTTTGTCAAAACCAATTCTATTCGACCTGGACCAGTTGAACCAATTCGAACTGAGTCCATTCGATCTCGACCTGGATCATTTTGAACCAAATATTTTCGACTTCGAGTTACTTGGAGACCAAATTCAAACTGAGTCTACTTCAATATGGAGTTCCCAGAAGACCAAATTCGAACCGAGCATATTCGAACTGAATTTTTCCGTTTTTTAAATTCCTCAAACGTAAATGTTTCGTAATTAAGTCATAAACGTTTCACTTTTGTTTTAAACGCTTTTGATGACGTGTCCCACCATTAACTTTTGTTACCATTTCGAACTTGCTCTATATAAAGAGAAATTGTACCTCAATTTTATCAATCCATCGAATACATAGTTCTTCTCCTCTCTTCAATATAATCACGAGTCTAGAATCTGAGTAAACCATTTGAAAGTGCAAATCATACGAAGGTCCTTCTTCCTTGCAAGAGAAGTTCCTAATCTACAATTTTATCCTGGAGGCGACGCAGCAATCTACTATTTACAAGGGGCAGTACGGCGAAATGCCTTAAAGATAGAGACCTTGTCCTCGACTCAGCATCTATGATCATCATTTCGGTACCTCCAGTTCATCTTGCTACTGTTGCTGGTCTAATTCTATTAGTCTCCACTTTTGAAATTTGATGCAGAGGTAACACAGTATAGATTTTCCCTAACATAATCACAGAAAGAAAAACTTGGCCATCAATCTTATAACCCTTTAGGGGCAATTGCAAGTTCGTAACACCCCGGTAGCCTTTGGGGGACCTATTACACATGTATTCAAAAATGAAACAAAAATGAATGAAAAGGAAATTGAAAGCTGATATTCTAGTCTTGCAGTCACTGCAATTTCAATTTCCTTTTCATTCATATTTATTCATTTTCATATCAAGTCCGCAATTTGCGGACTTGATATCCTACAATGACAAAGAATTCATATCAAGAATTTGTTTCGAGGAGTTTGTTCATTACCTTAACTACACTATATTACTTGGAATAGCCACTTAACTACACATGACATCTTCCATTGTTAGTCTAGATCATGAATGTTTCTAAACATAAAAACCGAGGCTTAAAGCATTTTAAAAGCTTAAGGTCTGAGGCTGAAACTTCAGGCACAGCTACAGGTAGGAAAAAAATAATACTGTATCTGAACATTGGTGAAAAAAAAAAAAAGTATCCAATAAAATTTAGTCTAGAGAAATATAGTGTAGCTGTGTAGAAAATATGTTTAGTTTGGCTTTGTTGTATTTAACGGGGAACCTTTAACGCAAGTTGGTTACCTTCAATTCACTGTTCTTTTTTTTTCCTTTTTTTTTGTATTGAATTTTCTTAAAGAAAATACTGGAAATAATAAATAGTGGTCTGGATTAAAATAAGGTCAAAAGGGGGAAATGTGTCTGTATAATTAGTGAAGGAGTAGAGATGGATTCTCCCTACCATGGTGAAGAGGATCCATTATCTGCAATATGGCCCTTTCTTCAGTAGTGTTGAAATTTGATTTCAACAAACCCTATAAGTTTGATGGTCTCAACTTCAAGAGGTGGAAGAACAAAATATCTTTTTATCTCATACTTAAGGAAGTTGCATATGTTCTGGAACAAGAATGTCCTGTTAAGCCTTCCATTTTCGTACCTGCAATAGACCCTGATCTTATTCTAAGCGAATATGACAAAACCTTAGAGTTAATTTTAAACTAGACTGAAGCTGATTTCAAATGTCGTAATTTCATTCTGAATGGTTTAACAGACAAACTGTATGACTACTATCTACAGTTCGAATATGCAAAAACCGTTTGGGATACATTACAGAAGAAGTATGATACGGAAGAGGTAGGCTCTAATTTATTTTTGTCGTAAGCTGATATCTCAAGTTCACTATGGTCGACGATAAGTCGGTAATTTCCCAATCATATGAGTTACAACGAATTCCGGATGAGATTGTGTCTGAAGGGATACCTCTTGATTAACAATTTCTTGTTGCCGTGATGATTGAAAAATTAACGCCGAATTAAAAAGCTATAGATATATTTATGACATATCTAACAGAGGTTAAAAATCAGTTTTATAGAAACATTAAAAGATTTAGTAGTGATAGAGGCACAAAGTATGATTCATATGAATTTCAAAACTTATATGAATCCTTAGGGATTATACATGAAACTACTGCTCCTTATTCTCCAGAATCTAACGGTAAAGCTGAACGCAAAAATAGAACTTAGACTGAGTCAGTAGTTGCTATATTACTTAGTTCTGGATCACCTAAATCTTTAGGGGGTAAAGCATTATTATCTGTTTGCCATGTTTTAAACCGTATTCCACATATCACATCTGAATTGTCACCGTATGAAATTTGGAGAAAAAGAAAGCCTAATATTAGCTATTATAAGGTTTGGGGCTATTTAGCCTATGTTTGTAAACCTGATCCTAAATGAATAAAACTAGTTAGTAGAGCTTTAGAATGTGCTTTCATTAGTTATGCTATTAACAGTAAAGCTTACAAGTTTCTTGATATTAAGGATAATGTTATCATTGAATCACTTGATGTTGATTTCGTTGAGGATAAGTTTCCCTATTTCTGTGAAACAGTAGGGGTAGTAGTAGGGGTTCTCAACCTTTTACATCTTCGACCCCTAATGTACCTCAAGTAAAAGTTCCTAGAGCTGTTGATTCTCATGATACAAACCCTGAACTTCGTAGAGATAAATGCTTAAAGATTGCTAAGGATTTTGGTAATGATTATGTTGTACATACCTTAGAATCTGACCCCAATACTATCAGGGAAGCGCTAACCTCAAGTGACGCAAATTTGTGGCAAGAGGCCATTGATGATGAAATGAATTCTCTTACTACAAATAAAACTTGGGATTTAGTTAACCTACCTCTTGGTAGTCATTCTATTGAGTATAAATGGATATTAAAAAGAAAACTTAAACTAGATGGTACTATAGATAAATATAAGACAAGGCTTGTAGCAAAGGGATAAGTGCAAAAGGAAAATATTGTTTTCTTTGACACAAATTCCCCAGTTACTCGTGCGACAACTATTAGAGTATTATTGGTTGTTACTGCCATTCACAATTTGATTATTCACCAAATGGATATAAAAACTATATTTTTAAATGGAGAGCTTGAAGAGGAATTATAAATAGATCAGCCTGAAGGCTTTATGATACCTGGTGAGGAACACAAAGTCAATAAGCTGAACAAGACCTTATACGGTCTAAAGTAAGCTCCAAAATAGTGGCACGATAGGATCGACCAATTACTTATTTCAAATGGTTTTAAGATTAGTGTTGCTGATAAATGCCAATATTATAAAGTATATGGCAAAAGCTGTATTATGATAATGTTATACGTTGATGATCTTCTTATTTTTTGTTCTTCACTTGATATCATTTTAGAATCTAAAAACATGCTTAATAATAATTTTGATATGAAGGACCTAGGTGAGACTAGTATAATTTAAGGCATGAAGATCATACGCACAGGCACTGGTATTACTCTTGATCAATCTCATTACATTAAGAAGATCTTAAAGAAGTATACATATTTTGATCGTAGACCTGCTTGTAGTCCTTGTGATCCATATATTAAACTTTTAAAGAACTTGGGGGAGGCAGTTAGACAGAAAGAATATACAAGTACTATTGGTAGCCTTCGCTATGCTACAGACTGTATTAGACCCGATATGGCTTATGTTGTAGGGGTTCTATGTAGATTCACAAGTAAACCAGGATTGGAGCAATGGGGTGTTATTGATCGAGTTATACAGTACCTGAAAAGGAGCATGAAGTTGGGTTTATACTATCAGAAGTTTCCCGCGGTCCTTGATGGATTTAGCGATGCAGATTGGAACTCATTTTTGGATGATTCCAAAGCCACCAGCGGATATGTGTTTAGTATATATAGCAAGTCAGTTTCTTGAAGATCTAAGAAATAAACGATTCTAGCTCAGTTGACTATGGAGTTTAAGTTAGTAGCACTAGCTGCAGTTAGTGAGGAGGCAAGTTGGTTGAAATACCTCTTATCTTATATTCCTTTATGGAGTAGGCCTATACCGTCGATTCTAATCTACTCGGATAGTACTGCTGCGATAGCCAGAGTACGGAATAATTACTATAATAGTAATAAGTTAGCGATACGTAGTAAGCACAGTACGATGAGAGGTTATCTCACATCTAGTACTATTACAGTAGATTTTGTAAAATCGAAAAACAACTTGGCAGATCCTTTGACAAAAGAACAGTCTCATGACAAAGTTTGGAGCATATCCTTAGGGATGGGACTAAAGCCTATTATAGGATCACAAGTGGAGGGAACCCAACCTAAATAACTAAAAATCCCAAGAAATAGGCTCAATAGGAAAAACAAATCATTGTGATATAGAATCATGTAACTAGGGGCTTGTCACTCCATAGTTAATCTCATTATACACACTTTATACATGCATGATATCTTGCAGTGACTATAAGGATGAGTTTCTTGAACTCTTAATGAGTTTTATATCTCATTCTTTGAGTGGGGTGTCTAGCTACAAGAACACTCTTAATAGACTCACCAAGGTGATTGTGAAAGTGCAGTCGCTTTCTATGAGAATTAGGCTAAAATCTTTAAAGCCTTCACCTATACTGGGATTAAACATATGGCCGAAATGTGTTGGCATTTAGAACTTGCACATGGTAGGGTTGAATGTAGTTTTCCTCACTGTATAAAAATGAATAATGAGTTCAAGACTCTGATCACTTATTATTCTTATACGCTGAAGATTGTCTACTGCGTAAAGTTTTAAGCAATCCACAATATGATTGAGAAGCTTTAAGTTAGTAGAGAAAACATGAAGAATACCAATTGGGAAAAATAAAGCTTCAATTGCCTAAAATAGATTAGATTGAATCACTCCAAAACCCTAGGCTTCTTTCAGAACTCTCTTTAGATCTAACATAAGAAAAAAAGATAACCTAAGTCCCCTTTATATAGAGGGAACTCGAAATTATAAAATAAAACGCATCTCAAGGCAAAATAATACTGAGAATCAATAACACCGCCAAAGTCGTTCGAACGACTTTACGACTAATTGGTCTAAAACCCTAGAAACTTGTCTGGTCGTTCGAACGAAACCCAACTCATTCGAACGAAATATGGCTTTGGGGTAAAATTCTAGAGGACATGACAACCCGTTCAAACAACACTCAACTTTATTTGAATGACTTTGAAAAATCTTCAAATAACTATAGATCCTTCTGGACCATGGCTTCCCCCTTTAGGAGCCTTGAGCATCTGCTCAAGTTGGAACTGGAGAGGTGGGAATACGGTGCTACTCATTACCCTGTTGTACCACTTCGACGTACGAGGTAGCTAACCCTTCTTCCTAACACGAAACGACTTTAAACAAACACATGTCTTGCCTGGCAGCAACTTTCGGCATAACACACTACGCCCTTGAGGATCATTATATCCTGCAACATATCCTCATGCAATAAAATATTGTATCTGCATAAAAACCAACATAACGGAAGTAGTTGGTAATGGGGGTCGAGATAACCTATCAGAAAATTAATTGTCCACTCACTTCTTATACTGCATAATCAAGGGAAATAGTTAGAGAAACGATATCCCCTTCATCCGGCGAGCTTGCTGTAGCTTGGACTGTATAGTGAAAAACTACAACGGTTTGTGATCAGTATGTACAATAACCTCCTCTTGTAACTTCCCCAAATAGGTTTGTTACCTAAAAAACATTTTCATTGGAGACAACACTTTAGCCGACGTACCCTCCTGAACCAGTCGTACCAATTACATAAACTTGCTACTCGCATTAACCAACTGCTTTACCTGAGTCGCCTTTAACAAATTTGACGTAGTGGCATGCTCCTTACACATTGATATAAAACTCTTTTCCCTCCTTCACAAGACAATGCTTGCGAGCTCAAAGGTAATAAATCGCATCTCAGTCCCAAAGATACGGGCTACATAAGATGACCTGACATACATCCAAAGGAACCACCTCACACGTCACCTCGTCACTAAACTTCTCTGAAATTGCAAACTTGAATGCAAACTGCTTCGTGATCATCACATCCCCATCTTTCTAAATCTACCCTAGACTATATGGCTTAGGATGAGTTGTAGTCGTCAAACCCATCATCTTCACCAACGTCTCAAAAATTAATTTTTTCTGACTACCCGGATCTATAATGGCCTTGACTAAACTCTGCTTTACCTGAATACTGACATGAAAAAGCTCTTCCCGACTCTTCTCCTTAGTAGCCAAACTCTGCTGAAACATAAGTGTAAGCTTAGGATTCGGTTTATCTAAATCCAGAAGGTCAACAAACTTAGCGGCTAGTGCATATTTCTCTTTATTGTGCTTCTCCTTCGGCCGAAGCTTCGGGTGAAGTTTCCAATAAAAATCAGAAAGATGCCCACTTGCCTTAAAATGATTGCAATGAAATTCCTTGGATGAAGATTCCTCTCCTTTAGTCTCTCCCTTATGCTCATTTTTCCAACTAGACTTGTGCCCCGACTTGATCTTGTCGCATTCTTTGTTACTTTTCAAGTACTTGCCTTCATTGAAAATTGCCATCATGGTAGCATTCTCGATATTGGCCAGATTAAAGAGTTTCAACTCTCTCCTAATGGACTCCGACAAACCCCCCGTGTACTTCATGAACACCTCATACGCGTCCACATCAATGTCTAAAACCAAAGCTTGGTTATGAAACGTCGTAGTATACTTCTGTACAGATTGTTCAAACTGTTGGCATAAATTGTGCCATAAAAAACATCTTTCTTGCTCATACCTAATCAGACAAAACTGCTTACAGACTAATACCTTGAATTCTTTCTAACCCAAATCTCCTTCCTCATGGCGTTTTCGATAAGATTTTCACCACGTGAGTGCATGGCTTATGAAATTTCAACGTAGAAAAGTAAATTTGCTAAGCATTGGAGTATTCATAAACGGAAAAATAAGTTTCTAACCTATCTAACCAATTATCCAATAACTCGGCATCGATCGAACTATCGAATAACAGAATTTTAATCTTAAAACAAATACGAAGATTACGCATAGGATTCATGGACTTACCAATAACCGATCGCTCCTCGTCGGATTCGGCATCACTAAAATTACTATCAATTTCTATAGTACGCTTGTCACCATCCCCCTCCATAACCTTTGTCTTCTTTGAGCGGCCTTGCCGTTTCCCCGAAGCCGAAGCCTTCGCAAGGTTCGTGAGACGCAACTGTTCTACCAACTTTCCTACAGTAGAAGTTAGGATGGAAACTGTTATTTCCAAAATTGTGAGTCGATCGTCGGAATCGCCCATCTCAAAATCGTCATTCTTCTTCGAATTAGGCTTGCAATGGATCTTCAACGGACTCACTAGCTTCTCCTTCGTTCGCTTAAGACGGTCACGTGTAGAGACCATAAACCACAATCAACCCCCGAAGATCGTAACTGGAAAACTGATACCACTTAATCCATAATATGATTGAAAAGTTTTTAGTTAGTTGAGAAAACACGAAGAACCCAAATTGAGAAAAATAAAGCTTCAATTGCTTAAAAAAAACTAACTAGATTATAATGAATCACTCCAAAACTCTAAGCTTCTCTCAGAACTCTCTTCAGATCTAACATAAGAAAAAAAGGTAACCTAAGTCCCCATTATATATAGGGAACTCAAAATTATAAAATAGAACACATCTCAAGGCAAAACAACGTTGAGAATCAAAAATACCGCCAAAGTCGTTCGAACAAACTAGGGAGTCGCTTGAACGACTTTATGACTAATTGGTCCAAAAACCTATAAACTTGCATGGTCGTTCGAACAAAATCCAACTCGTTCAAACTAAATATGGCTCTGAGCCAAAATCCCAAAGGACATGACAACTCATTCGAACGACTTTGGCCAATCTTCAAATAACTCTAGATCCTCCTGGATCATCAAGTCTAAGAACACCTTTACTTAAGTACATAAATATATATATATATCGAAATCGTACTCTCGTTTCTTTTCTCATTCATTTCTCTTTTTTGAGAAGTTTTTTAAAAGTGGGGGATTGTTGGAATTTTTCAAAAATTGTACCTCATTTTGAGCTTAAACCCATGACCTCTTGGTTATCTATTCTTATGTGACTCCTAAAATATAGCCTAAAGTTTAGTCCCACATTGTTTATAAATAATAGGGGAATTAAACATATAAGGTAGTGTAATAGCCTAATTTTGGGATTCGAACTTAGCCTTTACACCAGATGTGGTTAGAACGCTCAAGAACAGTAAATAACTAACAAGATAATTAAGTATGGAAAACCTTTGAATAGGTTAAAACCCATGACCTTTCTTGAGGAATTTGAAAAGGGGAGATAAATATTTTTAGGAATGCTAGCTTATTATAATGAGTATTCTGAGTATTCAAGTGTAGAATGTTAGAGCGACGATTCAACCGTCCTTCATCTCCAATTCTCTGGTCTAATTTATAGGTCTTATAATATGAGCGTTTGGCGATCATAAAGATTCTTAATGATGGACGTTACAAAATATATACATTGATAACGGTCTGATCTTGCTGTCATGTAATGGCTTCATTGATGATGATGCATCCGTTAATTCAAACTATTAAGCTATAGGTCGAAAATGATGAATAGAGCTAATAACTGCAAATCGTTATTTACTATGCCACGCGAATGTTTAATGAGGTCGAAAGCGCATATGGTGGCCGAAGATGAGGCATGAGTCCAAGATGTAGAATAAGCCATTATAATCACCCCCTCTCAGCCAATAGTACAAGAAATAGTACAGACGAGTGGTGTTGGTTGAGAAGCTTCATAATTATGGCAATTAATACCTGGGAATCATTTCCAAAGCAACTTCATGAATATCTATTTATGGTTTTTGGGTTTTCTAGAACCAATGGTTCTAGTCTATTTTGTTGCATGAGGAATCTTCCAAACGTTGGGAATTTGAAGAGTCGGCTTTAATGTTGATCATAGTATAAAGAACACTCTGATTGGTGTGTGATTAACCAAGTCTTCTTCCCTGAACTATTTCTTTTGTATTCTTGTTTATGTACTTAAAATACTTTTAACAATTTAAAATTATGGTGATGACAAGGCATTAGTCTCGGGAATCCCGAATTAGAAGGAAGATGGAAGAATTGCGTGTCAAATATTTTGGTCACCAACCCTTGTATCTACCGGCGCCGATTCTGGTGTCCCCAAGATACTACCATATGTCATATGAGAAAGTAATGGAGACGGGGGATGATTATTACAAAATGGTACATTTCCATTATCTGTTGACATTGGAGAAGGAACATCGACATGGGCTATGGCTGCAGGCGTGGGAGGCTGTTGCAATTAAAGATGAAGTGGCAAGCGTCCGCCCGAGGGAGTCTCACCGGTACCTTGCTAATGAGTGGGTCTTGTCGAAGAAATAAGACCCTTCGTCTGTCTCTAGCATGCGGAGTGGTGGTGGTTATGGTGGAAGTGGTTTTCTTCCAGGGACCATAGATATTGGCCCTGAAGAAAATCCCTCTGTCGGTGTCACTAGTCTTCAGGGATTTCTAGTTCCTCTGTTTCCTGGCCCATTCAGGCAGGGGATCAGAGTTTGGAAGTTGCTTCAATTTTGCATCTTTTTCCTCGTTGACTGCTGAGAGGAATTTCGAACTATTACTTGATATAATTTGGAAAGTAATCTGGAAAACTTGTTATCTATAAAAAATTTCTTAAACTAATGAAATGTCAATGTTCTGTAATTTTGATGTTGTGTTTTAAACTTTGTAGCTTCTTATTCTGTAAATATGTATGCAGGAGTGTTGATGAGCAAATCGAACTATATGGAACAATAAATGGTAGCGAAAGTCGAGGTTTGAAAATGTAAAGAGTTTGTGTGATGATAGGAAGTAGATAATTTTTGTAAGATGGCTAGGTGGTTGTAAAGGTATATGGTTTTCTACGATTTATGTATTCGAACTTGATGAAAAATGTCTCAAACTGTGGAAAGAATTTAGATTGGCTTGTAGGTGCTACTGCTGAACTTTCTTGATTTTGTATATTACCATCTTCATATCGGTGCGCTTAAAATCAGAGGATATATTTCATAATATGGAAATAATGATATGTCATAATCTTTAGGATTTTCTGCTGATATTCTTCTATCCGAAAAATTTTCTTGTAAAATATATCTTTCAGCGACCTCTGTTGGGTGATATAGATTTCATAGATATTTCTGGTGCTTATATAAAGTCATGATCCTTGGCTGTTAGGTCTTATAACTTCTGTAAGGACAATTTTTTATGGAGGCAGTGTGGTTAACCATGGCGAGGACATATTCTCAGCGTGCTCGTCATGCAGTAAATGGTAGGTTCCATATCAAGGTTGCTGAACTTCGCGAGCGATATTTTTGCCGACTGCCTTATGATGCTATATTACCAGAATTCCCATTAAATTTGAACAGCCTAGACAATGAAGGCAGACATGCAGAGTATGATCACTTTATTTGGTACGATGTATTTCGTAGGTTTCAACTGGATGCCACGGTACGAGAAATAACTATCTGACAACTCGTATGTGACAAAATTGTTGAAGAGGATGCAAGGGCAGCAAGAGGAGAGATAATTCCAAGTGTGGAGGTAAACCATCCAGGCTGCTTTAAATATAACTACAAAAGTCATTAAGATCGAAATGTGAAAGTTCCTAATAATAAGTAATCTCTTTGCAGTAATCTATTTGTGTTATCTATTATATGAAGAACGAGGCAAAGTTGATGCGATGATCTGAAATGAATAAGAATAAAGTATTATATTTTATTGTTTGTGTGTAGATATTGTGGATGACAGCTGTATGATTTTAACAAATGTATAGATATCTTTAAATTTTGAATATTAAACTATTTTAGGAATGTCATACGACCTTGGTATAGTATAAAAGTAAGGTGATTGGTCGTTTGTACTACGTTGGAAAAGAGGGGTAGAGTTTTTTAATGGTAGAAAATAGAGACAGACGTACCTGTAGAGACAGCAGGGGTGAGTGACACATGTCTAAAGGAGCCGTCATTTCTAAATTAAGGGAAAGTATACAAGCTCATATCTCTCTCCCTCATAAATTATCTACAGTTACAGAGAGAGAGAGAGAAAAGTAGTGCAAATCCTATCTCCAAAGAGGGGAAACATTTGAGTTCTGAGTGTGATATGAGAGG
Source organism: Kingdonia uniflora (assembly GCA_014058105.1). NCBI lineage: Eukaryota > Viridiplantae > Streptophyta > Magnoliopsida > Ranunculales > Circaeasteraceae > Kingdonia > Kingdonia uniflora. The sequence goes on along the minus strand of JACGCM010001217.1, from coordinate 1,249,731 downwards.
GAAAGCATCATTGGGTGATATAAAATTATTGGAGAAGCAACGGGAGCAGTCATTTTCGGTGAGACATCCAGGTAAAGTAGAAAATTGTGGTTCTTCAAGTGCAGGTTAATGGTGTTCTTGTCTGTTTTGGTTTGTGAGTAATCTGTGTATTACATTATATGTTTATCATTGCTGATTGAGGAATACCATAATGGATAATGTAGGGGTTTAAGATGTTGAGTGATTACTTGTAAAGTTTTACAGTGCATAAGCTTTGAGATATGAACAAACTGTAAAGAGGAAAATGCCTTTTTGGAGAAGATGGGGGAAAATTAAAATGATTGTTTGTTGTTTTGGAAAATTGGAAATAAAATGTGTTGACTGGGTAGAAACAAGGGTGGGTTTGTTTTCTCTGTGTGCAGGGTATATCATAATGATAAAATATTTTGTGTATCTGTAGGTCTGGTATGCGTTCAAAATCTATAAATCCCATGAGTAGATTTGTAGTATCATCAAGTTCAGAGGAAACATCATCGTCGGGGAGAGAGGACGATTGCAGTGTAATGGAGGAGACTGTAAATAAAATAGATTTTACTGTAGGTGTAGAGATTGGTGAGTCCAGTAAAGTAGAGAAAGTTTTAGAAAAGGGTAATACAAAAGAGAAAGATAAATTGTTTTACACATATCCTGAGGGAGCAAATATAAAAAAGGAATTTACAGGAGCAAACTCTTGCGGTATGTTTTTAAAATTTATATGATGGCGGGGACAAATCCTCAGTAGTTCGTTAGCACTTTCTAGGAGCAAACTCTTGTGGTATGTTTTTGAAATTTCTTGAAGTGATGTATTTGGTAATATGATATATGATATTGAACTTGTATTTTGTGTGTTAATAGCTCTTATTGCTGATGTCAGGGGCAACGATGTTTATAGATAAGAGGAACCAGGAGTTTAAAGATCTGATTCTTAGGCTAGATACCCAATTAGCTTAGACGGGGGAGCTCGAAGCTGAGCTTGAGATAAAAAAAAGAGGGCTAAAGATGCCAAGGCTACTGAAGAGCAATATATAATTATGTCCGAGCATGATGACGTTATGCCATGATCTTTCGAGGCAATGCTAGTAGAAAGAAATCCTCTTGTCCAGTCTTATTATAGCTTTGGATGGACTAATGCTGATGCAGAGTTATGTTATTTGGCAAATATGATGACATAGTCTTCCCTTCGGAGATAGAGGACAAAGTGGTGGCTGATGTTGCAGGTTCAGTCAATGTATCTACTACACCTACTGAACCAGCTCTGGCCGCTGATAAGGCTGAGGATCTTCTGTATAAGGTAGAAATCAATAAGAATCTTTAATCACTCTATGGTATTTTGTTGTATTGTAAACTATAATGTTCGATTGAAAAGTACTCTGTATGGTCGTAAACTGTTAAGTTTTATAGACGGCTTTTAATATGTTCTGCTTGAATGTTTGTATGATGGCAAACTATTTGTAATATATATAGGAGGTAGAGCAGTTGAGAAAAACTAACTCTGACCTGGAGAGAGCTTTGGGTAGAGTGAGGGACTCAGTGGCTCGAGTGCAACAGGTACTTAATAAAACTGAGTATGAGAGAAGACGGTTTAAGTCTAACTCGGTAAAAAAAATTAAAGAATTATTTGAACTCCAATGTAGATATGTTAAGATAAAAATTGAATGAGATGAGATGTTAAGGAAAGAAGAGGAGAGGGAGGTGTTAGTTCATAAACCAAAAGAGATGAACTGCTTTAATGACCCGAGAGATAAGGCTAGGTATCAAAGTTTGTTGTTAGGTCTGACATTATATTTCAAGGTTGAGGTAGATAGTGAATGAGGGCTAAAAGAGGCTTATGTAGAGCTTTTTATGCAGAGAGGTGTAGTTCCAGAAAGAACAAATAGGGATATAACAGAAGTTAGAGGCAGAAGTAAAGGAGTTGCGAGATGAATTAACGCAACATATGGAGAAGAAAATGTTGCTGGTGACTCAATTGTCAAAATAAATAACTGCTTGAAAGAAGGTAGAAAGTGGCGTATGGGTGTTAGGTGTACTTCAAAAAGAAATGCGAAAGCATTTGTAGAAGGTGTATATGCAGTTGATGGAGCATTTGTACCCGTCCCACGCAAAAATCACAGGTCAAGCAAAACATGAACGTCATCTAGAAAGTGTGATCGAGTTTTATGGTGGAGAGTTGTCAAGGGCAGAGAATGAATTTAGGAAGATTGTGATGGGGTGTGGAAAAGACTTTGATATAGAGAATGAAAAGGCTGAGAATTTGTGGTTTACCAAGGATGGGGAAAAAGTTGTTGAGGAAACAACTCCTCTACCGGAAAAAAATTTACTAGAAAGGAGGAGAAGAAAGAAAGTTGTTGAAGAAACAACTCCACTACCGACAAATTTTTTACCAGAAGAGATTGAGGAAGAGGTCAAAAGTTTGATACGCCATTCAAGGAAAAATTGACGTCAACTGGAAGTGGTGACTTTCATGACTCCTGTGAATGTATAAGTAGACAGGTTGAGGAGACCAGGAGATATAAGGCAATCTTCTCGTAGTCTGAGGGAAAAGTAAAGTTGCTCAATATTTGTAAACTAATATATGCGTTATATCTTGTACACTATGAATAAAATTTATTCTTGTGATTGGATAGTATTCAAGTATTATATTCTTGAGTAAAAATTGTAAACTGCAATGTTATCTGTTTGACTGGACGAACTAATATAAATATTAACTATTGTTACAGGTTGAATTGGCAGAGGCTCAAAGCCAGTGTAATGTATTGCGTGCTCAAAATGAAAATCTGAGGACATAACTAGATCTGTGTTAGTCAATACAAAAGAGTGTGACAGAATTGAAAGACGAGATATCTATAAAAATTGCAGATAGTAGTTCGTGTGACAGAACAACTGAAAAATAAAGAGGCTGAACTATCTAGTGAGTTGAGAAAGATTGTGGGGATAAAAGAAGATATAAGAAGAAAGGATATGGAAGTTTGGGATATGGCAAGGCAAGTTAACCAGCCAAGGGCGATGCGTACTAAAATGACAGATCTGTTGGCAATATTAAAAAAGGAGGGATATAATGTAAAAGAGTTATAATATTAGGTAAGTGTACAGGAGGTGGAGATAACGGATATACATGCAGCAGTTAAGGAGGCAAAAGCTCATGCTTGAAAATGTGAGATATTGTGGTCGGTTGCTGATGTGATTATAAAAAAGATGGAAGAGGCCTGTAATAAATATAACAAAAATATAAATGAGGCTTGGAACAAGGTATCTACTTTAGAGCATACCATACAGTTTTTGGGGTTAGACATCTTGGAGTACCAATCAGAAAATGTAAAATTGCGTGATGTGAATATTAAGTTAGATGCTGACCTTTTGAAGGCGGAAATAAGTCTTGACGAAAGTAAGGTAAATAGTGATAGCCATGAAGCTGAAATGGAGGGGTCAATATCTTTGATTTATCATCTGGACGATATTCTGACAGTGTAGGAGACTCGGAATGATGCGACGTTGGGGAAAAAATGAGCTATGGAAGAACGTTACAATAGTTTGGATGATATGCTGAAGGAAGCGAATAGAAAACTTGGTGAATTTTCTCTTCGTGATAGAGTAAAGAGTGAGGTAGGTAATACATATGAGAGAGAGATAAAAATGGTACTCTCCTTTTTTGTATATGAGTTCAATTGATTGGAAGCGGATAGTAAAACTATATATGACAGTTTTGTTTCCAAAAGTGTTTAGTGCGAAATGCGACTGATACTATCAGAGTACTTAGTTTGCATGGTGGCGAGGATTGTTGCTCTTAAAAAGAGGATGATTAGGGAAGGAAAGTAGATTGTCATCTAGAGGATGCCAAAGTTTATGCGTACACGTCTGTATCGGCATTGGGATAGTTTGAGAGGTGATGATGTAATCGATAGTTCGAGCGATAGTGATTGATTGATATGGATGATTGAAAGACTATAATAGATATAGAACTTTTTAAAATATAGCGTTAGTAATCTGTATATATGTGTACTGGCCTTTGTATGAACCAGCTATATCTCTGTGGTCTGGTTAGCGTTAGTCACATAACAGGAGGTTCGTTTGGCTGATGCAACAAACACTGCAAATAAGGGATCGTACTATATTGAAACAATAAACGATCTGAAATGTAAAATAAAAGATCGTATTTGGCTTGAGGCAACAAATGATCTGTAATGTTATAGAATGCGGTGCATCCCCCGGTTATGATATATTATAAAAGCACTGATATATTTAGATATAGTAGATAAGTATGGCAGACAATAGTAGATTATACTCTTAGGTAGGTCGATAAAACATAAGTATTTCACTGATGTAAGACCGACGTACAAGATGATAGATTGTTTACTGTATATAATAGATTGTACTCTGATGTAGGGCAATCAAACATAAGTATTTCACTGATGTAAAACCGACATACAAGATTATAGATTGAGTACTGTAGTAGCCTACTCGAAGTCTCCGACAGACGGCCGAAGCCCACTTCATAGCCTACTCGAATGTATTGAAGCCCACTTAATCCCTAAAATAGTCTCCCCAGAGATCCCCCAGAGACGAACCTTTGACACAAGACAAAGCTTCAGGGACAGATCAGTGCATTGCAGTAGACATCCTTCGACCATATCTACATATGGTCGAAGTATGACAAGACAGATAGTCGGCCTACCAAACAAAGCTTCGGGAACAGATTCACATCCTACAACAGAAATCTTTCGACCTCACTAACACACGGCCAAAGCAAGACAAGACAGACAACTACTTCATCAGATAAGATAACGCATTAATTGGCCCGTGCATCTACAGTGACAGGTCTAACCACTGCGCCGATCAGAGCCATCACCAATAAATGTAGCAATAACAGTACCGATAAGACCGACGCCCATAACTCGCCGGGATTTTCTGATAGTGTAATCATGTAATCCTGACCCACACTTGGTGACCCAGCTCCCTATGTCTCTATAAATAGAGGAGAGGGGAAACCAAGTAGGGGTTAGAAAAATCATCTCTAGCCTCTTGTGTTTTACCTTCGACTGCCCTGTACTCGAACCTGTCATTTACTCTTTAGTAATACAATCTATCTTAAAAATCCTCATCAGAGGTCGTGGAGAGTCATATTCGGGCCTCCACGCAAGTATTTGTCTTTAGATAGATATTATTTAGGCCAATTGCTTGTATCCTCTGACTGAAGATCGATTCTACGTTGTGAGAACTAACTCCCCCTCTGAACGGAGTTAACTCCCTGCAATTGGCATCGTCTATGGGTTCCCACCCTACTAATCTCCCTTCCAATTTTACCTCCTTTTGTTTTCCACTTCAGCAGATTACCCTCAATGGCACCCATACGCCGTTTCAATTCTACCCAGGCAGGAAATTCCATCGACGGAGTCGCTGCCCAAATAGCCTTATTATCTCAATAAGTTGCTCAGGCAGAGGAGCGCCACTAGAACCAACTGAATCAGGAGCGAGAAAGCCACCGTTTGGCGCTGGAAACCGAACTGAATCGCCATCTCGATGAAAAAAACAGACAAAACCGAATGATAGACGACTTGCACAATACCGCTCGAGAGCTATAGAGATTACAGCCCTTGGAACCCGCTCGTCCTTACCAGGCACCCGACCCATCGCGCGTATCTGCCCACGCCCGCCTAGGCCCTCCACAAAACCTCAAGTTACCCCCAGCTAATAACAGGGCTGAAGGTATTCCCCGTACCATTTCTCCAACCGACTCTATCCACCTCGGGATTTATCCCTCAAAAGACTCTTCTGACTCAACCCTTTGCTCCTCCAGAAACCCCAGACGCCGTCCTGCCCGAGAACGGCTCGGGGAACACATCACTGCTTTTATACCACATACTCGACCCAATAACCTTCGACTCCATCAATCTCCACCTCATCTTGCATACGTTACACAGCAGGACTTCGACTTCAAAATGCAACCAGCAATTTGCGTTACCGCGAGTCCAGCTACCGACTCCTAGAGCCGCCTTAGTAACCTGATCTGCCCTAAACTTTTGGCTATTGAAATACCCTCTTACTTTCGTGGTCCCAAACTTGGAAAATATCGTAACACAGACCCTAAATTACACATCCTCGAATTCCAAAATGCCTTGAGCCTCTACTCCACGACTGACTATTTACTATGTCGCCTTTTTCCAACGAGCCTTACCGATAATCCCCTTCGTTGGTACCGTAATCTCCCAAATGGCTCAATTCGTAGCTTCGAGCAACTTTCACAACTTTTCATCTCTCAGTTCGCCTTCAGTAAGGGCAGAGAGGTAAGAGCCGACGCTCTTTTCAATTTCAGAAAATCTAGCAGTGAAACCCTTGAAGCCTTCACCAGTAGATTCCTCGACGAATCCCAGAAAATAGAGAATTTCGACTGCTCGAATGCTATTTTAGCATATTCGAATGCCCTGCCCGACCACAGCCGAGTAAAAGAGCACCTAGTCCTCTACAAACCAAAAACACTCGAAGAAATTCTCTTGAAGGTAAGCGGCTATATCAATCTCGAGCGCCTTCAAGAGTCCTGTAAACAGAGCCAGCCTTCCCAAATAATAAATTTTAATAAACCTCGGCAACGCACCCACTCTGCTTCCACACCCCTGATCGTTCATGTCTCACAGTAGACTGAGAGCCGCAAATGCCCCATCATTGATAACAGCACCGAATCTCGTAAGAAACGACCAAGGCCTGTTTTACCTACACTCACTATCCCCGTCAGCACCCTTCTACCAAACATACAGGCAGACCCAATTTGGCGTATCCCTTTCCCCATCAAAGTCAGACCAGGCAAATCTTACTCCGCCAACCATAAGTGTAACTATCACCATACCAATAAATGCTTCACCCTTCAGCGCTCTCTCAAACTTATCTTTAGAGCAAGATGTTTACACCAATACATCGCCGATCTACCAAGCTACCTCGATGGGTCCTACCTAAAATCCCTATCTGCCCCTACTACTGACCCAGCCGAGGTGCACATTTACAGAGTCAAGCTCATCAAAGTCAACAAATAGACAGTATATTTTCCAAGAGCAAATGAAAGCGCATCGATGAATGTTACAAGCTCACCTATCAGGAGAAATTTCCTACCCTTCTGCCATAATCAAGCTCTCACCCTCGACTCGAAGGTATTTCTTTAATCGAATGTGGCACCTCACATGTTCGTTTCCCCCATTACGATCCATTAGTCATCATGATTAAGATCGAGAACCTCGTCCTCTATACAATGCTCATAGATACTGGGAGCGCAGCTGATGTTTTTTTTCTCCAAATAATCCAAATCATGAAGAAAACAGACTTCATAACCACTGCCAACATCAAACTCAAAGGTTTTAATGGATCAACAGAAGTCGTTGTTAGCCGTATTAGTCTACCCGTCACTACAGGTCCCATTACCCTTCAAACTAACTTCATCGTCATTGACAAGAAGTCCGAATACCTTGGTATACTCGGACGAGATTGGCTTCACGCCATGCGAGCTATACCTTTGACCTATCATCAGACCCTTCGGTTCAGCAATCACGAGGGTACTTGGAGTTTGAAAGGATCTCAACGCCTTGCCCGCTCATCCGAGCACCCAGAGATCGACAAAACATGAAAAACTTTTCAGCCGCCCATAGCAATCACAACATCTTTCTATCCCCTTCGACTTTGACAGATACCACCCAACCCATCAAACCTACTATTTATATCAAACTCGACGGTTCTGGTCGGGGTATATTTATTGGAACCCTCCTTAACGAGTCAGAACGCCTTGAACTTTTTGAGTTCCTTCGAACAAACAAAGACATCTTTGCCTGGACATTTCATGAAATGCCTGGTGTCAACCCCAGCCTGGCCTACCACCACCTTGATCTCATCCCCTATTCCACAATAATAAAACAAAAGAAACGTATACTGGCACCAAGACTTCGAGACGCTCTGAACCTTAAAGTTGACAAGCTTATAGCCACCAGTTTTATCAGAGAAGTAAAGTACGCAGACTGGATAACGAACATCTTGGCAGTGCCTAAGAAAAATGGCAAGATCAGAATCTGCGTCGACTTTACAGACCTCAACAAGTACACTCCGAAGGATAGTTTCCCCCTCCCAACTATCTCAGCAATCCTTGACGCCACTGTTGGACACGAGCGCCTATCTATGATAGACGGGGCTTCGGGTTACAATCAGGTACCCCTCCTCCCCTAAGATCAACTTAAAACTTCATTTATAACTGAACAAGGCCTTTACTGTTTCAATGTTATGCCCTTCGGCCTTAAAAATGCCGGTACCACCTACCAACGCCTTGTCACATCCATGTTCAAACCCTTGTTTGGCAAATCTGCCGAAGTCTACATTGACGATATGTTATGCAAGAGCCTTCAGAAAAGCACCCATATCTAAGACCTCTCAGAAATCTTCTCAATACTTCGCACATATAATGTGAAACTCAACCCAGATAAGTGCCAATTTGGCGTGTCATCCAGAAAAAATTTGGGTCACCTTATCAGTAAACGCGGGATAGAGATTGACCCCACCCACATTCGATCCCTCATAGGCATGCCTTCGCCCCGAACCAAGAAAGACATCCAAAAAGTAGCGGGCAGAATAGCCACCCTCAATCGTTTTATTTCTAAATCCTCAGATCGATGTGCCTGGCTCTTTTCCCTCCTGTGCGATCAAGATGTCCACAAAGCAAAAAAGAAAAACAATCCTGAGATCAAATGGACCCCTGAGTACGAACAAGCCTTCCTTGAACTCAAAACTTATCTTGGTCGTCCACCAATCATCAGCACACCTATCAAAGGAGAAGCACTCTCTTTATACCCTACTGCCCCAGAAACTTCTCTCAGTTCAGTGCTCATTCAACTTGATTCCAGCATCAAAAAACCTGTATATTTTATCAGCAAAACCCTAACTCTCGCAGAAAATTGATATTCAAAACTCGATCGTTTACTCCTCACACTTGTCTATTCAGCCCGTATGCTCAAACCATATTTTCAGGCTCATCCCATCCGTGTTATTACCAGTTATCCCTTTTGAGAAGTACTCAGCAAAAAAGAAAAATTCAAAAGAGTGTAACAGTAGTCCGTATATCTTGGCGAACACGACATTACCTTCGAGAAGCAAATATCCCAGAAAGGCCAAGCAGTAGCAGACTTTCTAGCTGACTTACTGGTCAAAGATGTTGATTGGGAAGAACATGAAGACAATTTATCAGATAACCAACCCAAAATAGAAGATCCTTGGGACCCTCTCACTAGTTGGCGTTTATTTACAGGCGGATCAGCAGGACTTAATGGCTCAGGAATTAGTATTATCTTGATAACACCCACTAATGATCGCATATAAAAAGCTGTCAAACTTGCCTTTGAATGTTCTAATAACAAAGCAGAGTATGATGTCTTGATCCACGGCCTCGATCTCGCACTCGACCTCGGCATTCCCAAACTTGCAGTTTTTAGAGATTCTCAACTTGTTCAGAGATACTACACAGGAGTAAACCAAGCTAATGGTTGCATGGCTGATTACGCTCTTTTTGTGCGACAGTGCATGGACCGGTTCCCCAAAAAATCCACAATCATAAATTACCCTCGAGGAGAAAACATACATGCAGATGCCCTCGCTTATATAGCCGCTATTCTCGGGCAATCAGAATCTCAGACACTCCATATCGAAGTACTCAAACGCCCAAGTATCGACCAGATAGAAATTAATACCATCAATACTGGGGGCGAGAGTCACGATCCAGACAATTGGCGAACACCGTTTCTTCACTGCCTCAGCAATGCCAGCCTCCCAGACGATCCCAAAGCCAAACGGTCCTTACTTGAAAACTACCGCAGATATACTATCCATAAAAACCAACTACATCAAAAATCCCCAAATGGCGTCTTCCTTCGATGCATATCTTAAGCCGAAGCCTCTCAAATCTTTGCCGAACTTCATGAAGAAACCTGCGGTGCTCATACTGCTGGTCATTCTATGGCCCTTCGAGCTGCTACCCAAGGATTATTTTGGCCCGATATGAAAAAATAAGCTTTAGACTATGCAAAACAATGTGACAAATGCCAGCGTCACACTCACGACATCCACTGCCCCTCTAGGGACCTCTATTTCAGCCAAGTTTCTTGGTCATTTAAAAGATGGGCCATCGATCTCATTGGACCCTTCCCAAAAGCCTCGGGTAGAGGAGAAAACATCCTCGTCCTAACTGATTACTTTACTAAATGGGTCAAAGCTGCTCCTCTTTGCCGAACCAGAGAAGAAGAAGTTATCAAATTTTTATGGTAAAACATCACCACTCACTTCGGCTGTCCCCATATGATTTGATGCGACAATGGTCCCCAATTCGTCGATAGTAAAGTCAGAAACTTCATGAAAAAACCCAACATCATTCTCTCACCCTCAACACCTTACTATCCCCCGGGTAACGGTCAAGTCGAAGCAATCCACTAAAAAATTGTTAACGGTCTTAAGAAGAGAGTCGATGCAAAGAAAGGACGATGGGTTCAAGAGTTACAACACGTCCTTTTGGCCTATCGCACAACACCAAGAAAATCCACAGGATGCACCCCTTTCCTCCTGACATATGGGACCGAAGCTGTACTACCAACTCAATTCGAAGTACCCACCTGAGACCCTAACCTCCCAGACGAAGATAATGAGTTCAAACTTGCGTGCAACATGTTATGGATCGATGAGACCAGAGGCCGAGCTATCGCCAACCTTGGCCGTTACCACACTTCACTTCAAAAATCCTACAACAAGAGAGTTCGACCAAGACGTTTCAACATTGGAGATCTAGTACTTCGGCATGTCAATCAATCTTCGAAACCTCGAAATGCCGGCATGTTAGCCGAATCTTAGGAAGGACCCTACGTCGTCTACGATAAAATAGATAAGGGTTCTTATTACTTAATGACGAAAGATGAAGAGCCTCTACCAAACCCTTGGAATATAATGCAGCTGGTCTACTATAACAAGCCTTATCTCCAACCATGTAGAATTAATGCAATTCTGCATATTCAATAAACAAGATTGTTCCACCCAGACTTTGTCTCCATTTCCATTTTGTATTTATTGGTTTAACTTAGGTATCATGTCCAACTTTGTCTCGACTAATACTTGGGGGCGGCCATAAATTGCTCAAGTCTCCAATTTCGAGCAAACTCGAGGGGCAAGGAAGGTCGAAAGACCGGACCCTTGGGGATGCATTGGGGGAAATCAGATATTGCTTCGCTGTGGTTTAGGCCTTCAAAGTCCAGCTATTTTCTTGGTTGAACCTAGGTATCATGTCCACCCTCGCCTCGACTGATACTTAGGGGCTGCCATGAATTGCTCAAGTCTCAAATTTTGGGCAAACTTGTGGGGCAAGGAAGGTCGAAATACTGGACCCTCGGGGATGCATTGGGGGCGATCAAATATTGCTTCGATGTGGCTTAGGCCTTCGAAGTCCAGTCCTTTTCTTGGTTGAACCTAGGTATGATGTCCACCCTCGCCCCGACTAATACTTGGGGTCGGCAAACTTGAGGGGCAAGGAAGGTTGAAAGACCGGACCCTCAGGGATGTATTGGGGGCGATCAGATATACTTCGTCCATGAACTGAAACCGTCAAAATCCAGTCATTTTCTTGGTTTACCCCGGGTATCATATCCACCCTCGCCCCGACTGGTACTTGGGGGCGACGAATTGCTCAACTCTCCCACATTCAAGCAAACTTGAGGGGCAAGGATGGTCGAAAGACTGGACCCTCGGGAATGCGCTGGAGGCGATCAAATATTGCTTCGCTTTGGCTCAGGCCTTCGAAGTCCAGTAAATTTTTGGGTTTCCTCTAAGTATGTTGTCCCCTCGGCCCGACTGATACTTGGAGGCGACCTGGAAATTTTTCAAAATTTCAGCATCGTTGTGGCTTCGGCCTTCAATGTCCAGCAAAACATCCAGAATTCGATCTACATATCTTCGATACTCTTCAGGCTTTGATCATACTACAGTCATTCAAACAGATCAATTTCAACTTCAAACAGCTCGAATTTCTACTTCAAGCAGATCAAATTTCTATTCCAACAGATCAAACTTCTACAATCCTAAACAACAACCGTATACAAAAATACTAACTACAAAATGCAGAGTACATTCAACATATTATCCATCAGAGGAAGAGTTACAGTGCAATTCAAAGATTAATCATCAAGAGTCCAAAACAAGCATAATCAACAGAACGTGCATTCAAATTCTAACAATTCAAAGTCAGAGAGATAACACAATCCATCCGCAAGATAGATATCGAATCAGAAGTTCAGAATCAGTATGTTCATAAAATACGCATTAATATGTTTTGCATCAACTTCAGAAATTCAATAGATAACAAAATAAAAGCCCTACCAAGTTCAGAAACCAAAAAAAAAAGCCAGCAACAACAACATCGTTCACACATAGTACAACTCAACATTACAACCAGCAGAAGAAGATATAAGAACCCAGCCTCAAATACCTCATATGGGCGCAGTTGCACCTTCGTGCTCCACAGACACCCCAGCACCACCAACCTCAGCAACCTCATTCGAACCTTCAACCGCCAGACCATCAGTAGTGCCACCAATAGGTACGCCAAGAAGAGAAGTTTTAACACCACCCCCAGTACATTTAATTGCCTCCTCAACAATGTCCACCTCCCCTCCCTTTATCTGCAACTCAGCCCCCTCAACAAGTTCTAGAGACACATGATAAGGTTGCAATGTATCGGTATCATACCCCATACCATCTATAAACTTCTTCAACCTCACATTCTCCATGCATTCCTTATTATACTACCGCTGGAATCCCACCTTCTATTCCGCTTTCAGCCTTCCCACACGCCTTAATCTTGGCCGACCACTCTCGCACCAACCTTAACCGCTGCTGCTCGAGCCTCTCATCATAAGAGTCAGCAAGCACATCTATATCTTGCTTCAGCTTCCTAACTTGAAACACCCATGATGCCTCTTTCCCATAAGAAAGATTCAGGTTTTCCTTCACTTGCCGCAACTTTGCCTTTACCGACTTCATCGCCTTGTTGCAAGTCTCTATCCAGACTTCTGTCTACTAAAAATACTCAAGATATCAGTGAACCTTGAAACTCAAACAAATTGCAAGTAACCTCGAAATATCACTACAGAAAGCTATATATAGTTACCTGAGACATGTGCTTCTTTATCTCCTTCGAAGCTTCATCCGGGTTATCTTCCCAGAGCTCAACCATCGAGGCTTGCTTCGCCACAGCCTGCTCTTGTCATTCAGCCTCCATCATTTCTTCATCTTCCTCCATTGTATCATCCTCCCCAAGCACCTTACGTCTCTTATGTTGAATAACCTTCGATTGCTGCACCTTAGAGGCTTCGGGAGCTGCTCGACCCTTCCTTTATTTGGCTTGAGAAGACAGCTGTTTTGGTTTCATCCTCGATGCCTCTCCACCCCCTTCGGACACTGGTGCCGCTTGCTTCGCACCCCTCCGTGACCTCGGCACAAACTGGTAGTTCCTCGGCAACTCTTCCCCTCCCATTTCCTTTTACTCCTTCGAAATACCTACCCCTCTGTTTCTCATTGATCGTTTCGGCGTAGCGAGTACGTCTTGAAGCTGAGAATCCACCTTTTTTCTCCTTTGCCTTTTGATCTTGAGACTGTCAAACACCAAATTTACCCAGTCTTCACTAGCCTCAAGCAGAGTATCAATATAATTTACCGAATTATCCCAAGACGAACTCTTCGGACCTGTAGAGTAAAGCAAAAACACAGTTATCACGTATTTCAGAAACACATCAACATCAAACCCTTCGACAGTAAACTTACTTTTGTTATATACCCTATGATGCAACTTATAAGGGTTGTCCTCATCTACATTCTCCTAGTTACCCCTTACTATCAGTAAATCTTTATTCCACCCCCGGCCTGTCGAGCACAGATCAAAGAGCCAAGGTTTCTCTGGGTGACATTGGATATGATAGGTCCCCAGGTTTTGACTAGCCTTCCTCGAATTAAAGGTGATAATGACGAACCACTTAATTAAACTTCGACTCTCACCAACCAATTTTACATTCATCCCCTCTATCACCCTCATCATCTCATAAAAATTACCGTTCATCTGCAACGGAGCCACCCCCCATAAATTCAGCACTTCTTTCACCAGTCGCCGATGAGGAAGCTCTAGTCCCAATCAAATTTGGCCCATATAAGCCATAATCCCTTCCCCAGGGTCTGATCTGAAGGTCAACCCTGCCCCCGCAGCACTAAGAAACACCCCCACCTTCGAGAGTTCTAATTTCGTGGCAAATCGATCTAACCAAATTCTATTTTTAGCTAAAACGACACCTTCGACCTTATCTGACTCAGTCAAATCCATACTATCGCCCCTCTATACCTTACCTCCCTCCCTACCATCCGAAGGTCCTACATCACATCCATCCCCCCATACTGTCTCCTCTTCATCACTATCTTCGGTCATTATTGTCTTTCGACGTCTCGTGACCAAAACATCTTCAGCGGGTAGAATCATCGACAACGGGGCCTCGGTTACCACATCTAACACCTCTAAATTGCTACCCCTATCCATTGGGTCTTGACCAGAAGTACTAGCTTCGAGATCGCCGACCTCTTCATCCACCAGTCTCCACCTCGAAGCCCGACGGTCACGCATTTTTGCCTACAGAAGAAGAGGCATGCAATTAGGGTAGAAAAATTGACAATCCCGTGTCTATCACCCTTATCCCATCTATCCCTTCTAGATACTTTTCCCAACCTTAAATCTCAGATACAATACCTCCTCAAAAAAAAAACTCACCAAATCCCAGACTGGGTCGAAACCCAGTCCTAACAAGCCTCCTTACTCCCAGAAATAACCCTTAAACCTCAAACGCAAAATCTCCTACCCACCCTCTCAGATAGAGAACAAAACAAAATAAGCATGACAGAGATCAAGTGACTTTCCAATGGTTAGCAGTACTACCCTTGGATCAGCAAGATCGAACCAACAAAAGCAGCAGCACTCCCCAAGTTTGAAATAACGCATGTTTTCTTCTCCCAACTTTTGGATTCCCACAATACAGTAATCAATCTTCTCCCACTTATATATATCTTTGAAAAACAACTAAACCGCCTCGATTTCCTAAACACTATCATTGCCACGACCTCACTACCCCGACTTTTCGGCTCCAATGTGGCTTGACCAATTTACCCCTCACACCTCAAATGTGCGAACAACACCCTCGCTACCATCTGCTTACAAAACTCAAAGCTTCTCGAACCTTCTTTTCCCCTACTCAAAGCTAAACAATCAAGTTAAAAAGTCACATCATAACCATTTTTCTGTCATACGAGAAAAACAACATCATTACTTTATGCATACTACTCCGGGCGCTCGTACCAGTCTGATAGACCAGCCGTCTGGGCTGTTAGAACAGCTAGTCAAATCAAACTCAATCTTCGACATACTCTTGTACTAGAGTATTGGACCACTTCACGTCTCGAACAATCCTTAGCATCTAGCCTCAAACAAATTCATCTAAATACATCGACCTTCGATATCCAACACATCCCTTAACTCAAAAGTTTTGACCCTTCGACCGAATACATAGACCTCAGGCTTACAGATAAATTTTTCAGCTTCGCCACAGTTTACTTTTCCTTTTGACAAATTCATTTTTATCTTCAAACTACACAAACTATATATTTCGACAACTACATTATCCATTCAATATCAGATTGTATTACTATCACCCACAGTTCGAGAAAACAAGTTATTCAAAGGAATCATTTTTATTCATAAAAGCAGCTAACATTACAAACCTCGTACAAAACAAAACAAGAGACAACAGAAACAGACCAAAAGAAAGCAGCAACACCACCACATTACAGAGGATCCTAGCTATTAGCAGACTGCTCCTCTTCGACAATGGCTGCTGCATCTGCATCCTCTTGGTCCACTATATCCTCTGTGAAGCCCTTTAGAAGAGACAGTCGATGGTCGGGGAACAACCCCATCATCTGCACTATGCCCCACCAGTACGCAAAGGGAATGTCATAGAGTTGTACCCCAGGTTCCGCTTCAAAGAGGTCTGGCATTTTAGCATCAATATCCTCCTTTATTCTGAACCTCCGTTGAAGACCCAACAAAGCCTCCTGAATCCTCTTGGCCCTCACCGCCGCTTAATCTTCCTAAACCGGTACATTTTTAACCATGTTGATCAACAAACAAAGTAAGAGATAGAGAGAAAGATGCAGAACAGATGAAGAAGTTTCCTCCAACCTATCCCCTTTTATACCTACAAATCCACCATGACTTTCCCTCTCCCGTAACTGAATTAATGACAACCTTTCATTTCCAACCTCGAAAAGTCAACATGCAGCCTCTCTAACTTCCTAGACGTAACTGATTCATCGGTACATGCATTCAAACCTCATTCCCGTGGACCTCTAGTCGAGCACGTCACCCACATCGAGCATTCAGCCATTTTAACCATCGATTATTACAAGTAGCATTTCATCATACCTTCGACTATATCTCATTCTAATCATCATAACCCAGATAGCAATAACCTTTGATCATCTCTTTACCTCGCGCCTATAAGAGTATTCGCTTACATTCATCTACATTATCAATCACATACAACAATATAAGTACGCATAAAATACTTTCTCCATTCCAAACAGCAAATCTAACAAACAAATTACATTTTTACTACCACTCCAAACGCAAAAACAACCCCCTCCCACATAGCAAAATAGAAGCCTACATAAATACAAATATTTTCACCATCAACCCGAAGCACTACTTCCGGAAGGACCAGCTCTACTTGACGCGTTTTGCTCCTCGATGACCTCCTCTGCACAAATAAGACTTTTGGCAAGAGCTGTCCGAAAGAGATAGCGCCTCTCAGCAGTCATAAAATGAAACCTCAGCTATTCCCACAGATAAGAATATGGATTACCATTGAAGAACTCCTCAGGCCCTTCCTTCATAAGGTCCAGCATGTCCCAGCTCAGGTCATGTTGCCCAAAAAACTTCATATACAGTTTTGCCATCTTCCGCCTCACTCGACAATCACGAGCGAACCCTATCCTCTTCTGGTAACGCGTGTTCGGCATGGTATCCATCCAAATGTTAAGGGTATTGAGAAAGAACAGAAGACTATTGCAGATGGAAGAAGATACAGTATACCTCCACAATAACCCATACTTATAGGCTTCAATGCATTTATTACCCTATAACCACCTGCATATCTTAAAAACCCCTTTTTATTATTTTTCCGAAAAATAAGACAGTTAAACCTCTCAGATTCCAATACTGAACAGTTTTTTTAGCGAACACCTCTCTACCTGGCTTCGAGATCTTCGCTGAGAAGGGGCAAATGCAGTAGCCTACTCGTAGCCTTTGACAGACGGCCGAAACCCAATTTATAGCCTACTCGAATGTATCGAAGCCCACTCAATCCCTAAAATAGGCTCCCCAGAGATCCCCAAGAGACGAAGCTTCGACACCAGACAAAGCTTCGGAGACAGATTTGTACATTGTAGCAAACATCCTTTGACCATATCTACATATGGTCGAAGTATGATAAGACAGATAGCCAACCTACCAGACAAAGCTTCGAGAATGAATTCACATCCTACAGCAGAAATCCTTCGACCTCACTAACATACGGTCGAAGCAAGACAAGACAGATAACTACTTCATCAAATAAGACAGCGCAATGATTGGCCCGTTCATCTACAATGACTGGTCCAACCACCGCGCCGATCAGAGCCATCACCAATAAATATAGCAGTAACAGTACCGACAATACCAACGCCCATAACTCGTCAGGATTTTCTGACAGTGTAATCATGTAATCCTAACCCATACTTGGTGACTCAGCTCCCTATGTCTCTATAAATAGAAGAGAGGGGAAACCAAGCAGGGGTTAGAAAAATCATCTCTAGCCTCTTGTGTTTTACCTTCGACTGCCCTGTACTCGAACCTGTCATTTACTCTTTAGTAATACAATCCATCTAAAAAATCCTCATCAGAGGTCGTAGAGAGTCATATTAAAGCCTCAGCGCAAGTATTTATCTTTAGATAGATCTTATTTAAGCCAATTGCTTATATCCTCTGACTGAAGATCGAATCTACGTTGTGAGAACTAACTCCCCTTCTGAAGGGAGTTAGCTCCTTACAAGTACTATATGTAATATATTATACTCTGATGTAGGATGATTAAATATAAGTATTTCATTAATGTAAGGCCGACATACAAGATGATAAATTGGGTACGGTATGTAATAGATTATACTCTGATGTAGGACAATCAAACATAAGTATTTCATTAATGTAAGACCGACGTACAAGATGATAGATTGAGTACGGTATGTAATAGATTGTACTCTGATGTAGGACGATCGAACATAAGTATTACATTGATGTAAAACCGACGTACAAGATAGTAGATAAAAAATAGAAGAGTGTACTGTAATAGAATATTATTTGCGGTATAAATTCAATCTCTGTATGTTCCAAGGATTTGGTACACAATCTACGTGTTCGGTGGCGAGGTCGTAAGAACCAAATCTACTTTTTCCAATAATGATAAAAGGTCCTTCCCAATTCTCTGTGAGCTTCCCAGCATTGAGTTCCTTGCGATGTTTTGGTATCTCTCGTAATACGAGATCTTTAATTTCAAACACTCTATGACAAACTTGTTTATTATATGATCTTACCAAAGCCTGATGATATCTTCCCAAGTTTGTAACTGCACTGTCTCTTGTCTCTTTGATCCAATTGATCTTGCATGCCAACTAGAACTCATTTTCTTTGTCGATCATGGTATGATCTCGTAGTGGGTAATGATATTGAGTAGGGATGATTGCTTCTGTAGCGTATGCTAATAAGAATGACGTGTAGCCTATTGATACATGAGGTGTTTTGCGATATGCCCAAAATGCGTGTGGTAGTTCTTGTACCCAGTTACCCTTCTTTTATGTCAATCGTTTCTTGATGCCATCAACTATAGTTTGATTGGTAATCTCTTCTTGCCCATTTCTTTATAGGTAATAGGGATTTGAAGGAGAGTGAATGATGTTATGCTGATTGAGGAAGTCAGCGATCTTGGATCCGACGAACTGAGTTCCATTATCGATTCTGATGAGGTGAGGGTATCCATAACATATTATAATAGTTTCCCATATAAACTTGATGACTTCATCTTCATGAGTTTGACACAAAGGGACTGCTTCTACCCATTCGGTGAAGTAGTCTGTGGCTACTAAAAGGTGCTTCTATTGACCTGGTACAGTTAGGAACTCTCCCACGTGGTAGAGGACCCATTGCTTAAGTGGCCAGACAACTTTGCTAAAATGGAGTTCTAAGGTTGGAGATCGAATTTGGGGTCCATGTCGCTGGCAGGCATCACACTTGCTTGCATATTCAATGGCCTGAGCTTTCATCTTAGGCCAAAAGACTCCTTGAGTAAGAGCTCGGTTTGCAAAAGATCATCCTGCTACGTGTGATCCACAAGTACCATCATGAAGGTCTTGTAGAAAATTTTGAGCTTCTTTGGTAGATAAACATCAGAGATATGGTCCTGTGACCGATATTTTGATAGGGCAATTTTCATCAATGACATAACATTTTGCATTGTCTAGCACCTATCTTCGTTCAGTAGGATCCTTGGAAAGTACTCCATTGAACTAATTTTTGGGGCCTATATATGTAAGGAAAGGTTATCTCCAATCGTCCTCGTCCCTTTCACCGCCCCCATTATTAACAGAATTTAAGTTGATAATGTTAATGCTGGGTTAGATACTACTTTGATCTTCAAATAGTGAGCTTCTGTTCCCAGGACTCCAGCCAGATAGGCAAGGTAGTATAAGTGTCTATTTTTTCCATGAGGCAGAAGTTCGATAGTTGCCTTTTTGAATTTGCTCATTCTGTCGGCTACTGCTGCAGTGTAGTCGACCATCGTTCCATTTTTCTGATACTTGCCTGTATAGTGGTTCATAATTAATAAATAGTTTGTTTACACATACAGTTCGAGTACACCGATCTCTAGAGCCATATCAAGTCCAGGTATGAGTGCTTCGTACTTGGTCTCATTATTGGTAGCTTCAAAATTGAGTCGTCAGGATTTCTCAATTCTATTATTAGATGGTGTGATTATAACGATCCCAATGCCTGACCCAGCTGGCCCGGCAGAACCGTCAGTGAGAAGGTGCCAACCCTTCTTGGATATCCAATCTAATTTTTCTTCAAACTGTTCTTCAGTGATGTCTGTATGATCTTCTTCGAACTGAGTGAGCTTAAAAATATTGTTTTAACTTTTGTGATGTATAAATGAGAGCTAAAAGTAGTTTCTCAATCTTTGTGTACCGTGCCACTGCAGGAGTGAGCATTTTACTAATGAAGTAGACAGGTCTCTATATTTTCTCATCAAGTCGAATGAGTACCGAGCTTAGTGATTTGTCAGTGACTGTAAGATAAACTATAAGTTCTTCTCCTTCTTTAGTTGTAGACATGACAGGTAGCTTCCCGAAGTAGCGTTATAATTCCTGAAACGCTGCTTCACATTCTGTAGTCCATTCAATCTCAGGGTCTTTTTTAGGTTTCTTCTTCTTTGTCCCTTCGTGCAGTAGGTTGAATAACCATTAATAATGATCTAAATATTTGAGACAAAATGATTGATTGCTGCGATCTTTCCTGCTAATTTTTGTACGTCTTTCTTCATTTATGAAGAAGGTATAGACAACAGTTCCCGGATACGATCTGGATCAGCTTCAATTCCTTGCTTGCTGATTAGATATCCTAAAAAATTTCCTGACTGGACCATGAACTTAAATTTTTTAGGGTTTAGTTTCATTTTATAGGATTGAAGAATCTCGAAAGTTGTGTGTAAATCGGCTACGTGGTTCACCTTTTTGAGACTTTTGCACAACATATCATCAATGTAAACTTCTATCATTTTTCCAAGGTGAACTTTAAACATATGTGTCATCAGTCTTTTATAGGTAGCTCCAGCATTATTAAGACCGAATGACATGACTTTGTAACAGTACAATCTATATTTTATGATAAAAGCTCTATTTTCTTGATTTTTGGGCAATAGAGGTATCTGGTTGTACCCTGATGTGGCATCCATTATGGACAAGAGTTTGTATTCTGCGGTTGAATGAGCAGATGGCTGATGATAGGAAGTGGAAAACTATTTTTTGGAGTATGTTTATTTAGATCCGTGAAATCCACAGATACTCTTATTTTGACATTTTTCTTTGGTACTGCTGTGATGTTCCAAATCCAATCTAGGTAATTAGCTTTTCAAATAAAACCAACTTCAATGATTTTGTCGATCTCTTTGTTGACTTCTTCACGGAGTCTTGCAGCTTGAGTTCTCTATTATTGTTTGACTACCTCAGCTTTATCTTTCAAACTCAACTTGTGGCACGCCAAACTTGGGTCGATGCCTGGCTTCTCGTGGAATGTCCATGAGAAGACATTACTGTTGTCTTTGAAAAGTTGAATGATAGCATTGCGCTCTGATGTGGCCAATAGAGTCCTGATGAAGGTACCTCATTTAACTCCACTAATCTCGATGTACTCTGTAGGTTCTGTGTTTGGCAGTTCGTGTTCTAGAAAGTTTTTTGTAAGGTTCCCTGTGGTTTTCTGTAATTGCTATGTGAGCTGTGGCATAGATTGTTCTGTCACCGTGGTAACAAAATCTTCACAAGCTCGAGCAATCTTCTGACTACCTTTGATTTCATAAACACCTCCATTTCAATCAAAGTAGAGTACCAAATGGTAGGTTGATGGGATAAATCGTATATTGTGCAGCCAATAGCGTCCCATAATGCCCAAATAATGTGATCGCACATTGAGAGTATAAAAAACTACGTCAACAGTTACGGGTCTGACAGTGATAGGAATTATGATCTTTCCTACTCATTCTTCTATTGAACCATTAAATCTATTGATGTCAACATTGCTAGGCTGAACTTTATTAGCCAGCCCCATTTGATATATTGTGCTTTAAAAGATTAGTTTGATATTGCTGCCGGTATCCACCATCATGGTGTGCAATACAACATTCCTCATTTTCAGCATAATCACGAGCGCATCATGATGAGAAAAGTTGACATGGTGTACATCGCAATCTTTGAAAGTGATTCTAGTATGGTATGAGTTAGATGCAGAGAGTAAATAGGCTTCTTTGTCGACCATGGATAAGTCGTGGCATTGGCCGAGGCAACGTCTTTTCCCTC
The DNA here is from genome assembly GCA_014058105.1 of Kingdonia uniflora. Classification (NCBI taxonomy): domain Eukaryota; kingdom Viridiplantae; phylum Streptophyta; class Magnoliopsida; order Ranunculales; family Circaeasteraceae; genus Kingdonia; species Kingdonia uniflora. The sequence continues at coordinate 1,227,471 of JACGCM010001217.1, read as the reverse complement.
TGGACGACCAGTTGATGGTTTAATTTTCGATGAAATAGCTGAGAGAGATGTGATATAAATGTTTTACTTTGACTGCCTTTTCTATATGTACAATCTCAGTTGGAAGTCTGTAACTCCCATTTTTATACCTTTCAACGTCTATGATGTACTTGTACATTCATCCATCCGCAAAAATAAACTCCAGTAACCATTGTAGAACGATGCATGGTTCTGTGTCATGATGTTGAACTTTGTGGTATACGCAGTACAGTTTGGTTTCATAGGGTTGGATATATTGGGCATTGCAGAAAAATTTATTCATCTGGAGTATGGGATATATGCTGGCTATTGTGACATTCATCTTTGGAAGACAGGGCTTGGGTATATTATTCCCCTTTCGAGGTTAATCATCGTTAGACATGGTACGTTTCTTGTATCTTCCCTTATTACCACTACGGTCTGGTTCTGTGGATTGATCTCATGATGTCAAGGTCAATTTCTGAGTGTACTGTGCTTCAGGTACCATTCTTTCGAGATCAATATATCCATTGACCTTTTCGATCATATCCTCTAAGGTCGTTGGTTTATTTAGGATTAGATACTCCTTTGCTCTTCCATCCACGAGCAAAGTGTAGGGGCCTAACTTCTTTTGGAGGGGAAGTTGGCACTTACAACACGGGGTTGATCTTCAATCAAAAGAATGCAAGTAAATAATCTGAAGTACGAATAATCTATAGAAAAATACTTGTGTAGAGGCCTGAATGTGACACTCTACGACCTTTGACGAGGATTTTTAAGACTGATTTTATTACTGAAGAGTAATCAAAGGTTCGAGTACTGGGTTTTACAGGGTGGTCGAAGGTAAATTGCAAAGAGGCTGGAGGAAATTTTTCTAACCCTTCCTTAGTTCCCCATCCCTCCTATTTGCAGAGCATAGGATGGGCTGAGTCACCAAGGTTAGGTCAGATTACAAGGGTACTGTCCGGATATCCCGGCGGGCGTATGGGCGCCCGACATGTCTGTACTGCCACTGTAACAGTTGTTGGAGATGTCTCTGTACTTTGGTACTATGGCAGTGGTTGGGCCTATCACTATAGTTGCAAGGAAAAATCACTGCGCCATCTTGTATATTGAGTTGGTTGCCTGTCCCATCATATTTTGACCATGTGCAGATATGGTCGAAGAGTTTCTGCTGCGATGCGTGTAGTCCATCCTTGAGACTTGTTCAGAGTCGAAACTTCGTCTTCAGGGGATCTCTGGAAGGCTTGTTTTGCAGATTGAATGGGCTTCGATATATTCGAGTAGGCTGCAAAGTATCCTTCTAGTGTCTGAGTGAGGTCGAAGGCTACGAGTAGGCTACTACATTCGCCTCCTCTCAGCGAGGGTCTCGAAGCCATGTGGAGAGGCGTTTGCTGAGAAAACTATTTTGCCCTGAAATTTGAGCGGTTTGACTGATGGTTTTCGGATAAGTAATAAAAGAAGGCAATTAAGAGGTATAGGTGGATATAGGTTAATCAATGAAATGAGGCTATAAGTATGGGTATTGGAGTAGGGGTACTGTGTAACCTTTTTCCTTTTCATTCTTCTCTCTTTCTACTACAAATTTTGAAATCTCTATCGATACTACGCCCAACACGCGATATCAGAAGAGGAGGGGGTTTGCCCGGGACCGTCGCGTAGGGCGGAAGACTGGTGAACTGCATATAAAGTTCTTCGGTCATCATGATCTGAACTGGGATATGCCCGAACTGGTAGAGGTAGAGGCTAGAGAACTCATCAATGGGGAGCATTATGGCTATCTTTGGGACCGACTGAAGTACGACTTTACTACTGCGGAGAAGTGCTATCTCTTTCTGTAGGATTTGGCCGAATGCCTTGTTTGGCAGAAGAGGAGATGGAGAAGCAAAGCGCTGTGAGTTGAGTTGGGCCTTCTGGAAGTAGGGCAGTTATTTGAGGTGCTGAAGATTGGTACCTTTGAATTGTAGAGGTTTTTGTTTGGGTTGGTTGTAACACTGTATTTAGGTTTGAAATTTTGCTGCTGTATTTAGGCTTTTTGTTTGGGTTTGTTATTGGATGTGGTGGAACGAAATGAAAATAATATTTTGCTACAATTTGAGTTTTTGTAACTGCTAGGCATTAATGAATAGGCTCGTAGTCGCGATAGCAAACTTTCCTCATCTAATGCTAACAGGTAATACTGATAAACGCTGCAAAAGGTGTTCTCGAAGTGTAATGATATAGTCAAATGTAATTAACTGGTAGGCTTTGAAAATGGTCGATGGTTCGATGAAAAAGCTTCGACTGTAAGGCCTCGTAAATGGTGTATTCATGCGTGTGAAGCAGAAACTGATACATCTGGGAAGTTAAAGAGGTTGGCTGCTGAGTTTTTGAGGTGGGGAATTGAAGATCACAATTAATACGGCTAGGGAAGAGGAAAAGTTGAAATTGGATTTTGGGTATAAAAGGAACTGTTATAGAGAGGATTTCCCATTGTTCTGTAATCATTCTTCATCTTTTTTCTTATTTGCTCGGATCGGAATGGCTGCAAATGTACCCGCACAAGAGAATCATACGGCAGTGAGAGTCAGGTGAATACGGGAGAAGATGGTAGAGCTGTGATGGAGGTTCGGTATTGAAGAGGAGATTGATACTGAGATGCCAAATCTTTTTTAGGCGGAACCCGGGTCACCCATTCTTGGCATACCCTTCGCATAGTGGTGGGGAATATTATAGATGATGGGGCCGTTACCCGGCCATCGGTTATCTCTTCTTGAGGGATTTGTGGAGGATATAGTGGACCAGGAAGATGCGGATGCGACAGACGTGGTTGAAGAGGAGCATCTCGCTGATAATTAGGGTCCTCTGTCTGTTGGGTACTTTTGTTGTTGTTTTCTTCTGTTCGTCTTCCTTTCTATTTTTTTTTGACAAGGCTTGTAATATGTTTTGTCTTTCTGAATGAAAATGGTGTTTGGAAGTACTATTGTAGTAGTATTCTTGCTCTTCATAGGTAATAATTTGAGTTATCGAACTGAAAGTAATAGTATAATCTAAATTCTTGAAGTTGTATTGTGAGCTATCGATTTAATAGTATAACTGTCAAAGTATAGTGTTTGGATTGTCTAAGAAACATCTTGAATTGGCAAAGTAAAAAGTTGTAGTCTGTTGAAGTGGGAGTAATATCTGTCGAAGCTGAAAAGATTTATATGTTGGTGCAAAAGGTTGGGTCTGTAAGCATAAATGTTTAAACTGTCGAAATGTATGATTGTAATCTGCCAAAAGGTGAATGTGATCTGTCGATAGACAAAGGGTAATCTGCTGAGATAATAGAGGCTCGAGGTTTTGAATTGACGAATGTGCTGTAGATCGAATGTCGATATATTAGAGAGCCAAATTTGAGGTTATCTGCTAATGAGCTTTCGAGACGTAGAGTGGTCGATTACTTGAATTTGAGGAGTGTGTCGAAGGTTTTAATTGATTTGACTGGTCGTACTAATAGCCTAGACGGCTTGTCTGCTAGAACAGTACGCCCACCTGGGGCAGTGTACCGTAAAGATAATCATAATTTTTGCTCGTATTACATAAAAAGTTGTGACTTGTCTGTTTGGATTTGACTGCTTAACTTTAAGTGAGGGTGAAAGGGTTCGAGAAGCTTTAGTTTTTACGGGTAAGTTGAAGTGAGTGTGCCGCTCATACGTGAAAAATATGAGGGGTAAGTCGGTCAAAACACATTATAGCCAAAAAGCTAGGGTAGTTGGGTCGTGGTAATGATAATGGTAAGAAATTCGAGGCGGTTTTGGTTTTTTGGGAGAGTATATAACTGTGAGATGAGTAATTACTGTACTGTTTATTGTGAAAAAATCAGAGAGAGTGAGGAGAAGAGAACGTGCGCCCTTGGTACTTTAAGAAAAGTTGCCAAAGTTGTTTAATTGATTTTGTTGTTCTGAGTATAGTGATTTTAACACAGGTATGTGACTTGAACTCTGCCAATTTTTGTTTTGATTTTTCTCCTGTGTCGGAAAGTAAAATGTCTACGTTTGGGGTTTGGAGATTATCTTCGAGGATAAGAGAATTCATGTGTCTAGGTTTTGACCCATTCTGGGATTTTGGGGGTTTTGAAGGAGGCACTGGGTTTAGAATCGAGGTGTCGAATGTGTGTAAATATGTTGAAGTGGGTAGGTGGGCTATGGGCTATTGACATGTAATTATCAAATATATTAGTCTAATTGTGTGCCTCTTTTACTGTAGGGTAAGATGCATACCGGTCAAGCTTCGAGACAGAGGCTGATAGACAAAGAGATTAAAGCATTTGAAGTTAGTATTTTTGGTGGTGCCCCAATGGATGAGGGTAGTGACTTAGAGGTGTTAGATGTTATAACTAAAGCCCCTTTGTCTATGGTATTGCCCGCTGGTGAGCTACCGATTACGAGATGTCGTAGGACGGTAGTGACTGAGGATAGTGAGGATGAGGAGATAGTGTGGTAGGAAAGAAGTGAGGGTAATGTGGGGCAATTTGGTGGTAGAAAGGAAGTATGGGGGAATAGTGATTAAAGTAGGGATTCGATTGAGTCAGATTGGGTTGAAGGTGCCGTTTCAGCTAGAGATAGAGTTAGATTAGATCGTTTTGCTGCCAAGCTGGAGCTGTCAAAAGTTGGGGTATTCTTGAGTGTGGCGGGAGCAGGGTTAACTTTTAAATCCGACCCTCGGGAAGGGATAATGGCTTATAGAGGTCAGATTTGATTAGGAATGGAACTTCCTCTTCGCAGACTGGTGAAAGAAGTTCTAAATTTTTGGGAGGTTGCTCCAGTGCAAATGAATGAAAATTTTTATGAGATGATGAGGGTTATAGAAGGGATGAATGCAAAGTTGAACAGTGAGGGGAGGGGTTTGATTAAGTGGTTTGATATTATTACCTTCTACTTGAAGAAGGCGAGCCAGAACCCAGGTACCTACCACATCCAATGTCACCCAGAGAAGCCCTGGTTCTTTGATCCGTGTTCGACGGGTTGAGGGTGGAATAAGTATTTATTGATAGTAAGGGGCAACTACGAGAATATTGAGGGGAAGGACCTTTATAAGTTGCATTATAGGGTGTATAATCAGAGTAAGCTTGTTGTCGAAGGATTGTTGTTAATGTATGCCTTGAATAGGTGGTAATTATATTTTATTTGTTCTGCAGGTCTGAAGAATCTATCGTGGAACAATCCAAGGAACTATATTGATACTTTGCTCGAAGCTAGTGAGGATTGGGTCAATTTTGTTTTTTATAGTCTTGGTGTCAAGAGGCAGAGAAGGAAGAAGGCGGATTCCCTGCTTCGAAGTATACCCGTTACGCCGAAGCCATCGAAGAGAAGGAGAGGCAAAGGTAATTCAAAGGGGTCCAGAAGAAATGGGAGGGGAAGAGTTGCCAAGAAATTTTCAGTATGTTCCAAAAATGTAGGGGGGGTCGAAGCAAGCAGTGCCAATGCCCGAAGTGGTTGGCAATGCTTTGAGATTGAGGTCGAGGCTGGTGCCAACATAGATTGAGAAGGGGAAGGGTTGGGTTATTTTTGAAACTCTGAAGGTGCAGCAATCGAAGGTTAGTCAGCGCAAATGGCGTAGGGCGCTGGGGGAAGATGATACAGCAGATGAGGATGAAGAGATGACAAAGCTAAATGATAGGGGAAAGCAGTAGCCAAACATTCTTCGATGGTTGAGCTCTACGAGGGCGACCCGACGAGGCTTCAAATGAAATAAAGAGGAGTATGTTTCAGGTAAGTATCTATGAATTTCTTCTGTGAGAGTCTGAGATTTCTTTTGAGTTCTTCGAGTTTCGGGGGGTATTGATTTTTTGAATATTCTAGCAGACGGATGCTTGAGTGCAATCGTGCAATAAGGCAATGAAGTTAGTAAAGGGGAAGTTGCGAGAAGTAGTGGAAAGTCTAGATCTTTCTCGGGGGACTGAGGCGTCATTGTTGTCTAAAGTCAAAAAGTTTAAGCGAGATCTGGCGGCGATCACTGAAACATTTGATGAGAGGCTCGAGCTTCAGCAGTTAAGGTAGGAGTGGGAGTGGTCGGTAAAGCTTGTGGTAAAATTGAGGGAAAAAGCAGAATAGAAGATGAGTTACCAGCGGTAGTTTGATGATGAATGTAAGGTAAATGTCAGGTTGAAAGTGTTTATAGAAGATAAGGGGTATAACCCCGATATGTTGGAGCCCTTCCCTGTTTCCCCAGAACTTATTGATGGAGATGATTTGTAGATGAATGATGGGTTATCAGTAAGGCTGGTAGGAAAAAGGTGACATAACAGGTACTCAGCCATTGAATAAAGGCTCAGAGCATTTTAGAATTTGAGAATGTGTGATTGAGGGTCTGTATTGTGGTATTTGCTGAGTTTGGGGGCACATAAATTAGGGGGCATCTCGATAGGAAGAAGTTTGGGGCAAATAAGGTTATTTAGTCTATTCCATGAGTTAGGTTTTGGGCTCACACTGACCTGAATGGCAGGTTGTACCATGAGGTCGAAGTCTTGCTACGCAACATAAGCGGGATGAGGGGGGATTGAGGGTTTCGAGGATGGTGAATTCGAAAGGGTGAAATATGTTCCACGCTGTGCTACTCAAGATGTTCACAAGCAGGGCGGCGTATGGGGTGTCTAGAGGATCGGAGGGTTGATTCAGAAGAATTTTCTATGGGGTGAATACCGAGATGGATAGAGCCGGTATGAGAAATATTTTGGGGAGCACCTTCGGCTTGGATACGGCCCTGGGCTGCTCTAAGAATGGGTAAGGGTCCCTGACGGGCGCGGGTAGACATGCACGACGGATCTGGTACTTGGGATGGGCGAGTAGGTTCTAGAGGCTGTAGTCTCTACAATTCTCGAATGGTATTGTGTAATTCGTTGATTGCCCAATTTTGTCTGTTCTTATCATCCTGACGGTGGTTCCGTTCAGTTTCCAGCTCCAGGCGGTAGTTTTTATGCTCTTGGTTAAGTTGTGCATGGTGGTGCACCTCGGCTTGAGCGACTTGTTGAGATAGTAAGGCTATTTAGTTGGCCACTTCGTTGATGGAGATGCTGGCATGGGTTGAACTGGAGTAGAGGTTGGGTGCCATTGAGGAAAATCTATGGAAGTTGAAAACAAGGGGAGGGAAAAAGAAAAGGAGATTGGAAGAGTGGGAAGCATAGACGGCGCCAATTATAGGGGCCTAACTTCTTTCGGAGGGTAAGTCCGCTCTTACAATACGGGGTTGATCTTGAATTAAAGGAATGCAAGTAAATAATCTGAAGTATGAACAATCTATAGAAAAATACTTGAGTAGAGGCCCGAATGTGACGCTCTACGACCTCTGATGAGGATTTTTAAGAATGATTTTATTACTGAAGATTAATCGAAGGTTCGAGTACTGGTCTTGCAGGGTGGTCGAAGGTAAACTGCAAAGGGGCTGGGGGGAATTTTTCTAACCCTTCCTTAGTTCCCCATCCCTCCTATTTATAGAATATAGGATGGGTTGAGTCACCAAGATAGGTCAGATTACAAGGGTACTATCCAGATATCCCGGCGGGGTTATCGGTACCGGACATGTCTGTACTGTTATTGTAACAGTTGTTGGAGATGTCTCTGTACTTTGGTACTGTGGCAGTGGTTGGGCTTATCACAATAGTTGCAAGGACCAATAACTGCACCATCTTGTCTGATGAACTGGCTGCCTGTCTCATCGTATTTTGACCATGTGCAGATATGGTTGAAGGGTTTCTGATACGATGTGTGTAGTCCATCATCGAGGCTTGTTCAGAGTCGAAGCTTCATCTTCAGGGGATCTTTAGAAGGCTTGTTTTGAGGATTGAATGGGTTTCGATATATTCGTGTAGTCTGCAAAGTAGCCTTTTAGTGTCTGAGTGGGGTTGAAGGCTGCAAGTAGGCTACTACATTTGCCCCCTCTCAGCAAGGGTCTCAAAGCCATGTGGAGAGGAGTTCGCTGAGAAAACTCTTTTGCCTTAAAATTTGAGCGGTTTAACTGTTGGCTTTCAGGTAAGTAATAAAAGAGGGTAATTAAGAGGTATAGGTGGTTATAGGGTAATCAATGAAATGAGGTTATAAGTATGGGTATTGGAGTAGGGGCACTGTGTAACCTTTTTCCTTTTCATTTTTCTCTCTTTCTGCTACAAATTTTGAAATCTCTATGGATACCACGCCCAACATGCGATATCAGAAGAGGATGGGGTTCGCCCGGGACCGTCGCGTAGGGCGGAAGACTGGTGAACTGCATATAAAGTTCTTTAGGCATCATGATCTGAGCTGGGCTGGTGGGAGGTAGAGGCTGGAGAGCTCATCAACCTTCGAGTGCTTGAGTGGGGTTGAAGGTTGCGAGTATGCTACTACACAAGGCATTCGTAAACGTAGAAATGGTAATCTTCTGGTCGAGTCGTTCTACCTTTCGGGCCAACTCCAAGAATTTCTTTGTAAACGTCTCGAGCTTTTCTCCTGGACTTTACTTAAGGATGAATAGAGAATAAAGATTTTCTTCCTTATCTCTGTTGTGTGAATAGTTCTTAACAAAAAGCTCTTGTAACTATTCGAAAGTCGTAATAGATCCTTCTGGAAGTAAATGGAACCATCACAAAGGATTGCCTAATAAACTAGTTGGGAAGAGTCAGCATAGAATGTAGTTGGATGTCAAATGTAAACCTAAAGCATGCTGGAACTCTTGAATGTGTTCCACGATATCAGTCCCCTTGTATTTGCAGATTTTTGGAGTGTGAAAATTAGTGGGGACTTTGCCATCCAAGAGCTCCTAACTAATTTGGATTTCCTGTAATTTGTTGTGAATTCCCTTACCAATTTAAGCCTGAGCTTCGAGCAATTCATTGATCCATTTTTCAACATGTTCCTGAGTTACATATTGTCGAGCTGTAATGATTAGGCGTGTGACGCATCCTTCTCAAGGATAGTAGTTGCCACTCCCTTCAATTAAATGATCTTTCGCTAGAATCCAAACTCTTTGTTGTAGAATCTCTATTTTTCTGGCTCCTGCGAGGCCGCCATGAACTTCTTGGTGGACCTCTTATACTTGGATAGGCTCGACCTCCAGCTATAGATGGTTAGATCAAAGTATACCTCCCAAGTTATTGGCGGGAGGTCCTAGTCTGTCATGAACGGAAATTTGCGAGCCTTCTGGTTGTAGGCCTTTGTTCGTTAGGATAGCGATCTGTTGACCCTGCAGAACCTTCAGCGCATCCTGTATACTTGCTAGTTGTTACGCTAGAGAGGCACACCTTTTTGTTTTAGAGTTTAAATTGTTCCGCAGCTCTGCTAGTGCAACATTTTCCTCTGCTAAAGTAATTGGCATGTTTTGACCATGAAGTATCATTTTGAGAAAAGATAATTAGCAGGTTTTGAGATAATAGGATTGAGAATTATGGTTCCCACAGACGACACCAAATGTAATAGCCTAATTTTGGAATTTGAACTTAGCCTTTACACCAGATGTGGTTAGAATGCTTAAGAACAGTAAATAACTAACAAGATAATTTAGCGTGGAAATCCTTTAAATAGGCTAAAAATCATGACTTTTCTTGAGGATTTTGAGAAAGGGAAAGGGATATTATCGAGATTGCTAGCTTAATACAATAAGTATTCTAAGTGTAGAATATTAGAGCAAGGATTCAACCGTCCTTCATCTCCAATTCTCTGGTCCTATTTATAGGTCTTATAATATGACTGCTTGGCGACCATAAAGATTCTTAATGACGGACGTTACAGAATATATACATTTGGTGGTCTTTGACCTAATTGTGGAATGGTCTGATCTTGCTTTCTTGTAACGACTTCATTGATGATGATGTGTCTGTTGATTCGAACTGTTATGCTATAGGTCAAAAATGGCGAATTGAGCCAATAACTACAAAGCATTATTTACTGTGCCACGTGTATGTTTGATGAGGTTGAAAATTCTTATGGTGGTCGGATGAGGCATGAGTCCGAGAAGCGGAATAAGCTACTACAAGTAGTACCCATGTGACATGTGTGTAACATGTGATATAGAGAGAATGTATAGGTGTATGAGTGTGTAAGGGGATTTAATACCCTAGACATACTTTGATCTTTCTCGAATGGCCCGGTAGGCCGGGCTGGCTCAAACTTAGACTTGGGATTGGGCAATTGGCTCTGGAGGCCTTGGTGGCCCTTTGGGCTTGGGCAAGGCTCACCCTAATCTTTTTAACCCAAAGTTATCTTGGGCTTGGGCATGACTTGGTTGTTTAGTATTTGGTTTTCACATTCTTTTATCCACAACAATAGAGACCTGATCTTTAGAAGGACACGTCTCTCACGTTTGAATAGAGAGAATAAGAGTGCCATTGTAAAAGTTCTTTCTATAAATATCTTTGTTTACCACTTTCTAAAATACTGCAGAGAAAACCAGTTTCATCTCTTCCTCTCTGCCCTTGTTCAAACTCACTCTCTCTCGTGTTTATGGTTTGGTGAGGTGTGAAATAATTATTGTTACTGTACGTAGACTTCCGGTACTGAAGCTACTATATATGCTCGTTGTATCCTTGGAGAGATCTGACAATTTACTTGTACCCGAGGTAAGTCGAAAAACTCTTTAAAGAGAGTGCAACCCACGCCTCGAGCTGTTACTATTTTTGTTACCGGAGCTGCTAGTACGTTACTTGTTGTGTTGTTTACAAGAGTTTCACTTGTATACTTTGTTGTTCTTTGCGGTTCACCGAAGTATTACCACCGCTATGCATTACTGTTGTGTGATGTTTAATGGAGTGTTACCTTCTGAATACTTTGTTGTTGCTGCTGTTTACAACTATGTTCTTGCTGCTGCCTGTAACTGCATTACTATCGCAAAACAAACCTGTATTACTGCTTGTTCTTACAGTTGCTGCCTGTTAATTACTGCTTACTGTTTGTTACCGAAGTGCTTGCTACTATCTGTGACCGTGTGTACCTGTTGTTATCACCAGAGTAATAGTTGTTGTTCTGAGTTGTTGTTGCTTCTTCTTCATACTTGTTGCTACTAAACAAAGAGGAAAGCTATTTTACAGGTTCCTTTAACATTTATTTTACAAAAGTATTTCGTGACTAAGTTGCATGAATATCCAAACCTATAGAAGTATATAAGTAGGTAGATAGCAGTACCTTCATTGAGTGTGACTTGAACAGATCAGCAAAATCTGTGCACGAGATCCAGGCCGGAAATAAAGATTCACATATCTTTACAAAGAGCTCTTTCTTTTCGGGCTTCAATAACTCTTCATTTGGAGCAAGATTTCTGGGGCACGAAGATATGAAGATGATAGTGCCACCAGGGGATGCAACACGTACCAACTCGCTCACAAACTACCAGTTAAATAAATTAAGAAGTTATATGAACCAATGAAACCATCACTTAAGAAACTCGACATGATTAACACCAATCTGGTCAAGATATCAGTGGAATAAGATTCCTGAAAGTCTTATTAGGGATCGACCCTAGCTTAAATAAGTTATTTTCCAATCTCTTCAAATTTTAGATGTAAACGTAACAACTAACTTCATTATAGAAAGAAGAGTTGGGTATCTTTGCTTTTTCAGACACGCATTCTCCACAACATATGGACCAAACAAGATCAAATTTCCCATCAGGAAAGCATAGTTGAAGTGCATCTCCAACTTGAAACGTAACCTGAAAAACATAACTATTAATGTAACAGAAAATTAAATTGCAAGTGAACAAATTTTAAGGGAAACATGCAATTGGTATGGGCAAGATGTATGTATGGTCGCTATCAAGGGGCGGATCTCAGAGCCAAAAAATTTTGGTCAAGTTCTATAAAAATATGAAATGGTTGAATGGCAGGAGAGGCAAAAATCAAACTCAACTACCCAAGCAACATTAATTTTATATTATTTTCTTAGTAAAGTAACTTTACATGATAAATTGCAAGGATGGATTTTTTAAGCTTCAGCATGTAAAAAAGACATTTGAGTCATGGTTACTCCCCGCTAAAGCCCAGGCCCACCCACCAACATGTAAGAAAATGTAGAAATAAGAGTTACATGTACGTCTTGTCCCAGACCTTGTGCATTTGAAATCTCTGTACCCCTTTGAATACTATGGGGGCTTAGGTCGATGCCTTTGTATTTGGCTCCGTACTACCTCGCTAGGAAAATATAGGGCCACCAACCCCACACCTAGCATCAACAATAGATATTGGTGGTCTTCGTTAAATCCTCTACAAACCAACCTGTAGGGACCAGATTTCACAAAGCTCGAAATAGCTTGAAATCGATCCTTACACCAAAAACTACTATGACAAGAATGAAATAAGGGATAACACTTGACACAGGGGATTTAGCGTGGAAAACCTGTAAATAGGTAAAAAAAAACCACGACCTCGAGTAGAGGATTTTGTTAAAGTAGTATTATTGCTTGAGAGAGAGAGAAAATATGATTATAAGAGTTAATTTAAGAAAGAATAGCTAGAGATCAGATAATTGTGTGTACAGAATTGTTTGTCGACCGTCTTGTTTCCTTAGGAGCTCTGCCCCTTTATAGACCCTGCTCTCAGCTTGACATCGTTCTTAAACATGTTCTCCTAAAAGTGGGAGTCATGGGCAGTTGAGTGTGTAATTGCTAGCTCGTGGAAGACAGGTGAATGTTGACTTGTAATGTTTACATCTATTGTGGACGACCCACGTTCTGTTTGAGTTTGTGGTCGATATCTAATTGTTGGCGTGCATGTAACGTGTTTGTTTATGCGTGATTCTGGTACTGGATAAGATTGAGTCTTCCAGAGCTCGAGGTATAGATGAGATCGAGTGTCCATAGATCGAGGGATAAGTCCCTACAATTGCCCCCTCGCAACTGAAGTCACATGTGGCTTTAGTTGAGAAAAACCCTAAACTCGGACCCTGTGGTGACGTAAGCAAGATTTTGAAAACCGGAACGTCTATATTGATGAGTGTGTTGCCATTATGATGCGTGAGTGTTATGGCAAGACTTGTGGTTTTCCTGAGTGGATGACTGTCTTGGGAAACAACGTGCGTTAAATGCGGTATCTCTATAAATAGTGGTCAGATCTGATTGCAGAATAGCCTGCAACAAATCTTCACTGCAGAGAAAAACAAACAAATATTTATTTTGTTTAGGTGTGAGAAAAAAAATGAGTTCTTGGATGCGTACCTTTGCAACATCTTGGTTAAGATGTGGAATCGAGTATATCATACCTAGCTTTCTTCCATCATGGAGGAACCCCGGATACGGTATTTTGGCTATCAGAGTAGGGAAACTCCCTTTGCTGTTTCGTTGAAGGAGTGTTGTTTTAAATATTTTCGGGTATTATGTAGCGTCCGATTTAGTGGCTGGGGTGTATGCGATGCAAAATCTCTGGCCTCTAATGACGCTCTAATTTCTTAGGTAGGAGTCCTCTTCAAGCTCTACTAACTCCGGGTTGGTGGGGATAAGGAGGAAAAGACGGCGGTGGTGGAGGTGGCGTAAGGAAGATGGATCGCTACCTTCGGCAAAATCGTCTTTTCTTTTAATTCTTCCTATAGGGAAATTAAGGGGAAAGAGGTGTTTGACCTGTTGCAGTCTTGCATTTTTTAAGATGTGGCTGAGGTTTCTCTGAAAGATCAGCATTATCTTGGCAACGAGAAAAAAACTAGAGATCTGTCCTCGTGTTTGAGAAAGTATAAGTAATATTGAACTTCTAAAAGCTTGATTCTGTAATTGTAAAGCAACGCTATAGGGGTAGTCCTGTAACGAACTTGTTAGATGAAAATTGAGCGTAATAAAAGAATATTTTGTTTGTTTCTTACTAGCGAAAAGTATAAATAGTCGACACGTCATCGAGTTGTAATAATATGGCAGTAAATAATTGGTGGGATAACATACCTTATCCTACCTCGTAAACGACTCGTGCTTAACAGATGTAAAGATAAAGCTCAAAATGTAACCTTTAGATAGCTCGATTAAGCATGAAAAGATAATAGTAAGTAGTTCAAACCCGGGAAGAGTGGGTTATAGAAACTGAAATATGTTGCGTAGAGTCAATCGAAAAATTAGTCCTGTTAACTGAACAGTATAAAAGTGTGACTTGTTATTTAAGAAGGTTATTCATAAAAATGGTGAAGACTCGCTCTCAGAGGGCTGTTGAAGTGTGTGGGTCGAACAACTTGCGCTTAGCACACAAGATTGATGAAATAAGGGAAGATGTTTTCGGGCAGTAAGGTTATGATGCGGTTCTGCTCGAGACGCGAGCAAACTACAAGGGTATGACTGATGTATAAAGGTGAAAGGAAATAAACTGCGTGTACTGGTCTGAGTCCAAGCGTATCTGTTAGCGGTCTGTTGAAGATCGCAATGAGTTTGTCATGATGATGGTAAGGGAAGAGATCATCAATGAGGATAAGGATATCGCCTCAGGGCGACTGAAAGCTTGTGGTGTCGAAGGGCACACTGGTTGCTTCAAATGCAAGTATTATGGAGATTGAAGTGATTGACTGTTGTATTTTTCAATTTTTGAAATATAATTGCCCGAATTTACTTGATGAAAACTCTGTTCACGAAAATAGGCTATGACTAAAATTGCTGTTGAAACTAAATTTTTGAATTTGTGTTGCTAATTGATATTGACGTTAAAGTCAAGGTGTATAAGTAGGGAAAACAAAAGTATGTGGAATTTTAAAATAGATAATTCAAAATCATGATTTCGGGGCATTGTGAAAAGAGTGGGACCAAGAGGCTGAGAGATACGCTAAAGTATAATATATGGTGCAATGATGGGAAGGTGGTTTCACCGAAGCGGTACGACATGTCTGACAGGTTTAGAAGAATAGACGCCTTGGTTCAGGAATCGAGGACTATTTATTCAAAAACTCAAAACCGCCAGCGGTTCGAGGAAAGGTGTATAAGTACTCCCTCTCCGAATAAAAAAACCAAAAACTAAAAAGAAAGGTTAGGGAGATAGAGATCTCAACTGAAGATTCCATTACCGCCGAAGGAGGAAAAGATAAGAGGAAAATAGTGTTTAGGAGTCTCTATTGCGAACAGCGAGAGGAGGCTGAGATCGGGAAAGTTTTGAAGAAGTTACAGAAATTGAGCAAACTGGTGCGAACCAACGCTGTAGAATCTCACTCAGGTGTTGAAGGTAAGTCGGTCTTTGTGTTTATAAGAGTTTTTTGTATAAAAATCTTTATTGTGTTGGGATAAGGATGTAATCCCCACCCAAACACAAAAGAAAAATAATAAGGGAAATAATGACTACGGGGAGAAAAAATCGTTGTGTGATAATTGTGATTGTAGAAGTGATCTAGTAGTGCGAACTAATAATTGACATAAATACCTCGATCTATTTGTAGGTTTTGCTGGAACAGCTTCTTGTATAGTAGATCATTTACTATAGATAAGTATGGTTTCGACCTCCGATAATGCAAAAGCTGATGAAGTAGACCTTGTAGGGCGTTTATCTCCCGTCATTGGAGTAGGGGACAAGAAGGATATTGTAGCAGAGTTGGTAGAATGGCCTCGTTTGAAGGGTGCTCAAGTTGAGTACCTTATGGGTTGCAGTCGATTTAGGAAGTTCTGTAAGGCCAAAAGTAGTGTAGATGGAATCTTGGGGCACGCCTTCGGATATAAGGGTAATTTCTTTAGGACTTGCAGTATCAGATAAGGAGGGGATTACCTGTATTTACTACCTGACTTAGCTAAAGAATAGAAGTGCAGGCATTTGGGGGACAAAGTGTCCTTGGAGTACGCTCAAGGCATGGTGAAGGAGAGTCGAACTGATGGTTTTTGTTGTTATTTAGCCCAGTTCGACTATGGGTTGACGCTGCCTTTGAGCAATTTGGCTAAGAGTGTTATGAATATGATTGGGGCTTGCCCGGTGCAGCTAAATTGTAATTTTTGGGAAGTTATCCGTGTATGCGAAACCTTTAATGAGAGATGGGCTGCATATGGTAGTGTGAGTAGGATTACTGCCAAGGATTTTCTGGAGTATTACGCTGTGAAGTATGTCACAGCAACTGATGGTGCATATCTTTCTTCTAGTTCTTCAAGATCATGCTTCTTCGACCTGTCTTTAGCAGGATGGGTGTGGAACGATAACCTTTTATGGGTGTCAGGTAAATTTCTTCAGCGGTCTAATGAGGATCCCCTGGAACTTAATAATATAATTATTACAAAGGGTAAGTATACCATTGAAAATCAAACTATCATTTGTATGTTGAACTATATTTCTATAGTTGATGTGTATTTTACGTGGTCTATCTTTTATGCAGAAAGTAGCTACAAGGTTTCGAGGAAAGAATCCTTCATAGATTTTGTTGCCAAGGAAGGCATTGAGCTCGAGGCCGTTCTGAAAAAGTTAGGGATATATAGGTTCAAAAGGGTAGCTAGTAAGGACGACAAGGTCAGGAGATCTCAAGTGAAGAGGAGAATCGCTGGGAAAACTTCAGGCTCTATGGAAGAGAATATGTTAACTCCTGAACTTAACACTCCTTTGAAGCTTGTGCGGCTTAAATAAATGCCAGATGAGCCAGTAGATATGCCCACTGTGTCCAGTACTGTTCTACGGAATCTTGCGAAGAGGAAGACCGTGAAAAGAGGAACTGCTTCCCGTTCTGCTATGTCAAACAGTGTAGACGATAGCAGTAAGAGGGGGAAGGTAACTCCTCCCGCAAATTCGCAGGTGGTGTTAGAGAAAAGCGTTAAGATCACCAAGGGGGTTGACTTGAGGCCATGTTTTGAGGTTGAAAATAGTCTCATGGAGGAACAATGTCGAGTTAAAGCTCTAGAGAAGGGGGTTACTATTGTTGAAGATGAGTTTAAGAAGTTTAGAAAATATTTGGTTTTTTCGTATTGTTTTGTCGTCTCGAGCTAACTTATTTCTTGTTGTAGTTTGCTCGTGCTTTCAGGGGGGTTCAGCTTGGTCTCTAGGATAGGTCTATTAAGCTGGAAAAGAGGATCTCCAAGCTCATGGGAGAGAAAAACTAGTTTGGAGAGAGCTTGACTCGGGAGAGGGAAGCTTTTCAGTTGGAGCTGGAGAAAGAAAAGGAAGTTGCTGCCCTAAAGCTGAAGGAAGTTAGGGCTGAAAGTGTAGCTAAGGCGGAGCGATTGGTTTTTGCGTCTGCTAGTTCTGGAACAACCTTACAGGGAAACTCTACCAGCTTAGGCATACAAAGGCGGAGATTTTGGCATTTAGCAAAGGGAATTATGAGGAGAAGGAAATTGAGGATGAAGAGGAGATTCAGGAAATGAAGGATGGTCTGAATGTTGCTGAAAAGACCGTTGCCGATAATCAGGAAACTATTGATCAAGTAGGATGATCGTGTAATGTAACATTGGTTGTGACACATGAACTCAAGCTTTGTAATATTATACTACTGTTTGATGCCAACAACATTTTCTTATGAAACCTCGTAATGTAGGAGATAGAAAGCTTGCGCCTCAGAGATGTGGACTTAGAGGGCCTTCTTGAAGTGGAGAAAAACTCCTCTGCTGATTTGCAGGTTAGATAATTCAGATAAATTAATAACTTGATGAACATGAATTTAATAGAAGAAGGGATATGTACCTTGTAAGTTTGCTCTAGTTCAGGATGTTTGTTTATGTATACTCTGCCTAACAACCAAAGCTTGTTTCTTTGCCGGTAGGCCAAGGGGGTACTGGCTCTCTTGAGCTTGCAGGTGTCTGTTCTCCAAGTTTGTCAGTATGCTTCTGTCAATCTATTTCCCAATTAGGTATTGGTGTTGTGAGTCCCTGCTAACTGTTATGCAGAAGGAGCTAGATGTTGTTAGAGAGAGAGAAGAGCTTACTCTTGTGTATAATGCTGAGTATGCAGAAGAATATGAGGCTTTGATCTCTCAGTATGAAGATCAATTGGATGATAATGTGAAGCTTTCTCTAAAGCTCGAAGAAGCTAAGAGACAAGTCGAGGATAAGACTGCAACACTTTTGAGCAAGGATTTGGCTTTGAACCAACTTATCAGCGAACTTGCTGAGTTGAAGGAAAGAGCGGCGTCCGGTTCTCGGCACAATGCTGAGTTAGCCGAATACCGTATCAGAGCATTTAATGACGAGATATCTGATGTGAAATATAGCATTCGTGCTCTGAACGAGCAGTTATTAAAGAGAGAGATCGGCCTGGATACTGCGCGAACTAACTTGGCTGTGTCTGAGGCCGATTTTGAAAATTTGAGCAGTAGTATTTTAGGCAAAGATTTAGAATTGCGTAACTCTGCACAAATACGTGATAGTTTTATCGCCAAGTTAGATCGTTTGAAGGTTGATTTACGTCGTTTAAAAGAGAGAGAGGCTAAGAGTAGGGCTGATTTAGCAGAGGTTCAAGCCAAGAACAAAAATTTGGTGGACGATTTGGCCCACATCCGTGGAAATGAGAGGAGGACGGTCGATGTGATAAAGAGATGAATGAAAGAATTAATCAACTTTGTGCTTGAATTACCGAATTGGAGTAGGAATTACGTGCACGGGAAATGAAGTATGAGAAGGATCTTAAATTGGAATTGGATAAAAGGGATGGTGAAATTGCTTCTGGTGAGGGGAGTCGAGAGATGAAGGAATTCCTTCGTCAAAAAGAAGAGTTAGAGGAGAATATGCGTATTGACCTCACAAATTCCTGGCAGAAGTCGATAGACCTTACAAGGCAGATGAGTGAACGTATTTATCAATTAACAGCGGAATTGACTGAATCGAAAGCTCGTCGTTTGAGGGATAAAAAGCGTGCTACTTTTACTCACCAATCCTTTAAGGAACTAGTAGTTCATGAGCAAGATAAATGTGAGGGTGAAGCTTTGCATCAACGGCAATTAAGTGCATTGGTTACATTTTTTGTCGAGGAAATAAAATTTCTACAGGTTGAGGGGGATTTGATGCAAGATTGCTGCTTTGGGAGGACTTATGTATGTAAACTCGATATCTCGAGCATAGATACGGTAGGGGTTATGGATCGCGGTATTGGAACCACGACGGCTGAATAGATAGCTCGAGGGAGTTAAATTATTGTTGAACGAGCTCCAGAATACATGGCATCCAGGACTAAAATAGGGGGAAGCTCGAGTGCAGTCTCACCTACTCCTGCCGTGGGAGGAAGGTCGACTGCTCTCCCATCAAAAAAATCTAGCATAATTAAAAAGAAATAGACTTGAATTCTGATAACGAGTACCTTTTGTAATTAGCAGATTTTGATGCTTCAGTAACTGATTGAATTGATCAGTTTTCGATGTAGACCCCTGAGAGAAGCGTTGTAATTTGAAATGTTGATATTGGAAACTAACATTTTCTTCGCCTGCAGTAGATGTTATTCTCTGGTTTGACCCATCGAATTAGAAGAAGTCCGTGGGTGTAGAAGTAAGTATTATATGTGCTTCAACCCTTAGACTTTTGGGAGGCTTGCGGCATCGAGCAAGTTTTTTTCCTCACTTGTACTTTAGGCGTGTTATCTTCAGGCTAAGAGGTTCGTTATGGCCCCCGTCTTCGAATGTTTGAGTATCCTTAGGAGTTAGACTAGTATTATCTATGCCATTACCAATATTGGATGTTGGAGCTTATCGGCAGCGAGCAATTTTATTCCTCACTCATGCTTTAGGCCTGTTATCTTCAGGCTAAGAGGTTCATTATGGCTCCCGCCTTCGGATGTATGAGTATCCTCAGGAGTTAGACTAGTATTATCTATGTCATTACCAATATTGGATATTGGAGCTTATTGGCAGCGAGCAAGTTTTTTCCTCACTCGTGTTTTAGGCTTGTTATCTTCAGGCTAAGAGGTTCGTAATGGCCCCCGCCTTTGGATGTATGAGTATCCTCTGGAGTTAGGCTAGTATTATCTATGTCATTACCAATATTGAATGTTTGAGCTTATCGAGCAGCAAATTTCATAAAAGGGTCAAGCAGTTGCTGATTTCCTAGCAGACTTTCCAGTTTCAGACCCTAACTGGGAAGAACATGATCCAGATCTCGCAGAAGATGCAGCAGATGAGCTTCTACCCTCCAAATCTTTTGATCATCGAGCGTCATGGATATCTTAAAAAGGGTGGAGGCTCCTCACCGATGGTTCAGCAGGATCCGCAGGGTCAGGAATTGGGATCGTTCTCATTACACCTTTCAACGACAGAATTGAGAAATCCATCCGTCTTGACTTCGAAGCCTCGAACAATATTACAGAGTATGAGGCACTCATTCATGGTCTGGAAATGGCTCTCGAACTCGGAATTACTGAAATCTCGGCCTATACAGACTCTCTTCTAATCGTTCATCACTGCACAAAACATTACAAGAAGAACGGCATCATGGTCGATTATGCAGCTCTGGTTACAGAAAAGTTAAAAAAATTTCACAAAGTTACGCTCGAATACCTCCCTCGAAGAGAGAATCGCCACGCCAACTCCTTGGCTTACTTAGCCAGAGTATTGGGTACAGAATCACGACACCTTTAAATCGAAGTAATTTCTATCCCCAGTATTAATCGTACTACAATATATGCAATTAATACTAGGGGCGATGAGATGGCGGAAGATGATTGGAGGAAACCTTTCGCTACTTATCTCGGTCTGGATAACTCACACAATGGGCCACTGCCAGATGATCCACAGCAGCGTAGACACATCATCGAGAATTCAAAGCGCTGCACATTCCAACCAAACGACAATCTCTACAAACGTCCAGTTACTGGTCCATACCTCAAGTGCCTCTCTGAGGAAGTTGCCGACAAGATGCTTCAAGATCTACATGAAGGTACCTGCGGATCCCATACCGCTGGGTGAGCTCTTGCTAACGGAGCTATTACCCAAAGAGTGTTCTGGCCAGGGATGCGGAAGCAAGCTGATGAATACTCATGGAAATGCGACTCATGTCAGCGTCATGGGAATCAAATTTGGGCCCCTGCCCTCGAACTCCATGCCAGTAAGGTGTACTAGCCGCAAGCTCAAGAGAGCCAGTGCCCCCTCGACACCTGCAAGCTCAAGAGAGCCAGTGCCCCCTTGCAGGTGTCTGTTCTGCAAGTTTCTTAGTATTCTTCTGCATAACAGTTAGCAGGGACTCACAACATCAGTACCTAATTGGGAAACAGATCTACAGAAGAATACTGACAAACTTACAGAACAGATACCTGCAAGCTCAAGAGAGCCAGTGCCCCCTTGGCCTACCGGCCAAGAAACAAGCTTTGACCGTAAGGCAGAGTGTACATAAACAAACATCCTGAACTAGAAGAAACTTACAAGGTACATATCCCTTTTTCTATTAAATTCAGGTTCATCTAGTTATTAATTTATCTGAATTATCTAGCCTGCAAATCAGCAGAGGTGTTTTTCTCCACTTCAAGCAGTCCCTCTAAGTCCACAACTTTCAGATGCAAGCTTTTTATCTTCTACAATACGAGGTTTTATAAGAAAAACGTTGCTGGCATCTAGCAGCAGTATAATATTATAAAGCTCGAGTTCATGTTTCACAACCGATGTTACATTACACGATCATCCTACTTGATCAATAGTTTCCTGATTATCGGCAACGGTCTTTTCAGCAACATTCAGACCATTCTCCATTTCCTTATCCTCCTCTTCATCCACAATTTCCTTCTCCTCATAATTCCCTTCGCTAAATGCCAAAATCTCTGCCTTTGTATACCTCAGCTGATAGAGCTTCCCTGCAAGGTTGTTCTGAGAAGTAGCAGACGCAGAAACTAATCGCTCCGCTTCAGCTACACTTTTGGCCCTAACTTCCTTCAGCTTTAGTGCAACAGCTTCCCTTTCTTCCTCCAGCTCCAACTGAAAAGCTTCCCTCTCCCGAGTCAAGCTCTCTTCAAACTAGTTTTTCTCACCCTCGAGCTGGGAGATCCTCCTTTCCAGCTCCATAGACCCATCCCAGAGACCAAGCTGAACCCCCCTCAGAGCACGAGCAAACTACAACAAGATATAAGTCAGCTCGAGATAACAAAACAATACAAAAAAAACCAAATATTTACTAACCTTCTTAAACTCATCTTCAACAACAGTAACCCCCTTCTCTCGAGCTTTAGCTCGACATTGATCCTCCTTGAGACCATTTTTAACCTCAAAACACGGCCTCAAGTCAGCCCCCTTAGCGATCTTAATTTTTTCTTCTAACACCACCTGCGACTTTGTGGGAGAAGTTACCTTCCTCCCCTTACTGTTATCGTCTACACAGTCTGACGTAGCAGAATGAAAAGTAGCCCCCCTTTTCACGGCCTTCCTCTTCACAAGATTCCGTACAACAGTACTGGACACAATGGCTATGTCTACTGGCCCATCTGACATTTCGTTAAGCTGCTCAAGCTTCAAAAGAGTGTTAAGTTCAGGAGTTAACATATTCTCATCCATAGAGCCTGAAGTTTTTCCAGCCATTCTCCACTTCGCTTGATATTTCCTGACCTTGTCATCCTTACTAGCTACCCTTTTGAACCTATATATCCCCAACTTTTTGAGAACGGCCTTGAGCTCAAGGTCTTCCTTGGCAATAGAATCTATGAAGGATTCTTTCCTCGAAACCTTGTAGCCAGATCCTGCATAAAAGATAGACCACGTAAAATACACATCAACTATAGAAATATAGTTCAACATACAAATGATAGTTTTTGTGAAGACAGGTCGAAGAAGCATGGTCTTGAAGAACTAGAAGAAAGATATGCACCATCAGTTGTTGTGATATACTTCACAGCGTAATACTCTAAAAAATCATTGGCAATAATCCTACCCACACTACCATATGTAGCCCATCTCTCAATAAGGGTTTCGCATACAAGGATAACTTCCCAAAAATTGCAATTTAGCTGTGCCGGGCACGCCCCAATCATATTCATAATGCTCTTAGCCAAATTGCTCAAAGGCACCGTCAACCCATAGTTGAACTGGGCTAAATAATAACAAAAACTATTAGTTCGACTCTCCTTCACCATGCCTTGAGCGTACACCAAGGACACTTCGTCCCCCAAATGTTTGTACTTCTTTTCTTTAGCCAAGTCAGGCAGTAAATATAGGTAATCCCCTCCTTATCTGATACTGCAAGTCCTAAAGAAATTACCCCTATATCCAAAAGCGTGCCCCCAGATCCCATCTACACTACTTTTCGCCTTACAGAACTCCCTAAATCGACTACAACCCATAGGGTACTCAACTCGAGCACCCTTCAAACGAGGCCATTCTTCCAACTCAGTTATAATATCCTCCTCGTCCCCTACTCCATTGACAGGAGATAAACGTCCTACAAGGTCTACTTCATCCGCCTTTGCACAACTGGAGGTCAAAACCATACTTATCTACAGTAAAGGATCTACTATACAAGAGGCTCTTCCAACACAACCTACATATAGGTCAAGGTATATATATCAATTATTAGCTCGCACCACTAGATCACTTTTGCAATCACAATTATCACACAGCGATTTTTTTTGCCCCATAGTCATTATTCCCTTTATTATTTTTATTTTTTGTTTGGGTGGGGATTACATCCTTATCCCAACACAATAAAGATTTTTATATAAAAAACTCTTATAACCACAATGACAAACTTACCTTCAACGCCCGAGTGAGAGTCTACATCGTTGGTCCGCACCAATTTGCTCAATTTCTGCAACTTCTTCAAAACTTCCTCGATCTCAGCCTCCTCTCGTTGTTCGCAATAGAGACTCCTAGGCACTATTTTCCTCTTATCCTTTCCTCCTTCGGCGGTAATGGAATTGTCAGTTAAGATCTCTATCTCCCTAACCCTTCTTTTTTGTTTCTAGTTTTTTTTATTCGAAGTGGGAAGAGAGGAAGTACTTATACACCTTTCCTCGAACCGCTGGCGGTTTTAAGTTTTCGAATAAACAGTCCTCGATTCCTGAACCAAGCCGTAGGTTTGTCTGAATCTGTCAGACATGTCGTACCGCTTCGGTGAAACTACCTTCCTATCATTGCACCAAATATTATACTTTAGCGTATTTCTCAGCCTCTTTGTCCCACTCTTTTCACAATTCCCCAAACTCATGATTCAGAATTATATATTTTAAAATTCCATGTATCTTTGTTTGCCCTACTTATGCACCTTGACTTTAACGTCAAATTCAAAAATTTACTTTCAACAATAATCCTAGTCATAGCCTATTTTGTGAACAGAGTTTTCTTCAAGTAAATTCGGGCAGTTACATTTCAAAAATTCAAAATACAATAGTCAATCGCTTCAATCTCCAAGATACTTGCATTTGAAGCAACCGGTGTGCCCTTCAACACCACAAGATTTTAGTAACCCTGAGGTGATATCATTATCCTCATTGATGATCTCCGCCCTTGCCATCATCACTACAAACTCTTTGCGATCTTTAACAGACTGCCAACAGGTACGCATGGACTCAGACCAGTACGCGCGGTTCATTTCCTCGCCCCTTTCTTCATCAGTCATACCCTCGTAGTTCGCTCGGGCCCCAAGCAGAGCCGCATCATAACCCTACTGCCTGAAAATAGCTTCCCTTATTTCATCAATCTTGAATGTTAAGCACGAGTCGTTCAACGCACGCGCTTCAACAGCCCTTTGAGTGCGAGTCTTCACCATTTTTATGAATAACCCTCTTAAAGAACAAGTTACTATTTTATACTGTTCAGTTAACAGGACTAATTTTTCAATTGACTATATGCAACGTATTTCAGTTTCTATAACCCACTCTTCCCGGGTTCGAGCTACTTACTATTATCTTTTCGCACTTAATCGAGCTATTTAAAGGTTGTATTTCGAGCTTTTCCTTTACATCTGTTAAGCTCGATTCGTTTACGAGGTAGGATAAGGTATGTTATCCCATCAATAATTTACTCCCATATTATTACAGGTTGATGACATGTCTACTATTTTTCCTTTTGCTAGTAAGAAACAAACAAAATATTCTTTTATTATGCTCAATTTTCATCTAACAAGTTCGTTACAGGACTAACCCTACTGCGTTGCTTTACAATTACAAAATCAAGCTTTTAGAAGCTCGATATTAGAGATACTTTCTCAAGCACGAGGACAGGTCTCTAATTCTTTTCTCGGTTCCAAGATAATACTGATCTTCCACAGAAACCTCAGCCACAGCTCAACAAATGTAAGACCGCAACAGGTCAAAAAAACTTTTTCCCCTTCATTTCCCTGTAGAAATAATTAAAAGAAAAGACGATTGTGCCGAAGGAAGCGATCCATCTTCCATACGCCACCTCCACCACCGCCGTCTCTTCCTCCTTATCCCCACAAACCCGGATTTAGTAGAGCTTGAAGAGGACTCCTACCTTAAAATCATAATGTCATTAGAGGCCAGGGATTTTGCATCGCATATACCCCAACCGCTAAATCGGACGTTACGTAATACCCGGAAATATTTCAAACAACACTCCTTCAGTAAAACAGTAAAGGGAGTTTCCCTACTCTGATTGCCAAAATACCGTATCCGGGGTTCCTCCATGATGAAAGAAAACTGGGTATGATACACTCGATTCCTCATCTTAACCAAGATGTTCCAAAGATACGTATCCAAAAACTCATTATTTTTTTCTCCCCCCTCAATAATATATTTGTTTATTTTTCTCTGCTGTGAAGATTTGTTGCAGATTCTTCGACGATCAGATCTAACCACTATTTATAATGATACCGCATTTAACGCACGTTGTTTCCCAAGACAGTTATCCGCTCGGGAAAACCACAAGTATGCCCATAATACTCACGCGTCATAATGACAACACACTCATCAATACAGACGTTACGGTTTTCAAACTCTCGCTTACGTCATCACAGGGTCTGAGTTTAGGGTTTTTCTCAACTAAAGCCACACGTAACTTCTATTACGAGGGGAGACTATTGGGACCTATCCCTTGAGCTATGGATACTCGATCTCATCTAAACCTCGAGCTCCGGAAGACTCAATCTTATCCAATACCAGACTCACGCATAAAAAAATACGTTACATGCACGTCAACAGTTACTCATCGACCACGAACTCAAGCAAAATGTGGGTCATCCATAACAGATGTAAACAGATTGAGTCAACATACACCTGTCTCCCACGAGCTAGCAGTTACACACTCAACTGCCCATGACTCCCACTTTCAGGAGAATTGCTTCAAGCACAATGTCAAGCTGAGAGCAGGGTCTATAAAAGGGGAGAGCTCCTAAGGAAATAGGACGGTCAACAGACAATTCGATACATATAATTATCTGATCTTTAGCTATCTTTTCTTAGATTAACTCTTGTAATCAGATTCTCTCTCTCTCTCTCAAGCAATAATATTACTTTAACCAAATTCTCTACTCGAGGTCGTGGTTTCTTACCTATTTATAGGTTTTCCATGCTGAATCCCCCGTGTCAAGTGTTATCCCTTATTTAATTCTTGTCATAGTAGTTCTTGGTGTAAGGATCAATTTCAAGCTATTTCGAGCTTTACAAAATCTGGTCCCTACAGGACCCCTTTTAATCGATGTTACAATATGTGTCCTGGTAGTTATAGAGTGGGGTTGAGTATAATGGATATGGATAGTATTGACCAATTTAAGGTTGCACCCAAGCATGTAGCTGTATCAGACGAGGAGGGTACCAAGATAGATGTGGATCATGAGCCTCAAGCTAGTAATCGAGAAGGTAATGGGGGTGGGGAGGAAGATGTTGAGGAGGGCGAGGCTTGTGATGGAGAGGGTCCAGAAATAAAAGGGATACTGAGTTTCAAGAAGAAATATGGTACTCCTCAAGATATTAGGTTAGAGGAATATCAGTATGATATGACTGATTAGGAAATTTCTTTGGGTGGGATTCTTGTTCATTGAGAACAAATTAAAAAGGGTTTGAAGGTTCCGCTTTGAACTGATTAAAAGAAGTTGTTGAATTTCTTCAACGTTACACCTGGTCAATTCAACCCAAACATATATGACCTTTTTCGTGTATGTGGGGTGATAAATGGTTGGTTAATGGTTGGTTAAAGGCAAGGAGGGAAGAGTTGATCACAGTGGAAGATCTATGTCTGTACTACACACTCAAACAAAACCCTCAAAATCTATGATACCGATACTTGGCAAGGTTTCTGAAGAGACCGTTGTTCTATGACATGGCATCAATAGGAGGGCAGTATAGCGATGAACGTTTTCTCATTTTTGGGAATTACGAGTTCGACAAGAAAGACCCTGGGGAGCCCTTGAAAAGAAAGATTTTTCATTAAGGTTTGCGGTTAGGTAACATAAATGTCGATGTTTTGATTTTTTTATTGTCAAAATTAATGTGTAACTGGTGTTTTTTGTTTGTACAGCTTTGAAGAAGATTGATAGGAGCTCAGAAGTACAAGAGCAACTGTACAATATCAGGAGGGGGTTCTACGGTAGGATCGACAATCTTGTCATCGACCAAGAGAAAGTGAGCACTTTGTTTCAAGAGGTAGGCTTAAAGAGGTCGAGGGCTAAAGGGGAAGAAGTTCCAATAATCGACGAAAAGATATGTGCGAGGAACAAAAGGGCAGCAAAGTCAAACTTGCCTTTGGAAAATCCTTCTCAAGGTGGGTATACGACGGA